>OU612094.1:36020538-36620538 GCA_914767995.1 Thecocarcelia acutangulata | reverse complement strand
TTATTATTAAATTCTGTTTTATGTTCCTCCTATGTATTTTATTATCCTACGGTGTTGAATTAATTTTTGTTGATCTGAGCAGTGTCGAAGGTATGTACACTGGGCCCTGATCAGTTTTAACTCATTTAATTTCAACATTTTAATGTGGTAATGTGATAATGTTTGTTTTGGTCGTTCCGTATCTTAAGTTAACAAGCATTACTTCCCCTTTCCTCCTTCTCATACTCTATTTTTCTAGTTCCAGTACAATGCACTGCTGAGTACTGGTCCAAGATAAAAAAAAAAAAAAAATACTTTTCCATAATAAACAAATAAACAAAAATTATTACGAAACAGCTAGGTGTTCCCCCAACTAAAGATTTCATTATTATTTTTCTTGTCTTCTTCAATCAAAAATTATTGATCACAGCAAATTTGTCTAATAAAAACTCCTTCTTAAGAAAGGAAAAACTTGAACTAAAACCCGATGTTCATATGTACAAACCAAAAATTCTAATTTAAAAGATTAATAATTAAGAAATCCTGTGCAAACAGTCCACTTTTCTTGAAAAACTGCAGAATTTATTACATTTTTTAAAAGAAAATATTCTTTCCATCAAAATGATATACATTTGATCATCCATAGTTGCTTAAATGATGTTTAAAAATCTGTAATTAAAACAAATTATTTTAGCTTTTAATAAAAGCTTTATATAAATATGCCAAATGTGTACGCACATCTGGCTGTCGCTTAACGCTGAATTCGAATTTCAACAGATTCATCCGTAACAGAACAGAACGAAAAAGTAAAAACAAACCCTGCACATATAGTTTCAATTGAACAGAGCTGATACAGAACAGTAACACTAACAGTAAAACTAATTCTGCCTTTATAGTGTGTCAAAGATGAACGCCGGGTGAGCAACGCAACAGGCACAGCTAGTTACTCATAAAACGAATATTGGCTTAATTTTGTAACACTCTTTATACAACTTTTAACGACAGCAATTTGCTTTTTGTCATTGCACAATAGTGATGCCTTTGATAGCCAGCAAAAATCCTTTTCAAAAATATTTTCAGGGGAATCAATAAATGGACTTTTAATTTTGAATTCTTTTGAAGAGATGATTTTTCAAAACCAGCTTGAAAAAAAAAAATTTTAATTCAAATGTGTTTGATGTAAATGCATGCCCCATAAAGCTTAGGCTCCACAAGACATTTGTAATTTTCCAGCAGATGCCCTAAAAAATGCCTAGTCAACTACAAATTCACACAAAGGATACTTTTATGCATTTGCCTACAAGCATACTTGTATGCAGTATAAGAGAATAAAACTTTGTTTACTCGTATGATACCAGGAAAGAATGCGTCTATCCACATACGGAAATATCTATGTTGTTGCTGTCAAATCAATTAGACTGATACTTGATTGGATCGTTCGCAATACAATACAATTTCTTTACAAAGGTAAATTTGTTTTCTGGCTTAAAAGAAGTGTTGGTACTTCGGATGAAAAGTAATATGTTTTACGAAATTGTTAATTGAATAAAAATGCTGCCAATGAAGCATGACGGTTTGTATAGAATATTATTTAGAACGTGATGGAAAGAGACATTTTTTCATAAGGGCTTAGAACTTTAGTATAAATACAACTGAATAATAAAATAAAATACAAAGTAAAGCATTAAACACATTGAAGCCAGCAGACAAACGACTTCAATATGACAAATATAAAATACATGTATTTAAATGCGAATGTTTATTTAGACAACAGGAAAACGACAAGACTGCAGGTTGTCGTCCAAGCTGATTTTTTTGCCGCAAGGACTGAAAGCGACAAAAGGTCTGAATATACCAGTAATAGGTAAGCCACCTTTGCGAACTTCAGCTGGCGACTGGGCAAGAAGCGATTCTGAAAAAGGGATGGTGTATGTTAATCATTTGAAAAACGTTTTTACTGCAAATGATACAGTGGATGATGCAGCTGAATTTCCGCCATATGCTGTTAGGCCGCCTGTGCCTTGGAGACTTAGTTTGCAAGATGTCGAAAACGTTATAAATAAAGTAAACTCTAAAAAAGCTCCAGGTTTTGATAAAATTATTGGCAAGATGCTTGTACAGTTACCTCGTGTTGCTAGAAGAATTCTCCTTTTTATTTTTAACGCTATTTTGCGCCTAGAATACTATCCTGCAGAGTGGAAGGTGTCTATGGTTACTATGATACCCAAGCCAGGGAAGGATCCCACTAAATTAGAGTCATATTGACCAATAAGTCTACTGCCAACAATTTCAAAACTTTTCGAAAAATTGTTAATAGCGATGTTGACTGCAATATTGAATGAGGTTGGCTATATCCCTGATCAATTCCGCTTTCGGGCTAAACACAGCACCATAGAACAAACGCACAGACTAGTTAATGTTATAAGAAAGACTTTTGAGGACAAAAAGTATTGCTCAGCTCAATTTACTCATGTTTCCCAAGCTTTTGATAAAGTGTGGCACTAGGGATTAATTTACAAAATAAAGTTGAACTTGCCTGCAAACAATCTTCTGGAAAGCTATTTATCTGGCCGTAATTTTTATTACTAGAGAAATCGATTTTGTAAGCCCAACTCAGCCAATCGAGGCAGGAGTTCCCCAAGGTAGCATTTTGGGACTCACTTTATATTTAAATTACGCTTCTGACACGCCAACCAAATCTGGTCTTCACACTTCAACTTTTGCAGATGACACAGCATTCTGCAGCGTACATGAGCTTCCCGAAATTTGTAGGAGTATATTTCAATATTAGAGTTGTGGTGAAAACTTTGGAAAATTAAAGTTAATGAACAAAAGTGTACTCACGTTACATTCAAACTCCGTAGACAAACATGTTCAGCTATTCAAATTAACAATTCACCTATTCCGCAGCAAAATGAAATCAAGTATCTTTTTATTCATCTCGACCGCAGATTAACGTGGAAGTCTCACATTGACGCGAAAGTCACTCAGTTGAAATTAAAAGCAGCGCAATTAAATTGGCTTATGGGCAGAAATTCCACATTGAAATTAGATTGCAAACTTTTGTTATACAACGCAATACTAAGGCCTATATGGCGCTACTGAATTCAATTATGGGGCACCGCCTCAGCGTCAAACATTGAAAAAATTCAAAGGCGACAAAAAAAATTCTTTGAACAATTACTGCTGCTCCATGGTACATAAAAAACTCCCGAATTCACAAGATGAATTTTCTAGGTATGCGACAAGGTATTAGAACTTCATCCAAACCCTCTTGCATGAAACATACTTAATTTTAGCGGTCACCTTCGATTAAGAAGAAGGGATACTGTTGCCACATCAGAGCGTTAAGTAGGTGATTCTACCGATATAATTGGCGCAAAATAAAACTTTTTGTCTAGCATTGGCTGGACTTAGTTAATTTATTGTATTTAGTATTAAGATTTGAATAATTATTGTTAGTTCACATGGTGAAGATTCAATAAATAAATAAAAGCTAAAAAAAAAAAAAATAAATTACTCGTTAAATATACGTTTCAAAAAAAAAAAAAAAAAAAAAAATAATAATAATAATAAAAAAATAAAATCTATCGAAACCTAGCGAAAGCTAGGTTTCAACTTAAGGCAGGCGAATAACACCATCATATTATTATTATTATTAAATTTGAAAATATACTTGAAACATACTCGTTTTCAAAATAGACGCAGAAGTTTGATATAATGGGTGATTTTATAAGAACTATCGGAAATTAAAAAAAAAACACATAAAAGTCAGAAAAATGCAGGAAATATTTATTTGGATCGATAGTTGGGTCGATATAATTTAATGTTTAAAGATTATTTCATGCAAATGTTGGCCGCGGCTGCGCCTCAAATGGTCCATCCGCTTAGTCCAATTTTGGCATACTCTTTCCAACATTTCGGCCGGTATCTCACGAATAATGTTGGCAATGTTGGCTTCCAGTGCTTCAATCGAAGCAGGCTTGTCGCTATAGACATTAGCCTTAACATAGCCCCACAAAAAATAGTCTAGAGGCGTTAAAACGCACGTTCTGGGCGGCCAATAGACTGGTCCCAAGCGTGAAATAAACTGTTCACCGAACTCGCCTCTCAATTGGTCCATTGTTTCGCGTGCTGTGTGGCATGTGGCACCGTCTTGTTGAAACCACATGGCATGCAAGTCAAGCTCTTCCATTTTGGGCAAGAAAAAGTTTGTTATCATCGCACGGTAGCGCTCACCATTCACAGTAACGTTGTGATTCGAATCATCTTTAAAGAAATACGGCCCAATGATGCCGCCAGCCCATAATCTGCACAAAACGGTTGTTTTTTGTGGATGCATTGGTAGCTCTTGCAATGCTTCTGGCTGCTCTTCACTCCAAATACGGCAGTTTTGCTTGCTCACGTATCCATTCAACCAGAAATGAGCCTCGTCGCTGAACACAATTCTTCGATAAAAAAGTGGATCTTCATCTAACTTTTCAAGAGCCCATTCACCAAAAATTTGGCGTTGTGGTAGGTCGTTTGGCTACAATTCTTGCACCAGCTGTATCTTATAAGGCTTCACATCCAAATCCTTCCGCAAAATTTTCCACGTAGTGGAGTAACAGAGGCCCAATTGCTGCGAACGGCGCCGAATCGATAATTCACGGTCATCACCAACACTGGCCGATACGGCTGCGATATTTTCTTCAGTTCGCACTCTACGTAAGCGTGTTGGTGGTTTAATGTCCAACAATGTAAATTTGGTGCGAAATTTTTTTATAGTAGCCCGAATAGAAGTCTCAGTAGGTCGATTAAACTGACCATAAAATGGAAGAAGCGCGCGATGAACTTTCTTTACAGAGCACGCATTTTGGTAATAAAATTCAATAATTTGCAAGCGTTGTTCGTTTGTAAGACGATTCATGATTAAATTATAGACCAAACTGAAGATGTTTGACAGTGACACAAGATACAAAACGTGCGTGAGCTGTCAAAACTAGTGTTGCCAAAAAGATAATAGCAAAAAAATCACTCGTTATATGTGTTATGTATGTACATATCAATGATAATCAAAAATCATATTTTTGCTTGATTAACTCACACACTAAAATTTGTAATCAACAAAAGTCAGGCAACAAAGTTCAACGCTCAGTAAAACCAGCTCGTCTTGTAAACATTTTAAATTTGTAATCTTCAAAAATCAAGCAACAAAGTTCAACGTTGAGTGAAATCAACTCACCTGAATTTGAAATCAACAAAAATCTGGCAACAAAGCTCAATGTTGGGTAAAATTAACTTGCCTTGTATATATTGCGCGTTCGTTTTAGTACTGAATAAAATCGGCTAAACGTTAGATGCTGCTTCGATTTTATGTTGTATAAACAAATTTGAAACATATTTACATACATATTTTGTTTTTAGTTTAAAGAATAAAGTTAATTTAAAAGTGCAGTGCAACAAATGCAGTTTTTGTTATATGTATACCATTGTGTTCTTTAACAAATGTTCAGAAATAAATACATATATACATATGCACATTTGTTTTTTTTTTTTTCTGTGAAAAACTTTTGTTTCTATGTATGTGCATTTTACTTTGATCTTTTTTTTCATCAGAAGCATACAGAAAAACTGTTGAATACATCACGGCATTGATTTTCGTTAATTTTTTTTCTTCCAAAACAAAAATTCAAACACAAGAAATGAATGCCGAACTATATGGGCATTCATTTATATTGAAGCACGAACCTTAACGATGATTTCGCTCACATAACGAAGTTGTCGCTCATTGTGATTAGTGATTAAAAATCAACTGGGCATTTGTGCGGCTGAATACAAAATCATATTTGAACGAAATGAAATGGTTTTTATGTAGTTAAGCAAGTATGATTTTTTTGCAATCACTCAAAGTTGTTCTCTGGTACATATGTATGTGTGCAAAGGTTGGTTTTATTTGGTTTTGGGGTTGCAAAACAAAAATTGAGTGCAGGACAAAATATTTGCAACCAGGTTGGGTGGGCAATGGGGAAACAAAAACACCAGTTTCTCCCCTATAAGAGATCGGAAAAGTGGCAAGCAAAGCGGCTTGAGTAAATGTTTGATTTTTCAGTATAAATAAATATTTTTTATGTCGGCGTACCCAGGGAGAGGGTTGGAACCCACTGAGTGGTCTGTGCTCAGAGAAAAGTAGCTAGTTGGAAACCTCCCTGGTCTCTGCAGCCGTAACATAAAATAAAATTTTAATTTAACTTTTACAACACCTTTAGTCGCTCACTTTAACCTGGTGCGGAATAATTGAAAGAATACGTGTCTAAAACAAATAAAATTAAACAACCAATATACATTAAGGATTTATAGATATTGCCTAGAGAAATGGAAGCTATATTTCTTTTCACATAAAATTAATTTTAGTTTTTCGATTTTGCCGCACAGCAAAACAAAACTGATGCTTTATTTTGTTTGCGCTTCTTCTGCGACTTAAGGCATTAAAACGAACGAAGCAGAAACTAAAATCAAATATCAGCTTTAATACAACATAAATCCCCATATAGACCATTAATATTGTAGTTGAGATTTTTGAGCCTAAAACGAGAGCCAGCCATGAAATCACATAAAAATCGTAGCAGCCAAATAGACAAAGAAGCGACCAACGATATAAATACTCGTCGTACTCGATGGTAACAAAAACATTTAAACTGTTTTTATATCTGAAGTCTAAGTATCCAATATGTTTTAAAGTTATACCTACTCGTATATACGATGTATGTGTTGGTATTGTTGTTAAAGGTGAGAGTATTTATGGCTGAATAGAAAGAACTTCACAACAAAACAAATACTCACATGTACTACTCGTGCATGTGTATGTGTGTGTGTACGTGTAAGATATTTGTTTTCCAAAGTTATTGATGATGCTTTTGAGATTTAATAAGATAGAAACGATTTTGTAATTTAAACAATGAATGTGTTTTTGAGATTGTTAAGTTTTATATGATACTTAATGAATTAAGTTAAATTGTCTGGCTCTGCTTTTCATTACTTAGCAGGTTCGGTGACTCAGAAATAATGACTTTAAAGGAAAATAAGAAAAACTTCTTACCAAAGATATAATTTTAAATAGAAAAAAAGAACTAGAAAATTTCTTACCAAAATCTGTTATTTGCAAACGAAACTTTTTTAGTAATTATGTCATATACAGGGCTGTTCTGCAAATCACTTTTTGTGAAAGTTATTTGAAAGCACAAAAAAAGGTGTTTTGTACACAAAATATTTTTGATTTTTGTGATTTTAAACCGGTATGCTAATTTGCTATCAATTTGAAATCACATCCTAATATTTGCACGTAAATTATTATGAATTTTATAAATTATTACATTAATAAATAACAATGTGTTTTCTATTGAATATTTAAGTATACTTATTAGTTTCATAAGAAATAATTCACCAAATTAAGAAAGATGTGTTGTATTATTTTGTGATTTCTTTTATTTTACTTTACATATTTATTAGAAGAATAAATTTAATAATATAATAAAAATAAGTTTAACTTGTAACTAATAATATAGGTAAACTGAAGCAAAAACAGCGGGCTTTTCTGCTTAAAAAGAGTATAAATAACATTGAAAATCACAAAAAGATTTGTGATTTGCAGAACAGGTGCAAATCACATTTGTGGTTTTGAAACGGCATGTGCTTTGAAATCACGTGATTTTTAGAACAGGGCTGATAGACGATTGTTATTATCAAATAAAAATGGGTTTTTCTTTTACTGAAATAAAAATACTTGTTTAGTCTTCCTTATTCTAATTTTTTGACAATGTTTCTTAAATTCAAATGGAACTATTTTGAAAGTCTCTTTTTCATAAAAAATTCTTCAGCTGTTTATTTACTTCTATATTTCGTGTTCTTTACAATCGATAGGACGAACGAAAAATGAGTTAAAACATAATAAATGAAAAAAGTTTTCCTAAGGACGATGTTTGCAAATTAATTAGACAATATAATCCGATGTTATTAGATGTACAAGTTTGCTTCCCCCTTTTTGCAATAGATGGGCTTAGTGGTAAGCAGTAGTCGGAACAAATAGATCGTGTCACCCAATATCCTTAGGTATTTTTAGACATAACAACATCGAAATATTAGTTGATTTGGGTCTGCATCATAAAGTTGTTCTCGATCAAACATGTCAGGGGGCTAATTCTGTCATTCGTGATCGAAATTACTATCGAATAGAAAATAATTTCGATATCGTATAAATTTCGATAAGTCGAGTTTTCACTTCAGTGTTGCAAAATACTGACAAAATGTGTTTTATAAAACTGTCGAAAATTGTATGTATTTGCATATTTTGTATACATGTTGTACATTAAAAACTAAATAAACACACATACATTCACAATAACAACTCATTTAAATCAGTCATGTATGCATGTTTGTAAATAGAAACAAGTCAATTAATATGTATGTAAAAAACAACCATTTAACTATGTATGAGCATATGTATATATGAATTTCTAAAAAAAAAAAAATAAAATAAACTCTTGAATATAATAACATGTGACTTCAAATATAAGTTTTTGTGTTCTTAGCAAGACTCATTTTTATACACACATATCTGTATATATACATCATACACATCATCATATGAAGTGAAAAATGCCTTAAGAACCAAAAATTCTCAATTTAATTTAACTACTATTGCTATTCAAAACAAATTTTTAATTTATATCTCTGTTTGGCTGGTTTTCGATATTACTTCTGCTTACGAGTAAAAGGTTGCACGGTTGCATTCGAATGGTTACTCGCTATCGAATGTCATCATTAGAAATTTCGAAACCTTTTACTCGGTATCGAATTAAATAACCCCAAAAGTATGAAAACTCGCACATTCGAGTAAAAACTCGCTCGTAAGCGAATGACGGAATTAGCCCCAAGGTTACGTGCCAAATTAACGTTATTTTATTTATTTATTTATTCAACACGCACAGAAAAGGCAATTTAAAATATAGTTACAGCAACATTAGTATATGCACCATAACATTGAGTATTATTGTTAAAAACAGTTTATTATCGATTTAATTATAGTTCCCCATAAAATGTTTTCGTTTCCATTTCCATAAATCTATTGTTACCGTCTATCAATTTCAGAATATGGTTGCAAGCAATGTTAGTATTGTGCGTAATTTTCTTTGAAATTGCAATAACTTTTTTTGCACTCAATACTAAAATATTTGTTTTTATCATATCTATGATACTCTTACTCACATTTAACATAAATAAATTCACAGAATAAACTTGCTATTGTCAACATTAGTATTGTGGTTAGTTTTGTGATTTTGTTATAAAAATTATATGTTTTTTGTTTTAAATTAAAAAAATTTTGTGTTGATTTAAAAACCAAAGTAAAAAAAAAAAAACCGAAAATTAGAGCCGTGCAAAAATGCATATAAAGTGTATGCAGAAATCACAGGGTACGTTAAAATTTTAATATTTGTATGTATGTTGCAATCAACAATACTATGATAAAGTCAACCATATTGTCGGCCAACCATATTATAGTTGTGCTCAACAATACTATTGTTACAACCAAAATAATTTTAATGACTAACCATACTATTGGTGGTAAAAACCATACTATATTACATCCAACCATATTAATATGGTTATATATGATTTTAATGTATGCAATTTTTGTCAAAATACTTAAAAAATAAATAAATTTTTATTCTAGCTAGTAGATGCTAAAATCAGTTGAAGTCAAAATCACTTGCAATTGTGAAACTTGATTATATTTTGCGAATTATTCTTAATTATTTAAAAACTAAAAAATATATTATAATCATTTATAATTTTATTTAATATTAAGATGTAAGATGTAGTGATCTTCAAGCTTGAGGTCTTTTTTATAAAAATTTTTTTAAAAAATTTTTTTTATTTAATTCAATATTTCGTCTTCCTTCGGAAGACTTCTTCAGGAAAATTTTTTTTTTTTTTGATTTTTTGCTTATAAATTATTTGAAAGAAAATATACATATGTATATTGTATGACATAGTTAGTTGTAAATAAACAAAATAGTATAGTTTATCCAGGAATGTCATTTATTTAATTAATATGGTGAAGGAGGATAAAAATATGATTCTATATCAATAAAGCTATTATGACATTTTTATGGTTGTTTAATGAAATTAATAAGGTTATATAATATAATGGTTGACATAATAACATGGTTGGGTATGACATTATTATGGTAACTTTTATTAGTACTGTGGTTATTCCCAATTATAACAATGTTAAAGCAGAATATATTGTGGTTATTTATAATATTTTTTTTTAACTATAGTGAAGCACGTCAATGACGTTTCAATATATTGTGGTTATATATAAATTTTTTTTTTTTAACTATAGTGAAGCATGTCAATGACGTTTCAAATATAGTAATATAAAATTATCGGTACCAACCATATAATCCAACAATAGAATGTTGCCCTTAGAATATTGTCAAGTCAACCATATATTTTTTCCTACGTGAATCAAGACAATAAGCCCATTGAGCCAAACTTGCCTAAAGAGATAATTTGGCTATAATCCACAATACAAGAAATAACATGAAGTTAATTACAAAAATGTAAATGTAAAATATATTTAAATATACAAGCAAAAAAAAAGAAAATCTATAAAATTAGCATAATTTATTAAATTATAACAAATTTTTAAAATTAAAAATTGTTTGGTTTGTACATATGTACAACAGGTTTTTAGTTCAATTTTTCCTTTCTTAATTGTTTTCTTAAGAAGGATTTTTTACAATACAAATTTGCTGTGATCAATAATTATTGATTGAAGAAGACAAGAAAAATAATAATCAAATCTTTAGCTGGGGGACAACAAAACCAAAAAATTTTTAATTTAAAAAATTATAAAAAGTTCAACAAAAATTTAACAAATTAATATTATAAAAAATTTTTTTAAATTTGTTTTTTAATTTATTTAAAATTTGTTGCATTAATTTATTTTATATTAAAAAAGTTTTCTAAGTATCTAAAAATACGAGTGTTTCAATAGTGGTGAACGTGATGTCAAAGAGCAGCATGGCGGTGGAAGAGATAAGGTTTTCGAAGATTCAGAATAAAAGGCATTACTTGAACAAGACTGGTGTCAAACGCAACAAGAACTGGCAGGATTATTTGGAGTGAGGCAGCAAGGCCTTTCAAACCACCTGAAGGTCAAGGGAATAATTCAAAAACAAGAAAATGGGGTGCCGAACGAATTGAAGCCGAGAGATGTTGAACGGCGTTTGTTTGCCATTGAAGGCAACCATGGGGCAGATTTCTTAATCACATTGTGGTAGATGTAACGACACGTTTCCCCGCTGATTGCTGGGGTAGAGCATAGCGGAGCTCAGGATTGTGATCTTCTAATATTCACGGTTACAAGGTCATGGCCAGTATTTGGTATAACTATTCTTTATCGAATGCAATTAATATGTTTGAACCCATCATTGAAAGAAAAATGGCCGCATTACGATTACAATGAGGGACATGATAAAGTGTTTTTATTGCATGAAAATGCTGAACGCCATGTTTCGAAAGCGGTCACGACATACTGGGAAACGTTGAAATGGGAAGTTCTACTAACCCGCTGTATTATCCACTTAATGCTCCCTCATACTATCACTTGTTTCTTGCGTTGTGCGGTTGTCAGACCACCTACACTTGCTTCTTCCGTTGTACGCTTGTCCGAACACCTATTTGGTGTTTTCAAATCAACAACGCGTAATGTTAGCGCTTTGAATTTCTGAGAACATGCCTGATACTGTTAGAAATCTTTATGTGTATTTTAATTTTATGTGGCAATTTACGTAGATCGTATTTATGTATAAACGTTTTCATTTCCTTTCAAATATTACTGCTTTATTTTTTGAACAAAATGCTTAAAAACGTTTTCCTGAAGAATTTTTCTGTAGCAAGACGTAATGCCGTAGCAAGACGTAATGTGCGAATGAACTTATCCTTTCGACATCGGCGTACTGGCTGTAAGATTTTTTTTATAGAAAAACGGATCTCAAGCAAATTATTACATTTGAAAACTTGTTTAGTAATTTCAATTCAAAATACAATAAAATGGTGACAAAATAATAAGCAAATTCCTTAACCCTTCTTTTTAAAGTTATATTTTTTTATCTGGCACCTAAATTTTTAGTTCTATTTCATATTTTAAAGATTCAATAAATAAATGTAATGCTTAACAAATTATATGGTAAATCATATACTTATAAGAATGATTTAAACAGCATGTGCTCATAAAATAAGGTTTATAAATTTGTTTTTTCGTTTACTGCTTAAATATTTAGTTAAAAGTCTTTTAATCAAACACACAATTTTTGAAAAAATTCTTTCTTTATCAAAAATTTAATTTTTTTAAATTCCTTTTATCAAAAATTTTAAATATAAAATCTAAAGAATTTGCAATGTTGTTTATTTTTTGCTACCTGAAATTATTTGAACAGTAAATTTTCCTTAACGCTTGAGGTATTTGAATTTTCTATTTCAAATTTGTAAACTTCATATAAAAACTTAACATATTTACATTCTTGCCTTTACAAACAATAAAATTATTTTTAGGCTTGACTAAAGAATAACTTTTTTAGCATTTTTTTTTTCTTCTAGAAACCTATTACAATACATAAATTTTAAACATATAAATTATTTAATTTAACAACTTGTTAAGTCATGTAAGAAGAAGTTATTTACATAAATTTATAGCATTTCAGTTATAGGTCATACAAGAGTATTAACAAATAAATTTTTTTTTTTGTATAAAATACAAACGAGTTTAAATTTCCTATTTCCTTCTTCTAGACGTCAACTTTAATATTTAACTACATGTACACATATACTACAAAAGTTTTGTTTTTCTTAACACACATACATATATATTCCATGTGTTATTGATTATTGTCTCAAAAAACAGCTTGTAGCCGGTTTGTTCGTTATAATAAAAAGGATCTTCTTAGATTTGATATAAAAAAAATGATTTATTTTTAAAATGCTTGAAATAATAATTTTTACTAAAAATGAACTTGACTGTTCAAGCGAAATAACTTGATTGAAAAAATGTGTATCCCTCAATATATTTGTATGTGTCGTTTTCGTTTCTGACATCAGAATTGTATTGTGGGGAATGATCGCCACAAGCTCATAACCATGAACATTTGCTTTGATAGAGAGATACAACTTAATTTGTATATATTGAAAGTATACACACATGTCGGCTAGAGACTTATTGATCCTTGCAATGCTTTGACTACTTTCCATCAAAATCAACAAACAATTGTTGGGCTGCTTGTAGAATGAACAAACTAGCTGATTTTAGTAAGAGATACATTATGTCGGGCGGTTAAATTTTAAGGCCCGATGTTGAATGTGAACCACCCCTAACCTAAACATTTCTTTCTGCATTTCATTTGACATTTTTTCATCTCAGACTAATTCAACTTGAACCAAAGAAAGATACATAATCGAGTAACAAGTTAAAATTATTCAGTCTTATTATGAAAGTGGTCATTCAAATAACAGTGCATATCATGCACTTTATGATTTTTCCAGTCAAGTTAATCGTCCGAATGTGCCTACAATCGGAAAAGCTGTGCAAAAATTTTAGCATTTCAAGTCTGTCGAAAAATTGTGCAAAAATTTGAGCAAACAGGGTCTGTTTGTGAAAACCCCATTGCATGCTTGTATAGTTCGTTCTGCAGAAAACATTGCTGCTGTTCGAGATAGTGTGGCTCAACTCCTCTTGTCTTCGCATCCCAACAATTGCATCTTTCACGCTCGTTTTTTTTTTTTTTTTTTTGTTTTTTTTTTGTTTTTTTTTTATTAATTTTTATTTATTTGTTGAATCTTCAAAAAGAACTAACAACAATTATTCAAATCTTAATAACTAAAAAATTTTTTTTAAGTCCAGCCAATGCTAGACAAAAAATTATGATTCAGCGAATGTATCAGAATACCGTACCAGAGGACAACATCTGTTATGCTCCCGAATGGAAGCCAGAGTGTCCCTTCTTTTTAATCGTGTGTGACCACCAAAGGTAAGGATGTCTCGAGCAAGTGGATTTAGGTGGATTTCAAGTTTGGTTATATACCTTCCAGCATATCTGGCAAATTCATCTTTTACTAAAGGTACGTTTAGGTCCTTGTGAATTCGAGAATTTTTTACATACCATAAGGCTGCTGTAATCGTACGTAGAACGCTGTTTTGACGCCTTTGAATTTTTCCAATATTCGATGCGGAGGCGGTGCCCCATAGTTGAATTCCATAGCACCTTATGGGCTTTAGGATCGCGTTATACAACAAAAGTTTGCAGTCTAGGCTCAGGGTGGAATTTCTGAATTTCTGCCGATGAGCCAATTCAATTGCGCGGCTTTTAATTTCATCTGGGTTGTTTTTGCGTCAATGTGTTTCTTCCAAGTTAGTCGACGGTCGAGGTGAATACCGACATATTTGACGTCACTGTGTTATGAAATTATTTGATGATTAACGCTCGTTGTTGATGAACATTATGTATAGAGACTTGCATTTACATGCTTATAAGACGCAATTAACTCAAGAACTAAAGCTTCTTGAGCATTCCAAACGTCGTCAATGGTCAGAATTGAGGCAAGATATGGCAATAGTGAATGATAAATTTTCGAAGAAAATCATCTTCAGTGATGAGGCACATTTCTACCTCAGTGGATTCGTCAATAAGCAAAGTTTCTGCATTTGGGCGAATAATTATCCAGGAGTAATTGCCGAAAATCCAAAACAAAGAGTGACTGTTTAGTGCGGTTTATGGGCTGGCGGCATCATCGGGCCGTATTCTTTCTATTTTTACGCTATCGTCGTCAACAGCACCTGTTTCGAGTTTTCTATTATCATTGGAATGATTGAGCTTTGATTTCAATGCCATAGCCATACACACTTGGTTCGTCACCAGCTATGACCTTTTTGAGGAAATCTGGATATTCGTTGACAATGATCAACAGCTCCTGAGCATTGTCCATGCGACGTTGTGCTTGCTCGCAATTTAGTAAAAAGTCGAAGAACACACCAAACAAACACACAAGTGTACCAACATAACAAAAAAAAAAAAACTGCCAAAATCTAACGTAGCTTACGAAATTTGAAAATTACGGCTATTTATTGATCAGACCAAGTACATTTACCAAAAACTACAGTTGCTGTAACAAAAAGTAAGAGATGTGAAAGAATCTAATAATTGATTATAATTTTCATAGGTAAAATGGTATGAGATGTAAAATGCAAACTCAAAAGTCAGGCTGTCGGTGATGGCTAAAGCGGAAAGCTCCGTCTATACATATATTATAAATCATCTTGGTCTGACTGTTTTCCCAACGTTTTTCGCACCAGCTGTTTGCTAAGAAGCTTCTATTTGAGCTCAGCAGCTTCAACTGAGCGCCAGCAGTCTCTGAACTGACTGCTCTCCTAGCAGCTTTGGCTGACTGTTACCCAGCGATATTCGGGTTGACCGTTTTTCTGGTAATTTTCAAGCTTAATTTTGTTCCCGACTCAGTGCGGGAACAAACACGTGGCTACGACGATGGAATCGAACCGCTGAATATTTCTATATTAAACATGAGAGTACTCCTGTAATATCCGAACTCATCTCTCATTCTTATGAATAATTCAGAAACTGATTTATTACCACAAATCACCGATTGGAGAGTAGTTTTAATGCCCATTTTTAGGGATTGGAAACCAACAGAGAGGAGGGGCATGTTAATAAGTGCTGAACATGTTATAGGCTTTTTACACTGATCAGCATCTGCATGGAACGCCTGGAAGATGTTGAAAATGTGAAACATCTACTATCAATCAAAAATATTATTATATCAATTTTCAAACAATTTAACAAAAGTACGCAAAATTGTTTCGAAAAAAATTAATTTGAGAGACAAAAGATGATTTTTTATAAAATATATGTACATATGTCTATAAACAAAATGTAGGACACATAAAAAAAATTTGGCAAAACGGAGAAAAAAGAATTTCAGAAAAAAATTAAGGAAGAAAACACACAAGCAATAAATAAACTATGATTTTTTTCAAAACAAATGACGTTTTTTCAGTTATGTCACAAGAATAATCGACATTATAGCCACTTTTCTAGTGATGAAAAGATGTTGAATGGAATAACATAAGATAGGAACATTTTATAAAGATTTTGAAAACATTTCTTTAGTACAATGTATTATGGGAAGATGTTATCATCTTCAAAAACTGATGGTAGATGTTAGATGTTGTGCAGTTGAAAAAGCCTATTAGTGAGTGAGTTTTTTTTAAACTCAGTTCCAGTATGCCGCTTTTAATAGGAGATTTATTTACATACTCGTATTGATCTCAATTATAAACTGTCAAATTTATTCCCGCTTATTAATATGAATATTTTGTTTGCTTTATAATAAACGTTTTTTTTTTGTATTTTGTGAAAATAATACACTTTTGTATTAACATAACTTTTTTTTTGTGATAATATTGCAAAAACTTTCACACCCACACAGTAAATAAAAACCATTATTGGTTTTGAAAACAAATATTTGGAAAATGTTTTAATTTTAAAGCTTTTAACAAATTTTCACTTATTAAAATTTTATGACTTTGCAAACTGTGTGGTTTACTCTAATGACTTTTTAGCTCTATGCAAAAACTTTTCAAAACAATTCAGCGGTCATTACTATAATGAGTACATGTTTTGAAAAAGAAGAACGAGTTTTTATTAGCAAAGGCAACAAAAAAAAGCTAAAATACTATCAGACTTTATTTTGGCTTTATCTACACAAAATTACACTAGATTCGTAAGGTCTTAAAAGGGGTCTTGACTTGGAAAACTTTGACAAATAGTAATGTTTATATTTGCCTTATTCGGAAGGCGGCGTGAGAAGCCCTGGTGGCGTATTGAAAGTTTCTCATGCCGGTATGTTTGCCTTAGAAGTAAAGATAAGCCGGGCTGTATCAGAAATAGCGTTTCTAGACTCATGTAATTAGATAAATAGATGAAGTAGTGGTGTTGTGTCTGCAATCCTGTGCACACGTGTTTTTTACTATCGCCCGTGTTTTCTTTTGAATGTTCTGACATGAAATTTACTACCTTGCAGTGTGGGAAGTGATGGATACAGTTTTTTAATTAACTCTGAGCCAAAACAAATGCTTACGCTACGTACACACGGTTGTCAGATTACAATATTGCCAGTAAAATTGTCTGAAAATGTATTACAATAGTGTGAACTGCCAATTTCTAATTTACAACGTTGTCAGAAAAATCATTGTCAATCAATTGTAAGACGACAATGTTGTCAGGCATCTGACAATCGTGAAAACACTCTTCGTCGGCATTGCCTGAAAATTGGCTGGTATTGTAAGCTCAGTTTTAATTGTCAGATGTATAAAATTAATGCACCTGACAATGGCATCATTGTCAGAAAAAAGTTTGATGGGCATCACTGCGAAACAGAAGGCAATGCCTTACAACATGTCTGGTAATTTTTTTCATCTAACAATCTGACAACCGTGTGATCTGACAATTTTTGTTGTCAGATGAATTATTTGTCAGACCATAGTCTGATAATGAAATTGTTAGATTTTCTTACGATCGTCTGAACACACAATTTACTTCTGCGGGACAATTTTTCATTGTCGCTACATTGTCAGCATGTTTCAAGATCTTACAAAATTGTAACATCTGACAACCGTGTGTACATAGCTTTAGCAAAATAGCGGCAAAACAAGGTAGCATATCTTCCCGACGGACAACCTGTATTATGAGACCATCACATTAGTGTTCTAACAGAAAGGGTGAGCTAACAAAAAGGATCAATAAGCCTTTAGTTTTTGACTGAAACACTAGGTTTTACATAAAAATTTATTTTATTTTTCAACCTGGTCTGCTCTGAGTTTTATAAACTTATTTCAACGCTTCTATATTTCCGAAAAAATACGATTTGTCGGGGTCATCAAAATAAGCATTTGTTTGTAATATGTTTTCGTGGTTGGAGGAAATGTAATGGTCATCCCCTGAGATCTGCTCCAAGATAAAAAAATTATTTTCAGATGTATATTGAAAGCTACTGAAGGAATTATCTATATTTCACTAGAGGCACAAGTGCATTGTGTAGTTATTTTCGAAGTTTCACTTCAATACTGAAGACCCGAAAGTGAAATTTATATAATTGCTAGAGAAACAAACAAAAAAAACTTATTATTATTATTGGCTCTATTTTTAACATCATTCCACCCTTCTCATTCATTTTATCCTTCTCTTAACAAAGTTGCTCCTCCAGAATATCTTTCCTTCATTTATGAGTTGCTTATAAAAATAAAGTTGCTATAAAAGGAAGTGTGCTCCATAAAATGACTCAAGCTAAAATTCATGTTAAAAGTTTAGATTTGTGTCCTTTTTTTAATTTAATGCTGTAATATAATTTAATAACATCTTTCTTATTTCTTGGCTATTAAAGGCAATGAAAAACACATGACTTGTGCGTTTTCTTAAACAATGGATTGCAAATAAATTTTCACCTTTTTTCCATAAAAAGTTTCTTTTATAATTATGTTTATTCATTCTTTGGATATTTTATTTTATTTATTTATTTTATAATTTTTTTTCTGGCACTAAATAAAGTTGAAAACAATATGTTAAAAATGTTGTAGATGTATCCAGAATGATGTTGTTCATAGAGTAAAAAAAAAGTATTATGACTATAATGTTTAAGTTAAATATTAAAAGACATAATTGCAAAAGTTTTTTTCATTTTTTGTTCATGTTAAAATAAAGTTTACAAAAAAAAAAAAAAAAATGCGCACATCATAAACAAAATGATTTTATTACACTTCATATTTACTTTAGACTTACAAAGATGTCTTAATACTTGCATAGACTTGTGCTGGTGTATACGAGTATACTCGTATGCTTTCTTAATTACATACAAGAAAACTTACAAAATATTAATAAATTTGGCTATTGTATGATACCTAGAACATTATGTTCACACTTAGAGAAAAGATCAGTTGTTTGGTGTAAAAGACGAAGATTTAACGAGGGCAAATGAAAAAGCTCATAGCACATGTAAATTCTTTTTCACATTACTATTATATTAATTCATAATAATTAAATAAATTTAACCAAAATTCTATATAAAATGATTGAACTTAAAAATAATCTAGACGCAGAAAAAAATACATGGCTGACACAACAATATTCTAAGGGCAAGCTACCATTGTAGAATTTATGGTTGTTGGTAATAACAGCATGTTATCACATATAGCATGTTATCACATACGGTAATAACAGCATGTTATCACGTATAGCACGTTATTACATAACGTCATTGATACGACTTGCAATATTATTGTAAAACAAAAAAAGTACATAGAAACATACTATAGGAGTCCGTACTATAGGGATTCGTCATATACGATGATACTCTGGATCATACTGGAGATAAGTAGGATGGTACTAAGGTGTTACTACAATACACATTAAAGAATATATATGGTTGATATGACAATATTCTAAGGGCAACATTGAAATTATTTGGTTGGTGCTGATAATCCTAAATAGTTATATTTGAAAATACGTTGATGTGACTCACAATAGTATTGTAAAATAAGTAAGAGTGTATTATGTTGTGCTGGGCCGAATCTAAAACATCCTTCACAACAGTCACTTATATATACGAGTATATAGTATATATTACAAATTTGAGCTACATGTGCTCGAATATATCTGGACCGAAATCGGGGAAAAATATGTTTGCCTTGTAATGGCCATGCCAAAAAAGTAATCTTTCATGGAAATTATCATGGAGAAATCGGTTTAGGATTTATCTCGGGTATATAATGGGTGATTTTATAAGAACTATCGGAAATTAAAAAAAAACACATAAAATTCAGAAAAAATCCATGAAATATTTATTTGGATCGATAGTTGGGTCGATATAATTTAATGTTTGAAGATTATTTCATGCAAATGTTGGCCGCGGCTGCGCCTCAAATGGTCCATCCGCTTAGTCCAATTTTGGCATACTTTTTCCAACATTCCGGCCGGTATCTCACGAATAATGTTGGCTTCCAGTGCGTCAATCGAAGCGGGCTTGTCGCTATAGACATTAGCCTTAACATAGCCCCACAAAAAATAGTCTAGAGGCGTTAAATCGCACGATCTGGGCGGCCAATTGACTGGTCCCAAGCGTGAAATAAACTGTTCACCGAACTCGCCTCTCAATTGGTCCATTGTTTCGCGTGCTGTGTGGCATGTGGCACCGTCTTGTTGAAACCACATGTCATGCAAGTCAAGCTCTTCCATTTTAAGCAAAAAAAAGTTTGTTATCATCGCACGGTAGCACTCACCATTCACAGTAACGTTGTGATTCGCATCATCTTTGAAGAAATACGGCCCAATGATGCCGCCAGCCCATAATCCGCACCAAACGGTTGTTTTTTGTGGATGCCTTTTGCAATGCTTCTGGCTGCTCTTCACTCCAAATACGGCAGTTTTGCTTGTTCACGTATCCATTCAACCAGAAATGAGCCTCGTCGCTGAACACAATTCTTCGATAGAAACGTGGATCTTCATCTAACTTTTCAAGAGCTCATTCACCAAAAATTTGGCGTTGTGGTAGGTCGTTTGGCTTCAATACTTGCACCAGCTGTATCTTATAAGGCTTCACACCCAAATCCTTCCGCAAAATTTTCCACGTAGTGGAGTAACAGAGGCCCAATTGCTGCGGACGGCGCCGAATCGATAATTCACGGTCATCACCAACACTGGCCGATACGGCTGCGATATTTTCTTCAGTTCGCACTCTACGTAAGCGTGTTGGTGGTTTAATGTCCAACAATGTAAATTTGGGGCGAAATTTTTTTACAATAGCCCGAATATAAGCCTCAGTAGGTCGATTAAACTGATCATAAAATGGAAGAAGCGTGCGATGAACTTTCTTAACAGAGCACGCATTTTGGTAATAAAATTCAATAATTTGCAAGCGTTGTTCGTTTGTAAGACGATTCATGATTAAATTATAGACCAAACTGAAGATGTTTGACAGTGACACAAGATACAAAACGTGCGTGAGCTGTCAAAACTAGTGTTGCAAAAAAGATAATAGCAAAAAAATCCCTCGTTATAAACCGATATCGGAAAATATCATTCTCTGTATTTTAGTAATCTCCTTTTATAATCAGAACTGATTTTAAGAAAAAAACTTGTTTCGTGATCGATTTAGACTATATCTAGGGTATATATGGACCGATATCGGAAATTTTATTGTTCTCTATTTGGTAACCTCCTTATATTAAAAGAACTGCTTTTAAGCAAAAAAAAGTTATTTAAGTTCGCTTACGCGACATTTTCATAAAAAATCGGTTTGGGCTTTATATCAGATATATATGAACCGATATACGAAATTTTCATTTTCTGTATATCAATAACCTCCTTTTATAATAAGAACTGCTTTTAAGCCAAAGAAATTGTTTTTTCATGAAAAAATCGATGTAGCCTATATCTTGGGAAAATATTGACCGATATCTAAAATTTTCATTTTCTGTATTTTAGTAACCTTTTTCTATAACCAGAACTGCCTTTAAGCAAAAAAAATTTTTTTTTTGGTGAACCGATATCGAAAATTTTTGATTTTCTCTATTTGGTAATCTCGTTACGCGACATATTCATGCAGAAATGGTTTAGGCTATGTCTCGGGCATATGTGGACCGATATCGGATTTTTTCATATACTGTAGCTTAGCAACCTCCTTTTATAACCAGAAGTTCGTTTAGGCAAAATAAAAAATATTCATGGAAAAATTGGTTTAGGCTATATCTCGGGTATATGTGTACCGATATCGAACATTTTTATTTTCTGTATTTAAGTAACCGCCTTTTATTACCAGAACTGATTATAGGCAAAACAAATTTTAAGTTCGCTTACGCAGCATTTGCATGGAAAATCGACTTTATCTCAGGTATGAACTGATATTAGAAATTTTCATTTTCTGTCTGTCGAAAGCCTCATTTTATTACCAGAACTATTTTTACGTAAAAAACGTTATTTAAGGTCACTTACACTACATTTTCATTAACAAATCGGCTTAGGCTGTGTCTCGGATATATATGAGATATCGGGAAAAATTTGTTTTTGCTTTATAATCGCCATGCTTAATAATTGTGTGAAGTTTGAAGCAAAACTTTCCCGCGGAAAATTTATTTAAAATAGTGGGACTGGGAAAATAGATAAAACTCCCGGGGAATAGTTATTTATAATTGAGTCGACTATGATTTTTTCTTCAAATGTAAACATGAAAAATACTTACAATACATTTCTGCTCACTTGTCTTTATGTATGGAAAGAATTTCGTAATATTTTGCTCCCACAAAATCTAAATATCTTGTATGATCATATAAACCTGCCTTTAGTGGTATGATATTTCGCCATGACATACATTCTGTTTATGCGTTGAGTAAAAGTTGCAGAAGCCTTTTTCTCTTTTACTTTACCACCCAAATTGTTCTTTCTCCATGTAAAATAGCACTTGTCAGTTGCATCACAATTTTTAACTATTCATTCTTCTTTTTTCTCTGTGCAGCGTAATATCAGGAATGCAGCTTATGGTTTACGTTTCTCTTCCTATTTTGTAAAGTGAATTCATTTATGTCAGATATTACAAACACGGCTACTGTCTTATTTACGGGCTGCGTAGAGGTAGAAAATTTCACATTTTTATTTTGCCCGCTTCATTTCCTCTTTTGTTAGTAATTTATTTATTTTTTCATTAAGTTTTCACATCATAAAAAATCTATGAGTTCAACTTAAACTGTTGCATTTTTCTCATACCTGTCACTTACATAAAGGTACACGGGTGCTGTTGTATGTACACATTTTTGCAAAAAATTTATCCTTTCCTTTCATCACTTGTATGTAGCTATTTATCATCTTTTTACCTTCCTTGATTCTTTTAAAGACATTTATATTAATGACTTTTACCTCTTAAATATCCAACACACGCAATAAGCTCTCAATCATATTTTTTTTCAGTATGAATATTATTCTTACCCTCATGAAAGGGTAGATTATAGTAAGAAAATAGTTAGACTGTGAAGCTTATACACTATATGAGAGATTGGGTGAATAGTAAAAGAAATAAGGTAAGACAAATGATAAATTTCCGCATCCGAAAGGGCCCGATTTAAATGAAATTAAAACAGTTTAGACTGTGTTATGAATCTTTGTTTTAGAACTTGGCATATCTTCTTTATCCCTTGGGAGATAATTCGCTAGATGCCTGAGAAAACATGACACTTAAATTAATAAGCCGGAGTCCTTTAAGGTTCTTAGCTAATGCACAAACAATCCGAAATACAGTTGCTCACTGATGCCTTATCTATGGAAAAAGGGAACTACACCTAAGGAAAACAGGTCGATTTGATTTTTATAATTTTTATAGACTAGTCTAGTAATGCTAGAATATTTATAGCAATAAATATTTGCCTCTCATAATCGCACAAAAGTACCAAAACAAAGAGAGCCTCGTTGTCGAAGGTACTGTACATACTTTTGTTTATGTGCGCAAACTTTTTTCTTTTTTTCTAACACTTTTAGTTGAAAATTAGGCATAACTATCTTTTACGATTTGTAAAAATTTATCTAATACTACGATTGGATTAAAAGACTACCACGATTAAATGGAATTCATATAAGTGGATTTTTTTTCTGTCATTCTCTTTTGGTTTTATTCGTTAAACCTTTTTTAAAGACTAAAGCAGGCAAAACAGTTTTTCAGGACACAGTAAACCAGTTAGGGCCATTATTACAACCTAACGATAAAGTTCTTGATAGTTAACCTTAACCTTAGTTAAAGTGAACGATAAAGTCACCATTAAAATTTTCTCATTTTTACAACTGAAGTTAAAATTTTTTCAGCAGAAAATATGGCAGCTTTAAATGCTTTAAATACTTTGAAATTTACCATGAGGATAAACCTCCCGTTAAGTTATCACTAACTTTTCAGGTTAATGTTAACTTGTAATAACTAAACAGAAATTATTTGTAAGATAAAATCCTAATGTTGACTATTCGTCAATTGTAATAGCGGGCCTTACTGTATTTAAATATGAGTTTTTGGAGAAGTATTTCGCTATTTTATTAGTTTCACTTGCATGTTTGTTTGCTTTTTATGTCTGTATGTTTATATGTTTGTATAATTGTGTGTTTGTGTGTCTGTATGTTTGTATATTTCTGTGTTTGTGTGTTTGTTTGTTTTTATGTCTGTATGTTTATATGTTTGTATAATTGCATGTTTGTATGTTTGTAAGTTTGTATGTTTCTATGTTTGTGTGTTTGTTTGTTTGTTTTTAAGTCTACATGTTTATATGTTTGTATAATTGTATGTTTGTATTTTTGTGTATTTGCATGTTTGTATGTTTGTGTGTTTGTATGTTTGTATGTTTGTATGTCTGTATGTATGTATGTTTGATTGTTTGTATGTTTGTGATTTTGTATGTTTGCATGTTTGTATGTTTGATTGTTTGCATGTTGGTATGTTTGCATGTTTGTAAGTAGTAAGTATGTTTGCATTTTTGTATGTTTGTATATTTGTGTTTGCATTTTTGTTTGTAGTTTGTATGTGTGTATATTTGTATGTTTTTGTATGTTTGTAGGTTTGCGTGTTTGTATATTTGTATGTTTGCAATACTCGAAGCTCATGCTATTTGAGTGATTATTACATATTTATGTATATAAAACTGTATATACAGTGTTGCTGCTTTAGTTCGAAAATTCGAGTTGCCGTATTGCTTCCAGTGAAGTGGGATTTTGGAGATTCATGAAGCCTATTTTGAGAATTCCCCACTTGGTTAACCGGTTTGGCCGTAGAACATGCATCTGAACTATAAATGTTCATTCAATTCATTGTGAAAATTGAACTTGCCGTATTAGGAGGAAATAGGAAATACAAAAAATTAAAATTTCCGATATCAGTCCATAAACATATACCCGAGATATAAGCTAAACTGATTTCTCTATGAAACAATTTATTTTTTTGCTTATAAACTGTTCTGGCTATAAAATAAGATTAAGAAAATTAAGATTAAGAATATGAAAATTTCCGATTTCCATAAAACAATTTTTTTTGCTTAGAAGCAATTCTGGTAATAGTAGAAAATTACTAAGATATAGGAAATAAAAATTTTTGAAGTCGGTCCATATATATCCAAGATATTGCCTAAACCGATTTTTCCATGAAAAAAATTTTTTTTACTTAAAAGCAGTTCTGGCAATAAAAGGACATTACTTAAATACAGAAAATGAAAATCTCCAATATCAGCGCATACTTATATACCCTAGATATAACCTAAACTGATTTTTCCATGAAAATTTTTATTTTACCTTATTGGCGTGGCGATTATAAGGAAAACAAATGTTGCCCCGATATCGGTCTATACATATACATATATCCGAGCATATTTAGTTCAAATTTGTAATATATACTATATATTTACGTGACTATTTTGAAGGGTATTTTAGATTCGATCCAGTCGAATATACTTGGTTTTACATAAGAAACCTTCTTTTTTTTAACAAACACAAAAACTGCGAAGATTTTTTGCTTATCTGCAGTAACACCCAGGGTCTGAGGCAGGAATGGAACCTGCGACCTAGAAACTGTTGGTCGAGTGCGCTACCAAATCAGCCATCGAAACACGCTGGTAATAATAGGAAGTTACCTGGTCACCTGATACTGGTTTCTTTGTTGTTCACTGGTGAAACAATAAAAAATAAGTCGATTTCACTTTTCGCTGAGTATGACAAATTTCGACCAACACCACGATTGTATGCATTTTCATATACACCAGTGTGTTTTATTTCTGGTGACGAATATTCACGACCAAAAAATCGTCGCAGTTGTGTTTTTAGCATAATGTTTTTATTGGTAAAGAAAAAAATATGTTACTCATGTACTCTTCTTTTATAATTCTTCAATTAACTCTTAATCTCTTGTAACGTAATAGAGACAATACTTTATAATTTATATAATGATTTCGTGCTCAAAAATAGTTAAGAGATAAAAACTTAAGTTTCATGGTGAGCAAAAAGAAGCAGCACAAAAAAATACATTTCTACAAAAATAAAATAATTTACAATCTTCCAACCAAGCAACTTCTTAACTTTTTTCGATTTTCTTCACTTTATTGTGTCATTAACAGAAAGTAGTTATTTTAATGAATACAAAAAGGAAAAATTAGCAAAAATTCCAACTTAAACTTTCGTACAAAAACAACAAGAACCACAACACTAAATTAAGAGAATAGTTAAACTGTAAAAACCTTGCAGGAAATAAAATATTTCAAATTCTTTAGTTCTCAGCTCTCAAAGAAATAGATGTATACATTTTTAAGTAGTTTTCCGCAACAAAATAAACAGAAAATTATAAAGAAATTGTTATGTGATATAATTGAAAGCAAATGGGGGGAAGAGAGATATTTTAGAAAGCTCTGTGCATTATTATTTTTATTATAGCCAAACTACTTCCTGTTTTTAAAATTGTATAAAATGATGTGCTTTACCTCCTTCCAGTTTTGCTATTTCTTGGGGGGTTTGAAGCAGCAAATCTGTTTTTGTATTCCATTTTTTTATTTATTTTTTTATTATAAAACTTCTTTCTATACGAGTATAAATCCTTTTAAAAGGATGAATGTGTTCGTGCGAGAATTTTGTCAAAAGAAATACTGTTGCATACTTTTGGTTTTAAGTGCTTGAGTAAAATATTATTGTGACTCATACTTAAAGATGTTGTAACAATATTTATGATATTCAACCCCACTTCCAAAGTTCTATGGCAAAATAGAAAGAGTGAATACAAAAAAGTGTGTTTGATGAAAACTTGTTCTATGCTATAAATTAAATTAACACCTTTATGTTAGTTTAGTTTTCTCTTCAAAAAGTTCATTAAACTTTATACAAAATAAATAAAGTCATTGTGCAAAGTTTTATGACTTTTTACTAATTCTTTTACTACAACAGTTGTTTGAGCAATCTGAATAAATGCAGAATATTCGTACATGGAAAAAAATCAATTTTGGTAAAACTGTGAATTTAACAGGCTAACTTTAATATAAACAATTTTAGATTTAAGAACTTTAATATTTTGAAATGGTACTGGGTGTAAATTTAGCTGTTTTTTCTTGGCTAATTTTTTATTTTGCTCCTATATACGAAGTCTGATAAAAAATATAACAGTTATTTTCAAATTTCGTGTGTTACATATCGCTCCTTTATTGCAACATAGTCATATCTCAACAAATGAGCTTTTCGAGAAAACATTGCAGAATTGTTAACAGTACTACCTTTTATATTGTGCCAAAAATGTGTTCAAATTACTTTCAAATTGTTTCCTTTAGGAGATATTTGCTAAGACTTGTATGGAAACTAAAAGTTTGAAATCTGTTTTTCTCGAAACAATTTTTTTTTAATAATGACTATTTTGCAATAAAGGAGCGATATGTTCGATTTTCTCATTTTTTCTGTTATGTTGGTACGCATGTCTGTTATAAGTGTTGGCAATATCCAACATTTATAACAGACAATCCATTTTGGATTGTCAGTTTGTTTTTGACGGATAAAAAAGTTAGTCGTGTTTTGTTGTGCTCTTCGATTTTTTACTATTCGAAAAAATGGATCAAAGAAACTGTATTAAGTTTAGTGTAAAACATGAAACTAGGTGTGCAAATATATGCGAAATGTTGACTGTAGCATTTGGCTATTCTACTATGAGCAGAGCATAAGCTCAATTGTGATACAACAGGTTTAAGGAAGGCCGAGAAGATGTCAATGACGATGCTAGTCCTAGTTGCCTGAGCACGTCAACAACCTTGAAGCAGTGATGAAAATGATTTTAGATATTCGTTGAATCACTATCAAATAGGTTGCTGATGATGTTGGCATACTGTTGGGTTCATGCCAAGCAATTTTTACGGTTGTTTTAGGCATGAAACGTGCGGCAGCGAAGATTAATTGTCAACGACGTTCCAGGTTTCCTGTAAATTAATGGTCTGGCTATGATTTGGAAACCAAAGCTCAATCATTCCAATGGAAGCGTCCAGAAGAGCCAATATCGGAAAAAGTACGGCAAGTTCGATCAATGTGAAGGTTTTTCTCACTACTTTTTTTTCGACTGCAACGGCGTGGTGCATCATGAATTCTTGCCTCGGGTCATACGGTTAATAAAGAATGCTACCTTGAAGATCGCGTAAATTTGTTTTGAAGTAAGTTTCTCTTTTTATATTTTTAAGACTTTTTTGCGAGAAGAACTTTTTATTGAACACATTCTGCCAACGAAATTTTTTTAGAGTTAAAAATCTAAGGTGGCCACACTGAAGTATACTTTCATGTAAATGAATATATGTTGCTGCTGCCGTGTTGAAAATAGTTCAGTAGTGTTCACACGATTATAATTTCCAGTTGCAGAATTTGCTGAAGTGAAGACGTGATGTCTACTGTGGTCCATGTCTTTAATGCTTAAAATTTTACCTCAGCTTTGTATACCCTATACAAAAGGTTCCAAGGAAGTTTGTTGTTAGTTTCCTAGGGCTTCATGCAGACCCTGCTTTAGGAGAACAGAAAAGCGTTATTTTTCCCATTGCGCAATTCTCCAATATCATATTTACGTATATAAAACTGTATATACACTGTTGCTGCTTTAGTTAGAAAATTCGAGTTGCCGTATTGCTTCCAGTAAAGTGGAAGAATTTTGGGGAGTCATGAACCCTATTTTGAGAATTCCCCACTTGGTTAACCGGTTTTGCCGTAGAACATACATCTGAACTATAAATGTTTATTCAATTCATTGCGAAAATTGAACTTGCCGTATTCGGAGTTTGTAAAAAAAGTGAACCCAACCGGCTTTTATATCATCTTGAAAGTAAATGCAACCAAAGACCTATATATGAAATAAAAACTAATATCTGCAGATAGCTTAATGTTGAAAATACAAATCGAGGGTTATAAGTGTATAGCCATTTAAGTCTAAAAAAAACTGCTTGAGATATATCGAAAAGACACGATAATTTCAAAAATTTGTTCTACAGTCACTAAGATCCTAAAGAGATGTCTATACATAAGAATGATCCTTGTATCCCTTCTGTGTACATATATATGTATAATTTTAAGTTTAGTGCAGAATGTTTAAAACAGTTGTTACCTATAATTTCAAATAAATATATCTTCTTTTTTCTCTGTGCACAGATACAGATAGATTAAACATTATGTTTTAAATTGCTTGAAGATGTACATTAATACTGAAACCTGCATTGACTGTCGGAAATTTTAATTTATTAACACTGCATGTGTCTACAGCTCTTTTTTTTTACTCTAATCCCAAATGTTTTGTTGTTAAGGAATTAGATTTTTAGATGTATGTAGTTTTTTTTTTTCTCATTTTCCTTTGGGGGTTTGTTATCAGCAACAACCACAACAAAAAAAAAAAAAAAGCAGAAGCAATTTGATTAATGAAAAATTTAGAGTTTTGGCCATTTTATTATGAAAATAAAATATCAGGAAAGAATTGAACTATGAATGATTGATGGAATGTTGTTATTGTGGTTTTCAATAGATTATTTAACGAAAGAGTTTATTACGAATATAAAAATATTATATGCATACTTGGTTTTATCTATAAAACTTTAAATATTTTCAACAATATTTTAGGAATTTTTGATGATTAGAAAATAGTGTTTTTATAAGTATGAGCATTATAACGCAAAATAGGTTGAGTTGTTTTTCTGGAAAAGAAAAAAAGCAATTCCATATTTAAAAGTTAATTAGTTGTTTTGCGATAGTTGTCATTTTCAAAGTATTAGTTTTGGTTTTCTTCATGTACCTGGTCTGATAAAAAAATAACCATTATTTTCAAGTTTCGTGAGTTACGTCATTTCGGATTGTCAGTTTGTTTTTGACAGATAAAAAACTTAGTTATGTTTTGGTGCGCATTTCGATTTTTTTTTTTTTTTTTTGTCATATTTACTAAAATTTTAGCAAAAACAACGTCGCATGAACATCGCTCAGGAGCTGTTGAACATCCTCAACGACGATCCAGATTTTCTCAAAATGGTCCTACTGTTGACGAATCATGGGTGTATGGCTATGACATTGGAAGCAAAGCCCAATCATCCCAGGAAAAAGCACGTCAAGTTCGGTCAAATGTGAAGGTTTTGCACACTGTGTTCTTCGACTGCTGTGGCGTGATGCATTATGAAAAATCTAAAGTTTTAGAAGTGTTTAGAGGATTGGAAAAAACGGTGGCATAAGTGTATTATTCTTTGAAGAGGACAACATGAAGTTATTGATAAATAAATAAATACTTTTCGAAAAATTTAATATAGCAGTTATTTTTGATCAGCCCTTGTATGTACAACTAATAATCGGCTGTTAAGGAGGTTATTAAATGCAGCTGTATGGTCAACTCATAGTTATGAACCTATAAAAATATAACCAATACAAATATTTTAGTGTATCGTTTTGATTTCCCCCGGGAGTTAGTTTTGCTTGGTGTACAGCTAACAAAGATACTCTGTTTTCTGGGGTATAGAAGGATACGAGTTCCTCTTTTATTGTAGCAAATAAAATTTTAGAAAACCACATGATTTAAGTTGTGTTGGACTTCCCAATCCCTTTGCCACGGGTTGATTAGCAGAACAAGGACCGGCAAAGCGCCCGGGAGCACCTCTTACAGATCACACCGGCACTAATCGTAATTCAAGTGCCTTGGCTGAAACGTCCTAGTTGTAGCTTAAACCTGAACCCGCAGAAAGGGGAACTATTTTCCCAGATAACTATGGTGCAATGCCGGTTTTCGGGGTCTATCAACACCACGAGGTGATATAGTCTTGCAACAAATACCTGTAGAGTCAGGAACCCGAAGTATTGGTTAGGTGGTTAAGTTTGTTAAGGGCAGATATTCTCAATGGACTTCGGTCTACCAACTTATAAACCTTGGCTTACAATGATGATTATGATGACCGAGATATCCAGCTAGCGTTTTGTCCATATGGCTACATGCTTATAGCAAAAGTTGCAATCCATGTGAGCCTTTAAGTCACAACTAGGCACTGGTGAGTCCTGAATAACTCATCTCCTGTAGTAAGTCCAACATCATTAAGGCAGGTGCTTATGTAAATCAATGGCACATTCTCTAACGTATTATTATGTTTTTGCCTTTAAAACCACTTTAGCGAATTCTTCAGCTCCAAGTGAAATGATGACACTAACCCTTGTTTGTTATACAGTACTTATATAATTCACAGCTTTAACACCACTGTGTATTAACACACTAGACTTGCTTACTTTTCTGACTTAAGATTGTCTGGCACAAAGTTTAAATCAAACTCTGCCTCTGCCGATCACCTGTCTATTATTTATACTTCTTTATTGTCTTCTATATTATTCATGAGCCTTCTAGTTATTGATAATTCTATAGTCAAATATGATTTTTATGCACATACACACACATATATATTTGTGGAAAAATGAGAATGCAACAACAGCTAATAATGAGAATGCAACAATAACAATAAAAACCATGTGCGGTTGATCTATTTGAAATTTTGCGTTCTTTAAATCATGCATGATTGTTTGCTTGTGAGTTATGTTTGTTATATATGCATTTATAACAAACAGATCAACGGCTGCACTATGGACTAGAAATAACTAAAATTCTTAGCAGTATTAATGAAATTTACGGCAAAGAATACTGGCGAGTTATGTGCGTTCAGTGTATGTGTTTGTGTCAGTATTAAGATAGTTTTTGACTACGTAGAAACATATGCTTATACTTTAAGTTTTTTTTTCTTGCTTGCCAATATGAAGACACACCATAAAATCAATTTTTTAATTATGTCTTTATGAAATAAAAAAGATTTATCGAAAATATTGTTTTTTAATATCAGTTATGCAGCCAATACATCTACAATTTTCTAAAACGTTTAAAAATTAGATATACAAGCATAAAAAGTGTGAAAATATATATTCAGTATAAATAAACCGCCATTTTTAGTGTTTGCTGATTTTGTAAGTTTTTTGAAACAAACATATTAATAAAAATGCTATTTAACTATGTGAATTTATTAATGCGATTTGTATTTTTTCTCAAACACTTAAAGGCAGTTTTCCCTTCAAAAGGAAGAAAATTCTAGAATTGTGCTGTTTTTGTTGTTTCTTCTTAAACTCGGAAAGAAAAATAAAAGTTTAGTTTTGCTTCCTGCTTTACTAGCAAGCAAGTCAACAAAATAAATAATTTAGAAAAGTCATAAATAAAGAAGGGAACCAAAAAACGAAAGAAAAGTACAGCCAGTTTGCACAGACTTTAGGCAAACATGCCACAATGTGGCAGCGAAAACGTCCGTTTGCATTGAAAACAGAAATATTTTATTTAGGTCAACTTGTGTATCTGGCCAACAAACTATACTTGTGTAAATAGACACCAGCGAGCTGGTGAGCAAAACAGAAGCAGAAAAATATTTTAAGCCATAGGAGATTTATATACACATCCATAGAAACACATATATAAAAACGTATACTGGTTTTGTGAAACGTACAAACTTGGAAAACAGCTCTTAAAGTAGCAGTCTTAAGTATAACGATAGTTTTCCGAGGTCACAAAATTAGAGGACAAAAATCTTGAAAATTAGTGTGAAAAATAATGAAAAATGTAGTAGAAGGAAAACTGGAAAGCTGAAAAAAATTAAGTGAAATATAATGAAAAATATTAAATAAAAATACTTTAGTTTAAATATAAAAATTTAATAAGAGATGCGTTCAAATGTGCTTTTTGAAGCGGATGTTTTTCGCAAACAGTCAAAATTTATTTCGAGATTTTCTTTTTTAAATATATTTTGTTTTATTTGTGTTAAGCAAAAATTTAACAACTTCTTGTTGAGGAGTTTGCGCCTTCATATCCCTTCTGTAAGCAACTTCCCAGCAATCAATGGAGGACAAAGCTTAATGAGTTGGTTGGCCGAAGCCCACTAAGAGAATCAGCCCTTAAACCAACTCACCCGTCAACCATCATCACTGGTTCCTTACAGTACAGGTATCTTTGTATAGGCAACAGATCCTCGGGAGATTGTTAGTCCCCGAAAAAAGCCACACACCAAAAAATTATCAAGGATACTAACACTTCCTTCCTGCGTTTTAAGTTTCAACCACAGTCAGAACGTTTCAGCCAAGGTAGGCACCTTAATCATGATCAGCCCGGATCGAGTCGCAGAACCACTCGGGGGCCACGCTGATCCCCGTTCTGCCAATTTATACCCTTGGTAAGGGTTTCGGAAGCCAACACAACATATGTCATGCGGCTTCTTAGAGTTTTATTTGCTACAACAAATGAGGGACCCCTTCCCCTCTTTTCCCCAAAAACAGAGTGCCCAAGATAGGAATGCGCCAAGGCAAAACCTGTTCCCCGGGGGGATCAAAGAAGACAGAAAAAAGGAATTAAATATTAAAGCAGGGGGACGAATAGCTGTTCCGTAGTCTCTACATTACTCACCGGCACCATCTTGGCGAAAACCAACCTTGAACTTTAACCAGAAAATAGTTTCAACATGTAATATTACATGGAATAAATGTTTTGTTTTTAACAGCTTTTTTACGCAATAAATATAAAAACATTATATGACAGTTTGTGAAATTGCAGTCGTCGTTTCAATTATGGTACTGTTTTCTCTACGAGTCATATTTGCTTGAAGTTGTGGTCGTATTCTGTTTCGTCATTTATTAATAAACGGAAGATAAATCATATTTGAAAAACAAATATGATAAATTCCAGGTATCAAGGATTGTTGAAAAACATCATTAATTACAAACAGCAAGATGTTGCCCACATACTGCTGCTTTGCGAATGTAAAAACAAAAGAAAGACTATAAACAAGTGCCTATTTATATACACGTTCACGTGTTTTCTGCTATTAATGCGTAGAATGTTATTTACTATTTTCACTTAATTAAGCTCAACGCAAATTCACAGTATGGCAAAGTGACCAACGAAACAAGAAAACTTTTAACACACGGCGTAATTCCCAAATATGTATCCGGGTTTTTATGTATATTACATATGTATTTAAAGATATATTCATTTTCCTTTTCCGGTTATTTTTCTGCTATTGTTATGTAAACAACTTTGCTTCCACCGTATTGAAATAGATGGCGGTAGTGGTAGGTGGTAATCAAAATAAATAGATCGTAGATGTTGTTTATCGCAGGGTAGCGCCAAATTTGATAAGAAAAGATAGCGCTGGTTTTATCCGAAATAAAATTCACCGAAATGATTTTTCTTCAATAAATTTATTTGGGATACAAGTGGTACAGAGTACTTCACTTGTGATAATCAGTTAAGCAACTAACTCGATCTCTAGTTACATTAAACTTCAGTACGCATATTCAAACAAATGCAGCGAATTCAAATAACTGAAGACGAGAATAGTCGCAGAGAAATAACTTAAAATTAAAGTATAAATTCCAGTATAGTACATGATATGTTAATAAGGGCAGAAAATAAAATGTGCATATTTCAGTAAAATCTCTAGACTTAAACATTCCGCCCCTCTTGCGGTTACGCAACATGAGCAGTTAAAAATAATAATACAAGGCGAATTGAAAATAATTACAAATACAGATACAAAATTCATGAGATATTTTACAACTGGAAAAGATAAACTAAAAATGTTGAGATACTTCAGGTATCTGATGAGACAAATTACATATCTAACAGAGAGATACAACTTAGGACTCATGTGAGTCTTGCTATTTCGAACCGGGCAGCTGAATCTTCCCAATTAATATCCAACCCACAAATGTGTCCTGAGTCATCGGTGCTCGAGTAGAAGGTGGATTAATTGTTGATTTTACAATTGACGGGTATACATCAGCGCCAAGAACTATGTTGATGTCACATGATGCGTAAAAATCCGGATCAGCTAAACGAAGGTTCTTATATGGTTCTGCTATCTGGATATCTAGACCCTTTGATCGAAGACGGAATGGCAAATGCTTTGTTATTTTTGCAGTTATGACAAACGTAGGTTCATTAGTGAAATATGGCGTAAAAGAAAACTGGCAGAAGTGCTGGGAATCCCTGGTCTCAATATTAAGGCTGTATCGTGTGACAAGAAAGTCGGCGATTTTGCTAGTCTCTGTGGAGGGGTCTAGGATACATCGGATATTCCCCCATCGTTCGCCCAATTTCACCTTCAGTATAACTGTGGGCCTCAATAACCTTGGGTATTTGTAAACAAAACGCCATCGAAATATTAGTTGATTTGTGTCTGCATCATAAAGTTATTCTCGATTAAACATTTCAGCTTACAAGTGAAGCTCTCGTCATTTGTGGCAGGTTTTAATTTTCTGCTCTGATGTGAAGAAATCCGCCACTGAGGCTCACCAAATGCTCTCAAATACCTATAATGAGGCTGCTCTTAGTGAAAGCTTCAAGAACAGTGATTTTTCCATCGAAGACCAGCATGGCGGTGAAAGAGAGAAGGCTCGTGCCAAACGCAACAAGATCAAAAAATCATTGGGAGTAACGCAACAAACCATTCTGAAATACCTGAGGGTCATGGGAAGGAAGTAGAAACAACAAAATCCGGTGCTGTATGAGTTAAAGCTGAGATATGTTGAACCGTGTTTGTTTGCTTGTGAATAACTACTTGCTGAAGATATTACTTTCGTATTTAGAATGAAGGTCAAAAATGGGTCTATTACGATAATTGCAACCGCAGAAAATCATGCGGATATCCCGGCCATGTTTACACATCGACGTCCAAGCTAAACATTGAAGGTTCCAAGGTTCATAGGTGTTCAGTATATGGACAGCTCGGCGTAGTGTATAATAAGTTGTTAAGGCCGCCTAAAACGATCACAGGCGATCGTTTACGAACGCAAATAATGCATCTGAGCTGCGCATTGAAAGACAAACGGTCGCAATACAATGAGATGTTACAGTTACTTTACAGCAATGGTGCTCACAAGTTCTATATGGAAGAGTAAACACCAATACATTTGAGGAAAAGCTATTTTTATTTAATATTTTTTGCTGTAACAAGCAAAACATTTACGAAAACAAAGTTCACACTGATAATCGTTGTCGTCAATGTTTACCAACAAAGCATGCGAAAGTGGTGTTGCTTTGAACAGCAATTTTTCAGTGCGAGAATAATACGCTGCCCGAAATGTGGGAAAAAGTAGTGGCCAGCGATGGGGGATACCAGGTACTTTACAGCGCAGTAGAAGAGGTTTTTTTTTGCCGCACACGTAAGGGTTAAACAAGAACGTTAACGTTTCGCCATGAGTAGTATTGTCCACTAATCTTGTATAATACAAATCCCAAATTTTTTTTTTTTAGCATTTTTTATTTATTGAATCTTCAAAATGAACGAAAAATAAGTATTCAAATCTTAATACTAAATTTAAAATTAAAAAAAAATGTACTTTATCCTTAAGTTCGGCCAATGCTAGACAAAAAGTTTTATTATGCGGGAGCTATTTCAGTAAAATCACCTATTGAGCAATCTGATGGTGGCAACGGTATCCCTTCTTCTAAGCCGAGTGCGGCCACCAAAATTAAGAATATTGCGCGCAAGAGGGTTTGGATGAAGTTCCAGTTTACTGACATATCTTGTCGCGGACTTAGAAAATTTCTCTTTTACCAGCCGAACATTCAGGTCTTTATGAGTTCGTAAATTTTTTACATACCATGGAGCTGCAGTAATCGTTCAAAGAATTTTGTTTTGTCGCCTTTGAATTTTTTCAATGTTTGACGCGGTGCTCCATAACTGAATTCCGTAGCACCATATAGGTTTTAGAATTGTATTGTATAGCAGAAGGAGAAATCCCTAAATACAAATAATAAATAATGTTATAAAAGAAAATTATTCTTGGCTGAAAGTGGAATGTAACCCACAAGCTGACACAACACGCAACTTTTTCCTTCTTAAACGGAGAAATTTCATTCTATTTATGATAGTTATTTCTTTCATGAAACAATATTTATGACCCGACTTTCAAAAATTGTCGATAGTATCGAACAAAAACAATCAATAGTTGGCTAAAAATAAAACTATCGATACTATCTATAGTACTATTGATTATTTTGTAGCTCTATCTTGGAGACCACTAGTGCGATTCTCTAACTTTTAACGATTCGATAATCGCAACTTTTGTCCTCAAATTTCATCGCTTGCACTAACGATTGAGTGATTCTGTAAATTAATTCTAACGATGGTTAATAGCTGTATTTCATTCATATAAACAACACGTGGCATCTCTGCTAGAAAAAAGCGAAAACCACAAAGAAGAAAAGTAAAAACAATAAATTTTTCTATAACAACATGTATACATATTGATTTTTATTTGTTATGATTTTAGTTTTAAAATGACAATAAATATTATTTAATTTGTAATAAGGTAAGTAAAATAAAATATGTGTCCATATGTTCCATTTGTTTGTTTATACATGTACATATTACTATATGTTCAGAATGACCACAACTAAGACTGGTGATAATCTGTATAACTTTTTAAATTCATTAATTGTCAACTCAAAGGAATTGTCCAACTCCCGATAAACACAATGATTATCCCTTGAAGTGTTCAATCTTGTTTCACCCCTTGCAAGTCCGAATGACAAACGTTCAATAGCTATTTCAACACAAAATACACTTTACCGGTTAAAAAATTATACTGAAATTTTTGTTTTTGAAAATGCATTTAATAAATATTTTTTGTATTTATTTATGTATTTAATATATAATAAATATTTTTATGTCTTAAAAATCAGATTGTAAGCACTTTATTTCATGGATGCACAATTAAAAAAATATATATACTTTAACGATTGAATAAACAGCAAGAAAATTTTTGTCTTTAAGAAATCGACAATCGGCAGTAAAATTAACAGCTGATTATGATGGACTACGAATATCGTTAAGAAAATGTTACAGAATAGCAAATACGATAAAATATCATTATAATTATTTTAATGATTCGGTTATCGTTATATAAGTTACAGAATCGCACTACAGTAACGGCAATGTGGCTTTGTTGATGCAGTTTAAGCGAAAATGAGCCTAGTCGCTCCAAAATATAGGGTTTACAGTTCGAAGACCACTGTGACAAATCCGCCCAAACGACAAATCTTAGCTAATTTAATTTCAGCACTTTAAATGCTGTGATAATATTTGTTTTGGTCATTCCGTGTGTTAAGTTCACAAACATTTATTCCTTCTCATAATCTATTTTCCTAGTTCCAGTACAATGCACTGCATATGTAAGGGCTATGCCCTGAGTACTGGTCCAAGATAAAAAAAAAATCCTACGTCGCCACTCTCCGCCCGCACCGTTTATTACTCTTTGAAATAATTGTATCCACTAGACACCCTCTATATCATTATAGCCAATATGAGATTAGATTTGTCTGATTATTTCGCAACTCCAGTACTTCTAGACTGAGATTAAAAACGTTTTGTCTTACGTTACATGCCTTTGTAGCAACTTTTCCCAGCTCTTCTAACATCATTTATATTAAATCTTTACTATTTATTAAGGAACATTTTATAGCCCACTAAATGAATAGTATATAAATAAATTTTAAGTTCTTGCCAGTAATGATGAGTCGCAGTCATTGGCATTTAGTTTTTAGCTGTTATTCCCTCTACTTTTGTAATCCGGCAGAGATTTATTGTTGAAGAATGTACTGGTTCATTGCATCACTTTATTATACTTTTTCTCTTGCATTCGTTTTATTGTTTGATCAAATTTTTTTGTTTTTTTTCTTTTTGTATTCCGCAATATATTTTTACTGTTAAAGTTTTTCGTTGTTAATTCTTTTCCTTTGGAAATACCACAATATCCATGTACATATATATATATTTTTATTGTATGTCTCAACCACTGATGGCAGATGAAAGTGGTGTATATTTTTTCATTCGTATACACTTTTTGAATTGCTTCACTTTTCTCTTAAGTGCTGGTGTATACTTTAGCACCTTTAATGGCTAAAATGTAGGCGCCTGTATGCGCTTAGCTGATGGCACAGGAGTGAAAAAATTGAAGGAAGAGTAACACTTAAACTGCCACATGTGTTACTCAAGTATTAAGGATGATTGCAATGTTGATTTTACACAGCCGTTTTAAAGGAGTTGGCTGCTTTTTGTTTTAAAAAGTAACAATTGTTTTGACTTTGTAAAGTCTAGCACGTGAATGATATTTTTTCTGCATTTTTCTTTTTTTTTTCTTCTTCTTTTTGTTTGCTAAAAGCAATCAATGGTGATTGACTTGGTGAATGGAACATCGAAATATAAAAACAGATTCTTTCACAGCATTATTGTGGAATTGTGAAATCACGATAAGGAGGTAAATGCACTGGTACTCGTACTGTGGCATTAAGTACTGCAATTTGTGCAAATAATCTTGAATTGTTTGGATGAAGTTTTTTTTTTCTCAGATGAGCATATTATTGCATAAAAGGATAAAATAAATTTATTTGGGATTTTTTAAGATAAAAATTGCTTTTGAAAGTTTATTAATAATTATCTTGTAAATGAAAATACAAAAATATTTTTGAGTTTTAAGGAATTTCTCAAGTAACTGAAAGTTTGATAACATAGTTTTGCTATCTGCAACTATCGCTCCTTTATAGCAATATAGTCATAACTCGAAAAAGCTTGTTTCGAGAAAACCACATTTCAAATTTTCAGCTTGCATAAAAGTCTTAGAACATTTTTTTAGAAAATATCTTTTAGAGGAATAATAAAAGGTGGTACTGTTAAAAGGTGGTACTGTTAACAATTCTGCATTCTTAACTCGAAAAGCTCATTTTTTTAGATATGACTATATTCCAATCAAGGAGCGATATGTACGTAAGGCACTGTGGCCACACATCAAACTATTTGATTACATTTATGTATGTGTTAGTCAAATTTGGTTTGATTTAGCACAGCAAAACTTCAAATTTTCCGTCAAACTTCATTTTAAATTTTTTTTTTGAAAAGGGAAGAACATGTGATTTAATTCCCAGAAAAAGTTTCGTCACATGGCAATTTTTGTGAAAATCTTTTTTTTTGTTTTTATATGAAATTCATAGTATTAAAATAAATTTTTTTAATTGAAAATTGCAAACAAACTTATTTTTTTCTTTAATTTTTTTATACCCTTCACAAAAATGGACAAATAAGTTTGTGATTCCGTTTGTAATTTCTACAATTTTAATTTGTGACCCTATAAAGTATTTTGAATCAGAATTAATAGAAAATTCGATTAAGCGATGTCCGTCTGTCGGTCGTTGAAATACCGTTTCTGAGAAAACCTGCCTTGACTAAAACGTTCTGGCTGTAGTTTAATACTAAAATCGCCGTAAAATGATTTGGTCACCCTGAGACGGTGCAATGCCGGTTTTCAGGAGTTAATAACCCCCCGAGGTGCTGCTGTCATATACCCATATTATATGCAGCCAGCGGTGATGGTTGCACAGGTGAGTTGTTTAAGGGCTCATGCTGTTAATAGGCTTCGGCTTACAACAAACTCAATATTCTATTGACTTCCGCGAAACTGCATTTAGGAAGCTTTAAACTCTTAAGCTGAGGGTTTGCCTTTATGGCTACAAACTGATGGCAAAAAGTTGCGACCTGTACGAGCCTTGCACACAGAGGTGCTGGCAAATCATGTACAATCTATCCCATGAAGATGATCCTTCATCAGATTAGGGTGATAAGGCAGTTGCTGGTTCAAATCTATTTGCATATTCATCCTCTAGCTGCAGAGCTATTATTGGCTTATGGCATACACTTTTTCTTTTAAATATCCAACTTTGTTAACTTTCATGAAAATTAACATCGCCATGATGTGCATTGCACTTCCCGGCAAAAAGCGCCAGTGTTTCAATGGCTGTGTGGCAAGTGGCACCATTCTACTGGCAGCACATATCCTCCATATACATATCCCCAATAACTGATCACAAGAACTTTGTTATCATGTCGCGATTGCAAACACCCTTCATGGTAACTGCTTGGCCCAGCTAATTTTGCAAAAAGTACGACCCGGTGACGGCACCAATAAATGATACCACCCATGATGTCACGGCACTATGAAACCACCCATTAACAGACTCTCTTTGTAATTGCATCGGCAATTCAACATTCTTTCATAGATTCTTATTTTCCCAATTGTGGACACATTTGCTCGTTTGTGCTGATTTAGTGCACGAAATACCTTTTTATTTTAACGCCCATTTTCGTAAAAGCCTTCTACAGTATTCCCCTGAGCGCTGCTCAAAGGTCTAGCCCGCCATGGTTGAAGTACTTAACTAAGAAAATTTTTATTAAGTTGGTCAAAAAACTATCCGTTAAAATGTGGACTCACCATTAACGTCGTGCATTATGGTTACACCCTCCCTTTATTTCAAAAATATTATTCGTTTAGCTCAGCGGTTTCAGTTATATTTGTTATAGCTTTAAATCAGACATGCCCAGGCCTATGCGCTTGATGCTCAATTGTTTTTGTAAAGGCGCTTTGCTATTGGGCTGTACTCTTTAATACACAAATATTGCGCTCAACACTAGCAATAAAAAATACACAAACAACTTTGTCTTACAGATTTTTTGTCGTTCTTTCGCGTGTTTTGCTGGTAAACATTGACGACAGCGATTATTAGTTTGAATTTTGTTTTTGTAAATTGGTTTGCTTTTTGCAACAAAAAATATTAAATAAAAGTAGTTTTGCTTAAATGTATTGGTGTTAACTCTTCCATATAGAACTTGTGGGCACCACTGCTGTACTCTTAAATGAATACCTACACTAACAAAACTTGTGTTGTATTGTAGTAATACCTACCCTGAAGGAACCATGGGGTTAAGTGTTTTCATGTCAACATTTTTGTCAACATTTATAGTGTCTTTTTGGTGACATTGTCAATAATTTAATTTGTTTTAAGCTAGATATCTGATCTTAATAAAAAATAATGATAAAAATTTACGTAGCCTACTGTCGTAGGACAAGTGTATGTTATATAATAATAGTTATCATTAACAAGGGTAAAATTTGTCAGTAGTATTGGTGACATCGTCAATAGATAATCACTATAGTTTTAGTATTGACATGTCATGCAGGTGGTGACAGTGTCAATAAGACATCAGTACAATTTTACTGTGGACATTTCCCACAATGTGCTGATATCGTCAATAGTAATTCAGTAGAATCTTACTATAAACATTTTCTCCATATCGTTCCATAACAACTACCTAGTCAGCATTGACGCAGTCTACTGGTAGATTTCGTAGGACAAGCCTGCGTTAAATGTCAATAGTAGGTAGCATAGCTAAGGGTACAATTTGTCAGTAGTATTGGTGACATCGTCAACAGATAATCACTATAGTTTTACTACTGACATTTCCTTCAGAGTAATTATGTGATGTATAAGTAACATAAAAAGAACAACACCCTAATTTAAACTCTTGCCTTTGTAAGCGTTGTACTTGTAGTATATATGTACATACAAACTGATATATTAAAAAATGGAACATTTTCTCTTTAATTTACTGGCGTACATAGCCGTATAAAAATCTACACCTTTAACGAAAAATATTACCACAGGGAATACATTTAGCTAGGGTTTTCCTCTTTGACTGTCGCTATCAGTTTAAGCAGAATTTTTCACATTATTACCTTTAAAATAGTTGAAATTTCAACGAGTTTAATGACAAAACCTGCTGAAAATCATTTAACGATAACTAATTTACATTTGTAAGCCATTTGTAGGCAAACGAATTTTCCCTAGCTCCAAAATTTAAACCGTTCAATTCCAATACAACCTCTTTCCATATTCCTTTGCTACAACAAGTATAAACTTTTGCGAAAGTTTAACTGCAAAAAGAAGTGAAAAAAAAATATAGTAAAATTCGTTTACCCTCCTGTTTGAAAATGTAGCAAATAGAGTTAGACGACGTCACATTTAGCGAAGCCACAATAATAGATTTAACATAATTTACCATCATCACCACTGCTGCAACCGCCACCTCCGCCAGCAGCATCTGATGATGTCAACCGCAGTATTGGCGGTAACACTTGGAAACAAGTTTGACATGATTCGCTCATATGTTACCAACATTTTGCATACAATTTGCCACAATGCATCCTTTGCTGACAATACAACATACAGAGTCTATCTTTTGCCATGGTTCACTTACTACGTGTTCAAGTAACAAGAACAGGCATACATGCCTTTTATATCTGTTCAAATAATGGTTTTGAAATTGGTAGGAATTTACTAATGCTTATCTCTGATAAATGCAAATTATTTCAAAGTTTTCCAATGTAATGTTACTTTCTACGTTACATTTTTGTTGCGATTTGCTCTGCAGAGCAATGCTTCCATCTTTGCCAGGCACTTGCCAATTTGGGTTTATCACGCAAACATGCAAACGAAAATACTTGTGTATGTATATGTGTACTCGTATGCAGCAATGTTAAAACACAATACACTAAAACATTCAAACATATTTAGATATAGACAATATCTTTTACCATCGTAATTTCACATGCATTTTGATTTTGTTCACTTCACTGCTGTTGTCTGAGTGTAAAATTGTATATTTGTATTGTATGTCTGCAGCAGATACACAAACACACACACACAAACACACACGCTCTTATGCAATACAAATGTACTTCGTTTAGAGGATTATTAAAATTCTTGTTAAAATCCAATTGAAAAATTTTAATTTTTGTTCATGTGGTTAACAATTTTTCAAAAATGTTCACACACTGTAATGGCTAAAGTTTCGAAAGACAACAAGAGGTTTGCTGGAGATGTGTGCACAGTTGAAATATTACAATATTGCTTTAATTAGGATAATTAGTTTTCGAGCGCCATATATTCTTGTTGTAGTTCAACTGCTTTTAATGCAATTTTAAAAGAAAGTTTTACTTTCAGCTGAGAAAACGTATTGTGCAAAAACTTATCATGAACCTAATTTCTTAGACCATTTTATTATTGAATACTGCGCAATAAATTTGGTCTGCTTCAGGTACTTTTGTTTTTTTTTTTCCTCTTTTCTTTATTTATTTAATTTCTTCTCAATAATTTGTTTTTCGTTGGAAAACTTTGTCAGAAAAAGACCTCAAGCTAAAGAAATTTATTGCGCAATATCGAATTTCACAAAGGTCGAAGAAATTTTGAAAGTTGGATTCCTACAATGTACATATATAACTTAATGAAAATGTCAGGAGTTTACTGCAAGATAACCAACGGTTATATTATTTATTAATTTATTTATACCAATAAAAAAAATATAAATAACTTGCTTTCCCAGCTATCTATATGTCGACATTTCATAGGAGCTACCCTAATCATCAGTAGACTTTGGAAAGTCCACTGATGATTAGGGTACCTCCTATGAAATGTCAATGTTAGAAGCTAAAATAACGAATAAAAACAAAATGTTTTTAATTTTTGTTCTCTACTTTTCGATACTCTCAAAAAACAAATCGTAGCAACCAACGGTAAAGAAATGTTAGAGACTTTTATAAATAGAAATGCTTGTTTTTTGTGTTTGATAGGTATTATTAGAGCAGTTTTCTTTTTAAATTCCCAGCAATTTATTTAGATTGTTGGAAAACTTGGAGCATGGCCTATAATAACAACAATGAAACACTATTATAGTAAAAGAATAGAAAAAATGAGGTTGTATTTACCATAAAAATTTATTTATTGTGGAAATCACTACGCAAAGTGCTTAAATATGGCAATTTTGAAACGGCTTGCTTTGTCTATTGTTTGTATATGAGGGTAGTTGGCTCCAGAGATGGATCGAATTTATAAAAAAATGTTGTTCCGATATTGTTTTGTAAAATATAAAGTTATTTATGTTCTTTCCTCTATTCGACCGAAAAAACTTAAACCAGTGGTGCCCACAAGTTCTATATGGAAGAGTAAACACCAATACATTTAAGGAAAAACTATTTTTTTTTTATTTTTTGTTGTAAAAAGCAAAACATTTACAAAACAAAGTTCACACTGTCGTAATTGCTTTGGTAAAGCATGCGAAAGTGTTGTTGCTTTGCTTTTGAGTGTGTGCGGTGAAGAACGAAAAAAAAAATATAAAAGTCGGAGTTGTTTGTGTATTTTTTTCATTGCTAATGCTGAGCGCAGTACGAGTATTTGTGTATTAAAGAGCACAGCCCTATAGCTAAGCGCATTTACAAAAACAATTGAGTATCATGCGCATAGGGCTGAGCTTGCTTGACTTAAACTTTCGATATAGATGTTGACGAGTGAATATAATTTTATGCAAAAATATAAGTGTTCGGCCCTTGAGCAATTTATCAAACGTGACATTATATATCTGCTTTGAAAAATGTGAAATACTGTGATTTCTTTTAATGGCAAAGACATGCCTAGCAATATTGTTGTAAGCAATATCTAGTCTTCTTTTACTTACAGCATCATAACTGGCAAAAAGCTCACAACCATACAAAAGAGTTGGAAGTATATAACTTTTAGCTAACAACATACGAATATGTATGGGCGTAAAATATTGCGATGCCCAAAGGTTGCGAAGCATAGCAAACGTTTTACCGCAGCTATTCTTAACATGGTCTGACCAGTTTGAGTTTTTATTAAAAATTACACCAAGGTTCTAAGTCGAATCGACGAAACTTATGGTCAGGTTGTTAATATGTATTGGCGGAAGACATATTTCAACATTTTTCGGTAGACCAATAATTAAGGCAGTAGATTGTTTCGGGTTAAGGCTTAATCCATTTTCAGCTGCCCATGAATAAATCTGTTGCAAATCCTGATTTATCAGTCCTACACAATTATCAGCTTCATCTACACTGCAACTAATATATAGTTGGACATTATCAGCATACATTTGTACTTTGCAGTGCTTAACTTGACATGCACAGCCTTCAATTTAATTCGCATCTTCTTATGATTAAGCAAGAATAATTTTGAAGATTTGTCTTGGGCAAATATGTAGTTCACGTTATATGGAAATAAGATATGTATTTATTGTGTGGTTATGTTAACATTAACGTTCCGTAACTAAGCATATCCCTTTGTTAATATGCATACGAAAAATCTGAGTAGAAGAGACATTGAAAGCACAAAAATATTCAAATACACGGTGGCTAATCAATTCTGCTACATTAGGAAACTCAAAAAAATTTTTGTAAAGTTTATGTAATTTATTTTTTAGAAATTCATTTGAAAATAATACGTTTTTATTAAAGTAATTTATTAAGTTTTGATTATAATAGAATTCAAATGGCCTCCACCCTTGTTGATACATGTACGACATCTTATCAAAAAGTTATTGATTATTGCCTGGAGTGTTGCAGCGGGAACTGTTCGAAAGGATTGGATTTAAACTATCCAAATTTGTTGATTTTTTTGTAAACTTCTTGTTTCTTGATATAGTGAGGTCAAGAGACCTGGGAGGCCAACGGAATGTGGAGTTTCTTGAAATCAGTTTATTGAAAATTTTTGATATAATTCTGATATAACAGGCGTGGCTATGTGACAAGTTGTCCCATCTTGTTGAAACCAAACAGTGTTGAAAGGGATTCTCTTTCAGCGCAATTCTGAAAAGAAAAACTCTTTCAGCATATCCAAGTAATGGTCTCAATTGAGCGTAACAGTAACACCGTTTTATTCGAAAAAGTAAGGCCCGACAATGAACCTTGAAGAAACTGCACACCGTACTGTGATACCAAGTGGATGTAACTGCATCTGATTGTGTATCTTTGGGTTAGAATTACTCCATATTCGACAAATCTGTTTGTTAAAATTGCCGTTTAAATTAAAATGTGCCTCCTCAGACATAAAAATGCAGTTCAAGACGTTTCCATCCTCTCACACGATTTGAATGATCTTATCACAAAATTCCCAGCGAATCTGGAAGTCTCTAGGGTTCAGTTTGTTAATTGAATCTTATATGGAAAAAAGTTTAAATCTTGGTGCAAATTTGTTTGCAGTTACTGTCTGCTGACACTCTTTTGAGCAGATAAAACCACTTTTGTCATAATTTTTTTTTTCTATATCTAAAGATGTTCAGCTTCCTTTTACACTTTAAAATTCTGGAATTGCAAAAGATACAGGCTTCTGAATATAGAATTTATAGTGCCTTTATATAAGATAACCGGAGTGTATAGCATGATTTTTGTTTGCGGTGTCTCATCTAGACTCTAGTTTTTTGTTACATTAAGATGCGTTTGTTTTTGAGCATCAATATCAAAAAAAAAATTTTAAGTCGTTTAACTACGAAGAAATTAACTTGTTTACAAACAACTTGTGCTTAAGAGGAATACATAAAATCTCTCCCTTTTATTAGCGCATCACACTTTAAATCCGCGCAATCCAAAGCCATAAAAACCGCAAGATATCTTTCTGGGTAATCACAGCAATAATAAGGTTATCTTTTAACTGTTTGCCACTGTTACATACTTGTAATTTAATATCGTTTTGGTTATAACTTACGCAATTACCTTGATTCATTTTATTGTAAAGAATTAATGTTACAATCTTAATAAAAAAAATAGAGATTTTGTTTTTATATCGGATGATAAAACATTATACAAAAATAAAAAGATTGGTGTGCTGCGTTTATCATTTTTGATTATATACATCGTAATGAAGGGTAATATTTAGTTAAATGTAAGTATTTTGTGTTTGTGAAGGTGACAAATAGTGTCATTATTTATATGCCTATGAGCTTTTTGACATTTACATTAAGCGCGTTAGAGTAACTTTTATATGGATGACAAAAACAGCAGATTAAAAAATTTTTTTTATACGAGCCCATAGATTTAATGTATAAAAGTTGTAGATATAACTTTTTTATAAATAGCCAAACATTAAAAGCAGATACACTATTAACTTTATCGCCCTCAAATTTCATTTCTATCTAAATGGAGTCTTTTTATTGTCTCTTTCTGCACGTGACCAAATATTAAACCAACTTATATGTGTTTTTTTTTCCTTTGCTGACGGACAAAGGTAATATTCAGTTTACTTATGTAAATACATAAGTTCTTAGTATACAGTGTAACATTGTAACGAACTTTGTTATAGCGAAAAACTTGATATAACGTCCAAAGAGGTTCAACAAAATTTTTCAGAATTAAAAGTAAATACTTAATGAACATTTTTTTTGCCGAGGAATCTGTTATGAACGAGAAAGCGAGATTTGCAGTTTTAGGTGATAATACTGCATGGGCTAATAAATCTCGGGCCTAACTCATAGATGGCGCTAGTTTTACTGCAGTCACCTTTATCAGTTAACACTAACCTTCACAAGACAGCTGTTAAAAATTCATGATATTCTATTCATTAGTTTGTGAGTTATTGTGCTAAGAGTGACACTAAAGTCAGTATTAATCTCAGTGATGAATAAGATTTAGATCATGGAGTGCCGCAAGGCTCAAAGCTAGGTCCTCTACTACATATAATATACACAAATCAACTTATAAATATTTAAAAAAAAAAATGCGAAACATTCGCTTATGCTGACGACACCGCATTAATTGCTGTGCATAAGAACCTAAATGATGCTGCAAAAATAATGCAAGATCAGCTAACCATGAGGGCCGCTCGGAAACTTCTTAGCCTAGCACGAAAAGTGCGATATAAACAGAAAAAGTTAAGTGTTTTGGAAACTTCCATCTCTGTTATGAACACATGTTAAATTTTGTTTCGATCTGGTAACTCCTTCATATAGAAACAGATGTTCACAAAAGACGCATCCGCGATTTTTTTTCAATGGAAAAATTAGAAATGCGTGAAGTCATTAAATATTTACATAAAAAAGGTTTATCGGGACAAGAAATTCATAATGATATGGTGAATGTGTTAGGTGAAAGTGCTGCATCATATACAACAGTAAATACTTGGGTTGCTGAATTTAAACGTGGTCGTACAAGCATTGAAGATGAACCACGTAGTGGCCGTCTTAAGACAGCAACAACAACAGATTGTAGCCACAGTGCATGATATGGTATTAATTTTGCATGAAGAACTACAGATGAAAAAGCTTTCTGCAAGATGGGTGCCGCATTTGTTAGCAGTCGACCAAAAACGCATAAGAATGAATATTTCTCAAGCCTGTTTGGATCGTTTTAAGCGAAATAAAATGGAGCTTTATATTTTATAAAAAAAAAATTCTGATGTGTACATAAAAATCACCGATACACGTGTGTTTTTATTTTTCCCCTTTTCCGAAAAAGTATTTTTCTGTTCATAGGACCGAATGTGTGTAACGCAGTGTTATAATATCTTAATAACTCTTAAATATGTAGCAAATACCCTGCCACCACTGAAGCGACCAACATGAAATAAACACTTTTGTTTTCTTTAGCTCAACTTACACTAAGTAAAACCAATATTTGACAACAATAAGTAGTGTGTTACTTGTTGTAAGTCAATAGCCATTAAGCATGTCGTTGATAAATGATATTAAGGTTTTATTAAATATGTTCAGGAGTTAAGAAACAAATATGTATAAGCGTTTGAAAATTTGTTGTTTGTTAGGTTGGCGTCAATGTAACTCATAAGATATACTATTCATTCATTCTATTTAAGGCAAGTGTGCCCAGCCCTATGCGCTTGATACTCAATTGTTTTTGTAAATGCGCTTAGCTATAGGGCTGTGCTCTTTAATACACAAATACTCGTACTGCGCTCAGCATTAGCAATGAAAAATTCGTCTTTTATATTTTTTTTCGTTCTTCACCGCACACACGCTAAAGCAAAGCAACAAAACTTTCGCATGCTTTGTTGGTAAACATTGACGGCAACGATTATCAGTGTGAACTTTGTTTTTGTAAATGTTTTGCTTGTTAAAACAAAAAGTATTAAATAAAAATAGTTTTTCCTTAAATGTATTGGTGTTTACTCTTCCATATAGAACTTGTGGGCATCACTGACTTAAGGTATTAAAAGTAAAATATTTAAAACTTAATTCGCCTTTACTTCATACATCGCAGTATATGTTAATGTGTCCTGTATAGGAGTATATGTCATGTTTATTTTTTCCCCTTCATGATATTAATATTTTTCTTGATCTTTTATTACATTTTTGTTTTTCTTTATTTGTTTTTTTCTTTTTTTCTCATCAACAGTTTAGCATAAATGACAGGTGAATAAAGGAAATTGTCATCATTGTGATGATAACTTCGTTTGCAATTTACTTTTATACATATAAGATAAACAAATATGTATGTACTGGGATATACATTTGTTGAAGTGGAATACGTTAATAAATTTGTTGCATATGGATTTTATACAAATGAGAAACCATTCCAAGCCCCTGGGAGTTTGTTATGTTTTCTATGTTTTCTTTTATATTTATTATAATCACAAGCAAAAAAGCAGAACATCAGAATCTAAGTATGAATATTGGTTTTAGCAAGTAGTTTATATTCACATCAAGTTCTTGTTTTGTAATTGAAACAAAATAGGTTTGACAAAAAAAAATTTAATATTTGATTCTTCTTTTTTTTTTGAACAGATTATTGACAAAATATTTTAATAAAAAGCAAAACGCTGGATAGGAAGTCTGCTTTAGAATTGTTTTTTTATATAATGGGGGATTTTATAAGAACTATCGGAAATTTAAAAAAAAAAACATATAAAATTCAGAAAAATGCATGAAATATTTATTTGGATCGATAGTTGGGTCGATATAATTTAATGTTTGAAGATTATTTCATGCAAATGTTGGCCGCGGCTGCGCCTCCAATGGTCCATCCGCTTAGTCCAATTTTGGCATACTCTTTCCAACATTTCGGCCGATATCTCACGAATAATGTTGGCAATGTTGGCTTCCAGTGCGTCAATCGAAGCGGGCTTGTCGCTATAGACATTAGCCTTAACATAGCCCCACAAAAAATAGTCTAGAGGCGTTAAATCGCACGATCTGGGCGGCCAATTGACTGGTCCCAAGCGTGCAATAAACTGTTCACCGAACTCGCCTCTCAATTGGTCCATTGTTTCGCGTGCTGTGTGGCATGTGGCACCGTCTTGTTGAAACCACATGTCATGCAAGTCAAGCTCTTCCATTTTGGGCAAAAAAAAGTTTGTTATCATCGCTCGGTAGCACTCACCATTCACAGTAACGTTGTGATTCGCATCATCTTTGCAGAAATACGGCCCAATGATGCCGCCAGCCCATAATCCGCACCAAACGGTTGTTTTTGTGGATGCATTGGTAGCTCTTGCAATGCTTCTGGCTGCTTTTCACTCCAAATACGGCAGTTTTGCTTGTTCACGTATCCATTCGACCAGAAATGAGCCTCGTCGCTGAACACAATTCTTCGATAAAAAAGTGGATCTTCATCTAACTTTTCAAGAGCCCATTCACCAAAAATTTGGCGTTGTGGTAGGTCGTTTGGCTTCAATTCTTGCACCAGCTGTATCTTATAAGGCTTCACACCCAAATCCTTCCGCAAAATTTTCCACGTAGTAACAGAGGCCCAATTGCTGCAGTATTGCTGCGGTCATCACCAATACTGGCTGATACGGCTGCGATGTTTTTTTCAGTTCGCACTCTACGTAAGCGTGTTGGTGGTTTAATGTCCAACAATGTAAATTTGGTGCGAAATTTTTTACAATAGCTCGAATAGAAGCCTCAGTAGGTCGATTAAACTGACCATAAAATGGAAGAAGCGCGCGATGAACTTTTTTAACAGAGCACGCATTTTGGTAATAAAATTCAATAATTTGCAAGCGTTGCTCGTTTGTAAGACGATTCATGATTAAATTATAAACCAAACTGAAGATGTTTGACAGTGACACAAGTTACAAAACGTGCGTGAGCTGTCAAAACTAGTGTTGCCAAAAAGATAATAGCAAAAAAATCACTCGTTACAAACTAATGTGTACCTTGTATTGCTGTTGCTTAAACACATATCTATATTCTGTACACTAGGGTGCGTCAATTCCAGCGTTGCCAATCAAAATGGCGGTCCGACCGACCGTTCTTTTTGTTCTCTGCTTTTCGATACTTTCAAAAAACAAATCGTAGCAACCAACGGTTGTTAATTTGTTTGAAAGGTGTAAAGAAATGTTGGAGACGTGTATAAATGAAAAAGCTTGTTTTTTGTGTTTTGCCAGGTATTATTAGAGCATTTTTATTTTTAAATCCTCAACACTTTATTTAGATTGTTGGAACATAAAGTTGAATGTTTGAGAATATCTTTCAAAAACATCCAAAGTCTAGATGATTAGGGTAGCTCCTATGAAATGTCGACATATAGAAAACAAGCTATTTATAATTTTATGAATGGTAGAAATTAATTTAAACCTGATCAAATAAAATGAATATTGATTTGCAGGCGTGTGTTTGGCCTTTAAAGTTTTTTTTTTTTAAATGAAGTAGTATGAGTTGTAGTAACGTATATCTGAAAACCGTACTACAACTCATACTTCGTCTTTCGCCCGCATTACAAAGAAATATTTTACATTTTCTTTACATGCTTAGAAGTAAATAGGATTACCGAGAGCTTAAAATTTTGGAGGTGACCAATGTTCGGAGTTTCCTAAAACGTAGAGTTGAATATTTTCATAAAGACCAAAAAAAGACTTCGCCGACCAGCCGACCGAAAGAATAATATCCCACCAAATTTAGTCGGAAGAGACCAATGGCAACGCTGGTCAATTCAGCAATTGTGCCATCCGTTTTTTGAAATCATTTGGTATGGGGAAAAAAAGCTTCACGAAAAAAAAAACATTTTCTAGGTGCCTAAACTTAAACTTTTTAAACAATTAAGTTTTTTATTCGCTATTTAAGCTTAAATAGCGAATAAAAAACTTAATTGTTTGAATTGCTCTCTGCTTTTCGATACTTTCAAAAAGCAAATCGTAGCAACCAACGGTTGTTCATTTGTTTGAAAGGTGTAAAGAAATGTTAGAGACGTTTATAAATAGAAAAGCTTGTTTTTTGTGTTTTGACGGATATTATTAGAGTATTTTGCTTTTTAAATTCTCAGCAATTTATTTGGATTGTTGGGATATAAAGTTGAATGTTTGAGAATATCTTTCAAAAATTTCCAAAGTTTACTGATGATTAGGGTAGTTCCTATGAAATGTCGACATATAGATAGCTGGGAAACATAGAAAACAAGCTATTTATAATTTTTTACTGGCTTAAACTTTTTACTTATTTTCAAATTTTATTTTCAGGTGTTTTTAGAGGGTAAAAAAATCGGCTGATTTAATATTTTTTAATATTGCCTTTCCTCAGTGAAATTTATTTTATTATTAGGGCAAACAATTGTGATATTAGAAACTACCCTGCAAATAATATTGGACTACGTGATTCAATTCTGCTAAAACAAACTAGTTACAATTTGGTCCTATGTAATGCAGATATGGACCACGTGACTAGAACATAATCCTTTGTAAAGCAGACTGGGAGCAGTTCATTGATAAAAAGAGTTTTTTTTTAATGGAATTTTATTCTAGCTGCATCTTTTAGGTAGTATTTTACAAACTACTCCTTTGTGGTATAGTAAGGAGTAGTTGTGAGACTACTCTTATGTAATGCAAAGCAAGATATATGTGGTCCAGCCTTATGACATTGTAATGTAAAAAAGACCATATTTATACACCTAGCCCATTGCGCACCATTCTTTACACGCATGCACGGGCTAGTCGCATTTTTTGCAGGGATACAAGTCAAACTCATACCAGGTAGATCATGGTGCAATTATTAGGTGGCAGCATAAGGAGTTGCTGTACTAAATACATAATATTTCGTTTGAGTAAAAATTACAGAGGCCCTCAAAAACTTGTTTAGAAAACGACAGAAAATGAAAAAAGAAACGTGTTTGTAAAGAAAATAAAAAAATAAAAAAATAAATGTAATTATGTATAATTATTTTCAGAAATTGTTTTCAATGCATTTTAAGCAATTAAAATATTTTTGATAACTTTTTTATTGTGTTGCGTTTGCTCTTTTTCAAACTGTTTTAAATATTATTACTTTTTCACTTCAATTTATGTCAACATAAACAACTTTTGGCACCATCGGTCGTTTGAAATAAAAAACTATCACCTGCACTAGTGATGCCACCTGTTTAATTGCACCATGAGGTAAATGCAAGAGCAATAAATACAACGCTATAAAAAAGAATGTTTTTCAATGGCAAGGAAAAATTATTACCACAAAAAGGAATTTAAAAAAAAATATAAAATAATATCAACAAGAAGAGAAAAACTTTTAATTATTTCGTGAAACTTTTAATTATATAATGAATCATCAGATCATATAGTTTGGAAAGGTGAAAATAGCCAGCCGGATTGGGGAGGATTCTGGATCATACCTGACACTCAAGCTGCAATCCATAATGAAAAAAATTATAAATTTTTTTTTCAAATTTCTTTTAATTATTCCATTAGTATCTATTAATTATTATTTGTTTCATGTCATAATTTATTCCATTGACATCTGATACAGATTAAAATTAACAAGAATTATCAGCTGAGCTGTCAATGTCAGCTGTTATGAATTCGCCTTGTCATATAAACAAGGCAGCTTTATAAGGGTAGTGGTATAAGCACTGCTGTCTTTTGTTTCCTTTGGGTAAATTTGTCAAAATTTTGTTTCCAAGATACATAATTCTAAAAAAAAGACATTGCCTTGCTTTTTAAACAAAAAATTTTTAAAACTTTTCGTAATTTCTGCCATTTTGTTGGCATGTGATGTTTTTTGCAGTTGTATTTATTGCAATTTTGCTGTTGAAGCTGCCTTGCATACAAATTTAGCGCCCGGTTTAATTTTTAAGTCTTTCAAATAAAAGTAATTTTTTATATTAATTTGGAAGACCAGTGTTTTTGATTAAAATAAAAAAGCAAGGCCACAGAATTGTTATTATTTTCATTAAATACTGAATTATTTTTGATGAAAATTAATATTTTATTAAATAAAACATGAATCATATAATAAGGAAAATGGCAGTTTACTTTTATTTGCCGATGAAAACAAAAATCTGTGAAAAAAATGGAAATTTCTGAAATTCCAGGCTTAAGCGTAAAAAGCTGGATACACATCTACGTCGCTGGTCACTACTTTCTTTCTCCCCTCTTTCGGTCATCGCTTGAAGCGTTTCACAAATCACTTAAATTTTTTCATTCTTCATAAGATCGAAAGTGCTGGTCAACTAGACCGTGTGACTTTGATCGAAGCAACTGATAGTTCGAGGGAGAATATGGTGGGTGGGGTAGGACTTACCATTTCAACGTTTCTAACTTTGCCCACTTTGAAAACACGGGATAGAGCATTGTCATGCTGTAAAATCACTTTAGCATGTCTCCGGTTATTAGCGGCCATTTGCCTTTCAACGCTCGGCTCAAATGCATTAATTGCGTTCGATAACAATCAACTGTGGTTGATTCAGTTGATCTTACTAACTCACAATATATCGGGTGGTTAAATTTCAAGGGCCGATGTTGATTTTGAATAAAACACAAACTATTTAGCAAATTATTGTAATTTTATTTTATTATGATATATTGGTATTATTCAATTATGTATGGAACAAAATATCGGCCAAATGGGCGCCGCGACTACGGCGGCACACCTCGATCCGATGGTCCAAATTTTCGATGACCCTGAGGCATAATGGAGGTTCTATGCCGTTAATGTGCTGAATTATCTCATCCTTTAGCTGTTGAATTGTTGCTGGCTTATCGACGTGCACCTTTTCTTTCAAATAACGCCAAAGAAAAAAGTCCAACGGTGTCAAATCACATGGTCTTGGCGGCCAATTGACATCGCCATTACGTGAGATAACACGGCCATTGAATTTGTTGTGTACCGTCCTGCTGAAACCACATATCGTCTACATCCATATTTTCCAATTCGGGCCATAAAAAGTTCGTTTTCATCTAATTCAGAGTAACTACCTGATCGGCCTCATTTTGGAAAAAATACGGCCCGATGATGACGCCAGCACATAAACCGCACCAAACAGTCACTCTTTGTGGGTGCATTGGTTTTTCGACAGTCACTCTTGGATTCTCATTCGCCCAAATGCGGCAATTCTGTTTATTGACGAATCCACTGAGGTGAAAATGTGCCTCATCACTGAAGATGATTTTCTTCGAAAATTGATCATTATTTTCATAATAAGTCTGGATAACTTTAACACGTTGTTGAATTGTGTATCTTTCCATGGTTCAAATTGAATAAGTCTGAAATAGATAAATGTCAAATAAAACTCGAAAAAAAACTTGGCGTTTCAACATCGGCCCTTGAAATTTAACCACCCGATACCACACCGAGGTAGACCCACCAAATATTGATTTTGGAACCATGAATATTCTGTTTGGACGTCGACGTGAAAGGATCTCCGGGATATTCCCATGATTTTCTGCGCTTGGAATTATTCTAATAATCCCATGTTTCGTTCTTAGTTACAATACAATACAGAAATTCCTTACATCTTTGGTTTGCAAACATTTGTTCACAAGCCAACAGATGCCGTTCAACCTCACTCAGCTTCAACTCGTACGGCACCCAATTTCCTTGTTTCTAAAACATTCCCATGATTTATCGGCTTTCTGAAATGGTTTTTTGCGTCACTCTCAATGACTCTGCTAATTCCTTTTGTATTTGACTCGAGTATTGATCAAGTAATGCCACCAATTCTGCATCTTCGAGACTTTTTTCTTTCCTACCGCCATGCTGGTCTTTGACCGTTTTTAAAGCATTAAAACCACTCTCGGTATAGGTACTTAAAAGCGTTCGATCAGCTTCAGCCGCAGATTTCTTCATATTAAAGCAGAAAATGAAAACCTCCCGCAAATGATGAGAAGTTAACTCGTAAGCTGACATGTTTAATCGAGAATAGCTTTATGATGTAGACGGAAATCAACCAATATTTCGATGGCGTTACGTTTACAGACACCTAAGCTTATTGCATAATATCTGCGGTCTATTTATTTCGATTACCACTTAGCGCTATAGCTTTCTATTGCAAAATGGCGGAAGCAAACTAATACACCTAATATATTAAATTCAGATTGAAATTTGGGCGTCTGAAAAATGATTTTATTTTATGTCGTAGTGGAGCTTGTGTTTGTTCATGCCGGCGAAAAATCAATGGCACAATATCGACCAACTTTGTTTCTTGCAAATCTACCTACCACGCTATTGTACACCCTTGTACTATACAACGTGCTCTAAAAAAAAGTGACTAAGAATCATCTCAATATATGTATAACAAACGGAGGAAAATTCCCCAACCAAAATATCAATGAATGCTGTTTAGTATTTTATTTTTAATAAATATCACTGGCATACACATAAACACAATTGATAACTTCTGCTTATTCCCATAATAACGTTCTGCCAATCTCTGGTTAATAATTCTTTATTATATTCTAATAAACTCATAAATCTACATACGACAGTCTTAAAAGAAATTTATGAAATGTAATTTCTTATTATTGTGCGCGTGCTAAATAACACATTAAGTTTAATTTTTGTTTTTGTTGTTTTTCAGCTTTTATTTACTACTCAAAATGTCATAAATAAAATTATTTATTATGCTCGTAAGAAAATTTCTTATTGTTTCGTATAAATATTGTGGTAAAATGTTTATCTCATCGTTTTGTTTTTTATTGCACAAAATATTATGTTAAACAATAATTAATAAAGAATTTAAGGAAATGCTTAAATTTAAAAGGAACATCCTTTAATATGTTTTTTTTAAGCTTATTTCTAAATTTTTAGGTTGAAAAAAAAATTAAATAGGAGGACGTTTAAGTGAATGTTAATATTTTAGCTTAAATCGTGGATGTTGTGTAGGCGACAACACGATGCGTCTTATCGGTACGACAGTCAATTTTTAATAATCCTTTTTTCAACATGACATTTCAATTTTATATAAATTAAATAAACGAGTATGTAAGTATATCAAAGTTAAGTTATTATTTCGATTTTTATCTACGTTCATATTCAATAAAATTAAAAAGGACAGATATAGTAACATGTGTATTGAATATTCCAGAAGAACTATGATAACGAATCAAAATAGTTATTCTAGAATACAATTTATAAGATATCCATATACATATGTGTGTACTTATATACCACATTCTGCTACATACTCCTACAGTTGCATATTCAATAAATAAATGATTTTTTAAATCTCACTAAATGCAGTTAGTACACAAGCTCAATGAAACTTAGCGAATGATTTTGCCAATAACCAGTGGCGTTCTCTAAATGTCTGCATAATTATACTCAAAAGATATTTCAATACATTCATTTACTTTCTGAGTAGATAAAGTTTCGTACCACACACGATTTGAATACGAAGTGAAACATTATCTGCTTTAATAAAAAGAAATGAATGAATGCACAAGCCGAATGAGTAATTACAATAACTCTACTTGTGGGTAAACAGTTGCAACCACATTCAAATAAAACGAATGTGAGAAAAAAATGTTTCAAATATATTCGTATTAGTATTCATAGTATTTATGTACTATTCTATCAATAATTTGTTTTTTCTTTATTTTTAGCTTTAAGATTTTGAAAACTAACTGCAAATGTAAATACTTGCACATGTCGATGAACATATACAGCCAAACAAAATCGAAATTGATTAGAAAATTAAAACTACACTGAAAAAATTTTGTTCAATTCTCTGAATTTTGGCATTACTTTTATGTATTTTTTCATCATTTTTCAACCATTGTAACTTTTCATAGAAATAATGAAACAAATTTCATTGGATTATTTTAATGAAAACCTTCATAAAAACAATGAAATATTTTAATAAGAAATGTGACTTATTTTCATTAAAAGTATGAAAGACAAATCATATGATTAGTGAAAAAATGTCTCTAGATCAAAGAATAAATTTCACAAAGCACATGAAAGCTGTACATTAAATTAATGAAAAAGTAACATTTATTTAATGAAATAACTTCTTTGTACTAATGTAATATATTCATTAAAAATATGAAACTCCTTCAATGAAGTTATTTCAATTATCTAATTTTATTATTCATTGAGCACCTGAAAAATTTACATTACATCAATGAAATAGTTTCATTTGTTTTATGAAATAATATCATAACACACATTAATAAAATATGTTCACAAATGTACGTCATAAGATCAATGGAATTATTTCATTTATTCATTGATACTTTATTTCCTTAAACAAACAATACTATTCCTTGCTTTTGTGAAATTGTACCTAATTATGATAAAAGAAAAAAATTTAACAATTATTCACCAAATAAAACAGATTTTATTAATTCAAATGACTTCAATACACTAGTATTTAAATTTTTTAAACTATTATTATACTGATTTGAGTACTTACACATATGTACATACATACCCAAGTTCGGTGGCCAGAAATTTATTTGTCATTGATCTAATGAATTTTATTTCATTGGAATTATGAAACTCATAAAACTTTTATTTTAATAAAAAAACTTAACATTTTTTAAACTGTAGCTTAAGATTAATAAATTCCCTATTAATATATCTTACCAAAATTCAAAGAATTAAAAAAAAATTAAATTTTGTTGTAGTTATAATTTCAATGTTTTTTTTTTAATGAAACTATGAAACTTAATGAAACTATTTTGATGGAACTATTTCATAATATATATGAAGTTTCATGCATATTGTAAAAAGTTTTCATTGGATTAATGAAAAATATGTAATGAAACAGTTTCATTAAATATATGACACATAATTCTTTCAGTGTATGTGTGTATTCCATACTAGTATATGTGTAACAAAGTTTTTTTTTTTATATAAAATTTTATATAAAATTTTTTTCAATATAAAATTTCGTAATATAGAGTATAGTATAGATTATTTCCATTTCTTTCTATTATGATACCAATGGTTCAATTATGAAAGAAGCAAAATATCCGCCAAATGGCGCCACACCTATATCCGATGGTCCAAGTTTTAGATAACTCTGAGATATACAGGGCTGTTCTGCAAATCACTTTTTGTGAAAGTGATTTGAAATCACAAAAAAGGTGTTCTGCACACAAAATATTTGTGATTTTAAACCGGTAAGCTAACTTGCAATCAATTTGAAATCACATCCTAATTCTTGCACGTACTTTACTGTAAATTTCATAATTTATTACATTAATAAATAACTTAATGTGTTTTCTCTTGTTTATTTAAGTAAAATTATTTATTTTATACGAAATAATTCGCTAAATTAAGCAAAAACTAGGTACTCTTATTTTGCTGCAAGATTTACTGTATTATTTTGTGATTAGGTTTATTTTACTTTGCTTTTTATATTTATTAAAAGAAATTAACTTTATTTTTCAAATAATACCGCAATTAAAAAAATTCAATCTGAATGTAAAAATATCAGTAAATCGGAGCGAAGAACAGCAGCATTTTGTGCTTTAGAAGAGTATTAATCACATAGAAAATAAAAAAAATTGTGATTTGCAGAACAGGCACAAATCACATTTGTGATTTTGAACCGCATGTGCTTTGAAATCACGTGATTTTTAGAACAGGCCTGATAATTGAGATTCTATGCGGTTAATGTGCAAAATTATCTCATCTTGTAGCTCTTGAGTTATTGCTGATTTGTTGATGTGCACCTTTTCTTTCCAACAACACCAAAGAATGAATTCCAACGGTATCAAATCACATAGTTTTGGCGGCCAATTGATATCACCACCACGTGAGATAACACGGCGATTGAATTTGTCGCGTAAAAGACATATGGTTTCGTTAAATGTGTGACATGTGACACCATCCTGTTGAAACCACATATTGCCCTTATCCATATCCTCCAATTTGGGCCATAAAAAGTTCGTTTTCATCTAACAATAGCGAACACTATTCACAGTAATTGCCTGATCGGCCTCATTTTGGAAAAAAAAATACGGTCCTATGATACCACCAGTCCATAAACCGCTCCAAATAGTCACTCTTTGTGGGTGCATTAGTTTTTCGACATTGGATGGTCATTCCCCCAAATGCGATTCTGCCGAGTCCACTGTGGTGAAAGTGTGCCTTATCCCTGAAGATGATTTTCTTTGGAAATTGATCGGCCATTGTACGATTAACGTACATTCGAACAATATTCACATCATTCATTTTGTATATTTGTTGTCAATCGTGTAATCGTATATTTGCATGCTTTCATGTTTCATAAACAAATCAATATAGTCATACAGCCTATTAATGCCTTTTTTTCTAACAGAAATGTTATAATGGGTGATTTTATAAGAACTATTGGAAATTTAAAAAAAAAATACATAAAATTCAGAAAAATGCATGAAATATTTATTTGGATCGATAGTTGGGTCGATATAATTTAATGTTTGAAGATTATTTCATGCAAATGTTGGCCGCGGCTGCGCCTCAAATGGTCCATCCGCTTAGTCCAATTTTGGCATACTCTTTCCAACATTTCGGCCGGTATCTCACGAATAATGTTGGCAATGTTGGCTTCCAGTGCGTCAATCGAAGCGGGCTTGTCGCTATAGACATTAGCCTTAACATAGCCCCACAAATAATAGTCTAGAGGCGTTCGCGTTCGCACGATCTGGGCGGCCAATTGACTGGTCCCAAGCGTGAAATAAACTGTTCACCGAACTCGCCTCTCAATTGGTCCATTGTTTCGCGTGCTGTGTGGCATGTGGCACCGTCTTGTTGAAACCACATGTCATGCAAGTCAAGCTCATCCATTTTGGGCAAAAAAACGTTTGTTATCATCGCACGGTAGCGCTCACCATTCACAGTAACTTTGTGATTCGCATCATCTTTGAAGAAATACAGCCCAATGATGCCGCCAGCCCATAATCCGAACCAAACGGTTGTTTTTTGTGGAGGCATTGGTAGCTCTTGTAATGCTTCTGGCTGCTCTTCACTCCAAATACGGCAGTTTTGCTTGTTCACGTATCCATTCAACCAGAAATGAGCCTCGTCGCTGAACACAATTCTTCGATAAAAAAGTGGATCTTCATCTAACTTTTCAAGAGCCCATTCACCAAAAATTTGGCATTGTGGTAGGTCGTTTGGCTTCAATTCTTGCACCAGCTGTATCTTATGAGGCTTCACACCGAAATCCTTCCGCAAAATTTTCCACGTAGTGGAGTAACAGACGCCCAATTGCTGCGAACGGCGCCGAATCGATAATTCACGGTCATCACCAACACTGGCCGATACGGCTGCGATATTTTCTTCAGTTCGCACTCTACGTAAGCGTGTTGGTGGTTTAATGTCCAACAATGTAAATTTGGTGCGAAATTTTTTTACAATAGCCCGAATAGAAGCCTCAGTAAGTCGATTAAACTGACCATAAAATGGAAGAAGCGCGCGATGAACTTTCTTAACAGAGCACGCATTTTGGTAATAAAATTCAATAATTTGCAAGCGTTTTGCTTACGAGTATTCTATGCCTTGCCAGTTTTTATTTTATTCTCTAAAGAGTTGGCAGCACTAAAAATAAAAACCGGTTTCTTGTCTACTACTCTGTATGATGACTTATGTATACTGACTTTTATTTATGTAATTAACATATGTAGGTGTACAAGCTCATATTATAGATTTGGATAACAATTGGTATAACTATCACATATGGTTTTTGTCAATCATATTTTTTTTTCAGAAAATAAACATCTGTTATTACTCATATAATTTAGTATTCGATAGACGCCTAATTATAAACACACTTTTTTTCAGTCGCTATAATAATCCCGAATTTTGTGGCTAAGAAAGACGTCCTGCGAGGAAGTCTGATAACTTTCCTTCACTTGAAGAATACGACTGCTGAAAGTTATCGAATGTTGATGGAAACTTACGGTCAATATGAACCAACTCAAAAATTTGTGAACTAGTGTGATGATTTATTCAAATGTAGTGATTGCGCCAAAGAAGGCAAGAAACGGCCTTGCAACCGAAAAAGTTTGAAGATAAGGAAGTAGAAACATTACTGGATGAAGATATTTGTGCAAAAGAAGAACTTGCATTATCATTAGGAGTCGTACAACAAGCCATTTTGCTACGTTTAAAAGCATTGAAAAAATTTAAAAAAATGCTCGGATGCTACAAAAAGAAGTCACTTCTTCAAGCGCAGAAAGTCATATGTTGAGCCGCAATCATTTTTTTCTGCGTGAAATAATTTTAGTCAAATGGAATGATAAATAAGTTTGTAACTTAAGTAAACTTGTTTACATTCCTTTTTGCAGTATGCAGGTAAATTTTTCGTTCAGTGTACCTCTATTATTATCATAAATTAAGCTCTCGAACTGGAGATTTACCATACATTTGCAGCGATTATATGAGAGACATTTTTTTACCACACTTTTGCAACGAATATATGAGAGACATTTTTTTTTTTAAATTAAGCCACAAATTAGTTTTTCTGATGTTAAAATAGATTTATAAATTGCATTGAAAGCAATAACAACTTTGGGAGCCTTCTTTATATCTAAAATAAACTTATATTTAAAATTTTGTAAATAACAAAGTTTACATTTTAATAGTGAAATAGCTAACAGCTATTTATTGTTTAGTTTATAAATTTATCTTAAAACAGTATTTTATTTGATATATTTTTTGATATCCTTTCTGAAATTGGTCTTATAAAAACTAAATTGCAAAATAACAAAAATAAATAGAATATTTTGAAGGAGTTAGAAAAAGTATTCTATATTATTTCGAATGAAATGCAAATGAATGTAAAACAAATACCGATACAAAAAAGAAATGCACATGCATACACTTGCAAGTAATATATTTTCCAAGGGAAAAACATTGTGTGATAGTAATATAAAAGAAAAACTTTAACAGCTAAGGGGAATTATGTAGCAGGCAACTCAATTTATATAAGATATTTTAACTTGAATTGCAAAAGTGATTGGAACTTTATATTTTTGTTTTCAAAAATATTTTTTCACGTCACAAAAACTAGAAACAAACTTTTTTAAAAAAAAACTTTTGTTATATGTTAATGGACGTTAACGATATGAAATGTTTACACAACCTCATGTCAATCAGTTCTAACGCCTCGTCTTCACGTGCCATCAACTTGATCTTGACATGAACATAACGTCGGCAGAGCGAAGGTAAATATAAATTCATGTTCTTGTATGTGGCGAATACGTATGCTTGGATTTTCTTTATCCATTGGAAATCGACTCCGTAGCAATGCTAAGGCGGTCCCGGTGTGAAAATGTTTCTCCCAGTAAGAAGAAAGAGTTTTATAGTCGGTAAGTTCACTGTTGTGATCAGTTCGACACGAAGCGGAGGGTACGGGCCCTCTGGTCAGTGCGTAACGCATATTTCCTCCTCGTCGGAAAAAGCCATATGTATGACTGTAGTCAACCATACTATATAAGATTCAACCATAATAATATGGTTATATATCATTTTTAAAATTTAAATTGTGCAGCAAAAAAACTAATTAAAAAAAATTATTTGGAGCGCTGGAAATTTTTATTTGGACCTATGTAATATTTTCTGTTAATTGAAAATTATAATATCATATGTTCTATTAATATTGCATTTATTATACACACAACAAATACACACAAATGTTCAACTCATACACAAACCCAGAGTTGGCTGAATTTCAACTTGGAATATTTGATTACAGACAAATTCAACCACACTATTGTTATGATCATCCAATCATAATAAATTTATATGTGCGTGCAAAATTTCTACTCAATCGGAAACCGGGAGTTGGTTGAAGTTCAACTTGCAATATTTGATTTCATACTATTGTCATGATCAACCATTCGATGTTACAATCAACCATATTAACATGTTTATATATATTATTATTAAAATTTAAATTGCAGACGAGATACAAGGTGCAGCAAAATTAATCATTCCATTACGTTTTTGAATTACTTTTTTAATAAATAAAAATGATTTTGATTATTGGACATATAATTGGAATATATGATATCATATATAAATGACTGAAATCAATGTGGCTATGAAAATTGCAATTAAACGAGCACAAGTGTATGTGCTTGTTTAATTGCAATTTTCATAGGTTTCCCCAATATTATCCTTCAGAACTACGAATGCCTGAGACTTCAGGTAGCCACAAAGAAAAGATCCTGAATTATTTAAATCGAGCGTCTGGCTGAGCATGCTTGATCGCAAAAAACGGGAGATTATGCGAGCTGTAAATGCTTTCTTCACAATATGTATTGTGGCTCTTTCCGTACGTCTGGTTGCAAAACCTTCTTGTTTTTCACCGCTCACTTATTCAAGGCCGGCAGTAAGAAGTTGCTTATCGCCTAGTAGCGTACGCCAGTAACATAAACTTCATTTTCGATGGAGCTCTCAAAAAAAAAAAAAAAAAAACGAGTTTACATGCACCTCACGTGGTTGTTTAGTTGCAACAGGAACAAAGCATAAGCTATTACATCTTACGAGAGGGTGATTAATTCTGGGACATACGTACTTATTAAACATTTTTTGTTTTGTTCTGAAAATTGTGTTTTAATCTCAGTGAGAAGTAAACCGATATTTTTTTTAAATTTTTACTGTATTATTTTCTTAAATATCATCAAAATAGGTTTAGGTGTTCTTATAGATGAAAAACTATCTTTCAAAAAACACATTAACTCTTTATCATCGAAGATTAATATCACGCTAAAGAAATTATATAGTATAAAATACAATCTTCCAATAAGAGTAAAAATTATAACAGCGCATGCTTTTCTTATTTCGTCTATAAATTATTGTATTGAAGTCTTTTCGGCATCTAACAGGAATAATTTCAACGTTGTAAATGGACTTATAAACAGAATAATACGGTACGTATATGGTTTGAAAATACGTGAGCACGTGTCTGCATATGTTAAATCCTTTTTTGGAATTACTTTCACTGCATATGTACGTTTAAAAATACTTACTCTTTTTTATAAAATAATATCTACAAGGACTCCCGGTTACTTATGCGATAGTTTCACATTCTCACGATCTTCTCGTTCCCCACAAATCATTATACCCAGAATTTCAATCTCAGTATTTGAACGTTCATTCGTAATCAGAACTGCCAGAATTTGGAATGGGCTTCCTGTCAGCCTTAGATCATTTTCCATTTCATTACCTACTGCTAAATAAAAATTTCTTTAACCATTTTGCATCACAATTATAACGTTGTCAGTTTATATGCCCTAAATTTTTAATGTTTTAAGTTTTTCATAACGCTTCTTTTCTTTTACATTAACGAATGAGTTTTTATCAATGCTTATTTTTTGAATTGTACATTAAGTTTAATTATACTATTAACTATATATGGCCCATTGGGGGCTCGGTTAAATAAATGAATAAATAAAATAAAATAAAATAAAATAAAAAATAATAAATAAAAAATATATTACAGACATGGTGAAAAGACCGATTCACACGATGATGAGGTCAGAAAAAAAATATATATTTTACTCAGTTCAATTGTTTTTTATTCACATAAGCCCCTGTCACCCTGTTTCGGCTTAAGGTTAAGTTCTGGGACACCCTGTATGCCAACCTTTTTTCGCAATTTATTATCATGTGTACAAATTTGTGTAAATTATGATAAAAATATTAGAAACATATAAACATACAGTAAAGAATTTAGTATGGTTACTTAATGCATTAGTATGGTTACTTACTATAAGTAATAAAGTGATATGTGAGTAAAATTTAGATAATTAGTATAATACTATGGTTGGGTATGAAAAAACATGATAACTTTAATTAAAGCAATGCTTACTTACTATTAATATAGTGTCGAACCGAAATATAGTATAGTTAATTTAAAGTAATTTTTATAAAAACCTGCAGAGAAAAATCAATAAAGGGTACTTTTCATAGAGGTATAGAGGTTTCAAATGTTATAAAACACAGATAGTTTTGTTTAAGCTAAATTTAAATTTGCTTTACAAATAATCTTCTGGCTTTATAATTTAAATATAACTTCTGACATATGACCACTGAGGCTGACTCGAATGTAGTCTAAGCCTGAGATACAATTTTTTAGCGAATTTTTCCATCAGCCCATAAATTACACTAAACCATCAGCTTTTCTGGATGTTAGGTTGTCAAAATATACTTGAGGACTATCATTGCTTCAAATAATGAAGATTTATTTATTAACGTATCGATACAATCAAAACTGAGCTTCATCGCTAAACAAAATTCGCTTTTTAAGACCGGGATCAGCGGTCATTTGCAGAATTTGAAATCGTTCTCAGTCTAGTCATGTTGGAATGCCAAACCAAACTAATTATAAATCTAAAAAACTAAAAACAATTAAATTTTTACACCTTTACAAAAAACCTTTTATAACAATATGGTTTATATATTATATATATTATATTATAATATGGTTGTGTGAACCATATATTTTGTCCTACAGATACGATTATATGATATAAAATTGCTTTTCTCTGTGAATTAAGTTTTGTCAGTAAAACTTGTAATAAAACTTGGATTTTTTATCTATTGTTGGGTATGCATTCACATATGTATGTAGAAAATTGTAATACGTTATACATATTTACAGTGGGAGACAAAAATTCAAAGATGTTCAAAATCACGTTCAAATATAGCTTACTAAAACTTGAAAGCATTATTAGTAGTTAAGTGATAAACATATGTACATGCTAAGCATCGCCTCTCAAGCACAGCTATGCTAGTCTCCCGTTTAAACCGTTTGTCCGCTTAATAGCACGAATGCTGACAACTGTTCAACACTCCAAGTGACTTAGAATACTTTTTATTCTATTGCTTGCTTTTTGCAAAAATTTATTTAAATCTTTTAATTTGTATGCAGGCGACAGCATTATCATTCACTGTATGCGTTTGCAAAATTTATGCTCAAACATGACCATGTCAGCTATTTATGTACATTTATTCACATGCTCAACGGACGTCCTCGTATGTATGGTAAAATAAGTTTTTGTACATTTGTTAGCAGCACAACTAAAAGTTATCTTTCTTCTGCTCGTATTTGCAATTTTTGGCGTAAAGTCTGTTGGCTGGTATGTAAATTCATATATGAAATGCTTTTTCAAATGACTTTGTTTTGATGCAGCACAGCACAGAAAAAAAGAGGATATACTTTATACACACATTTTCCTCTTACAGCCAGCCAAGTTTTATATACGAGTATATGTATACATATATCTTTTTTGTTTTTCCTTTTTCATATGGCATGCATGGGAATTGAAGTGTCATATGCAGCAAATGCTCATAATAATTTAGTTATGAGAGATCAGAGGTTACAGCAGACTGCCAGCAACACTGCTTATAAGATGCTCTTGCTAAAACAGAGTTTTAGCATCAGTAACAACAACAACAACAACAACAACAACAGCAACAAAATCTCATCTATATTGTTATGTCCTTAAACAACAATATAAAATTTGCAAAAATTTGCTTAGAGGAATTTATGGCAATTTTATATGACAAAAGGGACTACTTAAGTGGACACTGATGTAATAACAACAAAACAGGAAAAAACCATTCAGTTAAAAACAAATATACGAATTAGTTTTCCTTTTTTTAAGTTGTACGTTTAAATTGTTATTGCAGGAAGGAAATTAATTTTAAAAATTATGAAAAATAAGCGTTTTTGCTTAACAATTTGTGGATAATAAAACTTTGCTTCCGCCCTTTTCTACGAATACTGCGTTGAAACAAAATGGTCATCTTTTGAAGTCAGCCACGAATATATCCAATCTTTTACTGTTGGTCAGCAAGGCCATATGACATTAATTGATACAACTGCTAGTACGAAGTATTTTGAAGAGATCTCGGAATCTATCCACATGTTTACTGTTGGTCAGCCAGGCCATATGCCAGTGATCGATACAACTGATTTAGTCAGAGGAAGCACCTTATGGAGAATACAATGCTTCCATGTATGTCTTGGGCACTATCACAACATGTAAAATATAAAATCACTTTATCATGTCTTTTGTCTTTGAATGCTTGGCTCATTAATTGTGTTCGATAATAATTACTTGTGATTCTTTCATACAAAATTGCAAAAAAAATCGCTTTTTTCAGAATTTTGAATACATCTCAGCTATACGTGGACCGATGTTACTGAATTTTAATAGCAAACCCATGAATCGATGGGGTAAAAGAAAGGTGAAAGAAAAAAGTTTCTAAGTCTAATGGTTTTCTTAGAAACGGTATTTCAACAGCGGACAGACGGATATGGCTTAATCGACTTTTCCATTAATTCTGAATCAGAATATATATACTTTATAGGGTCGCAAATAAAAACTGTAGAAATTACAAACGGAATCATAAACTTATATATACCCTTTACATTTTTGTGAAGGGTATAAAAAATGGTAGTGTTATTCAGAGCATTGAAAGATAGATGTATTTCACGAGTTGTATACGCTGTTAAATGCGAAGCCTTGTGTTCTGAGAATTTTCGAAAAAGAAATGGTCCAATTATCTCATGCGTGGATAAGGGACAGCAAATAGTTTTCCTGGGGCAATACAATGGTTTTTAATCTTCCAATCGAGGGTTGCGGATTCTTGGAAAGTAATGATAGGTTTACTCCGTTGAAGTAGCCGTTTAAGTGAAAATGAGCCTTGTCCTTCCAAAAAATGGTGTTTACAGCACCAAAACGTTTCATCAAAAATATCTCCACAGCCAATATCGCACTCGACTACTGTGACATCGTGATTGCCATATCAGCACAATCGATAATTCCTCGCATCATTTCTTACTTTTTTTAATAATCGTATTTAAAAATATTGCTACCAATTCCCGGATAACGAAGCCACAAACAACATTCAAAATTTTGTTATTGTTTTAAATGTAATTGTTCGAACGAACGAACAGCTTCGTTATCGGGCAATTGGTACTTAATTTGAATAAATAATATTGTGTTTTGTAAATGTACTCGTACATACAACTGCTTGATTTTTAGTTTCTATTAAAGTTATTACATGTACAAGCCCCTTTATTGTCATAATATATTATTTCGCTTCAGAAAATTCATTGCCTAAAAGCTGTAGCTTTAAAAAAAACACCCCGAATTAGATTTATTATACAACTCACCCCTTATAACATTTAAATCAATACTTTTATTTATATAGGAATAACATTTTGCTAACAAATATTTGTAAACAGCAATAATTGTAACAAATATTTCAATTTTTCCTTTAATGCGTATATTTATTTGATTAAATGTCCTTCATAAAAATCATGGAATCGTAAATTGATTATAAACATTAAATGTAGAAAATATTTCTATTTTTTTCCAGCTGATTACTTTATTCTATTTTTCATAAATTCAAATACTTTTACAAATACGCTCTTGTTTTTTTATGCATAATTTTTATGAATGTATGTACATATGTATATACATATGTATGTACTCATATCTATGTATATAATCTTGTGTAAGTAAGCATGTGCAAATATTCTTTTTATAACAATATTTGCTAAAATAATTTTATTATTAATACTGTTTTGTCCTGTAGCATTGTATCAATTTTATATCCGTTTTATGTATTTCCATGCGCATACACATAAAAAGTTTTTTTCCCCGATATGAATAATTTTTTTTTAACCCAGTATACAAATTATAAGAAACTAACAAAAAAAACTAAAGCGTTATAAGATTATTTTAATTTAAAGTATTAAGATATTCGGACATATTCCGGAAAAAGAGCAGAATGCATGCAACGATGAACGCGTGCTACGTAAAAATGTGCGAGTTTCGGGAACAAGATACCTAATCTCGTCAGAACAAAATCCATTGTAGTAACGATAGAACAGAGTAACTTACAAACAGCACAAATTTATTTTTCCATTAGTGACCCCGCTCTGTACTTTGTGACAAAAATCAGATTTCGTTTTCTAAGGGTTGCTAGTATACAAAATGACTATAGCTACCTACTTACATCAGCTTATTATTATTTGCAGTTTATTCTAATATTAACATTACAATTACACATTCTAGGAATTGATTCCCTTATCTTACTGTGTGGCAACTCCTTTTTATATTTCTCTCTATAATAAATTTCAAATATCCTTATTAAAAATAATACAACTACCAAACAAATGAGTTTATTCGCTTTATTAGCTTTTAATATTGATACCATTAAACATATTATAAACAGCTAGTTTTTTATGTTTCCCATGTGTTTACCAAACTTCCAACCCTATCCACTCTTTCGCGGATGACAGCAGCATTTGTCACTCGTACTCTTTTAGTTATAGGCCCAGCCTATCAGAGATCGCTGCCAAGAGACTAAATATGAATGATTCACTGAATAGTGAATCTCTAAATGGGGTCGTAAAAACAGGGTCGCCTTTAATGCTCGTAAGACCCAGTGTTGCTTATTGACACACAAACAAACGACCGCAAATGCTGCTGCATCTGTACTCATGGATGGTATACATATTGAAGAATCGGATGCTCTTGATGTTCTTGGAATGAAGATACAGTGTGATGTTCGCTGGACTGATATTTTTCATGTCTCTAAAGAAGCATTCAAGTGCCTCTGTTTTTTGAAACGGTGTAAGATATACTTCACTCCATGCGATCTCCTTACTATTTATACCACCTACATCCAACCGAATATGGAATACAACTCTCATGTTTGGGCCGGTGCCACAAAGTCTATTTTGGGGTTACTCGACCGAGTGCAGGAGAGGGCGAAGAAGCTCATCGGCGACAGTAAAGTATCCAACTCTATTGACTCAGTGGAGCATCGACGCAGTGTGGGATGCGTTACTCTGTTCTATCGATACTACAATGGATTTTGTTCCCGAAACGCGTTCATCGTCTAAAGCTCACCCATTTGTGTTCGATTGCCCGGGGAATCGTACTACGCATTGCAGAGTGAATTCGTTTTTCAGCCGTACTCTTCGTCTGTGCAACAAGTTGCCTACAGACGTGTTTCCTGTCTATTATAACGTTGGAAGGTTCAAGTCAAATGTTCACAAACACTACTCCCTCTTTCCCCCTCCTCACAACCTATTTTCCTAGATCTGGTAGAATGCACTGCATATGTAGGGGTCATCCCCTAAGTACTGGCCCAATATCAAAAAAAAAAAAAACATGTTGGCATTTCATAGAAGCTGCTTTAATCATCAGTAAACTTGAAAACCTTTGAAATATATTCTAAAACATTCAGCTATTTATCCGAAGGTTCTAAACAAATTATTGAGAATTTAAACAAAAAAAAAATATTTTCCTTTTGCACACGTCTCTACATTTCTTTACACTTTACTACGATTTTTTTTTTCAATCACTCAAACAATTGCGTTTTTTTCTTTTTATTAGCTTCTAATCTCAGGTTTCCAAGTCTACTGATGAATAGAGTAGCTCCTATGAAATGTCGACATGTAGACAGCTAGAAAGCAAGCTGTTTGTAATTTCTTGATTAGTATCAATATAAAAAGCTAATAAAGCTATTAAATTTAATAGTTAGAATGTTGGTTTTCTGCTTTTTAATACTTTCAAAAATCAAAAAAAAAACAAATCGTAGGAACGCAAAGAAAAGTAGAGACGTGTGCAAAAGAAAAAGCTTGTCTTTTGTGTTTTGACAGGTATTTATAAAACCTTTTTTTCTTTGCATTCTCAAAAACTTATTTAGAATATTGGAATACAAAGTTGAAGGTTTAAGAATACCTTTCAAAGGATTCTAAATCTATAGATGATAAGAGTTCCTCCTATGAAACGTCAACCTCTAGACAGCTGGAAAACATAGAAAACAAGCTATTTGTGATTTTTTTATTGGTAGTAATAAAAGCACCTTGCTTTTTTTATATCATGGTTACATATGCTACTAATTTTAGAAAGATATTTGGTTGAATTGAGTTTTTTAATCTTTTTTTTTATGTACGAATCGTAATTCTTTTGTTATAATTAAGAAACACTATTGTGTCGTTTGATATAAAAAACCAAACGAAAGCTATTTAAAATTAAGGTTTTTTATAATTGTTGTTTATTTGAGCTTGAGGTCACTTGTTTCAAAATTATTCGTTTATTAATGTTTCGATATTTCGACACCCCCTGGTGTGTCTTCTTCAGGTAAATTTCTAAATTTTTTGTTTACAAATTTTTGTAAAATTGAAAACAAATTGATGTAACAAAAAACAAATTATACATAGAGAAAAAAATTTTTAAACAGTAGTAACATTAACATTATTCATAGTATATATTTTTATTATTTTTTATAAAACGAAAGAAATGAAAAATGTTTAAAATAATCTAAAATAAAAACCTATTTATACGTTTTTAACTCCTGTTTTTAGTCTTGTATATTAAATGTCTATAATTTTGGGCCAATCCGTCTATATCCTTTTTAAAATTCATTATTTTTTCTAACGGTACATTAGTTATTTGTAACATTTCTAACATATATCTACGCTTACAATAATTTTCCCCATTTAATATAGATGTAGCCCCAAAATCTGGATTATGATTAAAATTGTGACAATGAGTTGATAACGCAGTTTTCTGTGAAGAATTATAGTTTCTGGTCAGATTTATGTCCTGCTAATCTAGTCTTAAGTTTAGTACCTGTTTTTCCTATATAAATTTTATCAGACTGCTCATTGGTATTTCCATTACAAGGTGTTTTATATACTAAATTGGACTCTTCTAACTTTTTTAACTTGTCTTTAGTTTACTAAAAAGTCTACCTAGAGTGTTACGTTTTATATGAGCAATTTTATACTTGCAATCATACATATTTGAGTTCTCCTATCTTTCTGACATCCCAGGTACATAAGTCAATGATTTATATATAATTGGTTCAGAAACATTCCCATTATCTGATCTTCCTCTTATGTTGAATTGTCTTATCAACTTGCAAATGAGTTCATTAGGAGAACTATTATCATTCAGTTTATTCCTAATTATGCTTTTATTCTTGTTATGAAATCTACGGTCACTTAAGCTGGATTCACCCATTGTTTCCGAACAAAATATTTGTCCGGACAAAAATTTTTTTACTGAGAGTGTTCTGCAGCACGATTCACCCATTGCAAAAAAATGTTCCGGAAAATCAGAGCTGCCATATGTAAACAAAATCTATTAGTTTTACAAGGTGGTAGTACTGCTTGTTTATTTTCCTTTTATTAGTAAATATTGTGTGATAATAATGGAAAAAATAAAACTGCTTTTGCTTATGGCCATTGAAATACATAAAGCATTATTATTAGCCAAGTACATAAATATAAAAAAATTAAAAAGAGCTGCAGTGAGAAGACTTTTAAATCAAAGAAGAGCAATGGGTTATTTTTACTCATTATATCATACATACGCTCTCTTCCTGGCTTTTTAATTTCTTCAATAAGTTTTCGAGCAATCAATTCATTTATTTCCGTATTAAAATTATTACTTATTTTTTAATAACTATTAAAACATATATCAAATGCCAGCCACAATCGAAATTTCATCAGAATAAAACTATATACTATGTAAATTTTTTGTTCGATGGGGCAACTCAATACAATTTTATATGAAAAAATGTATCCCATTGGCATCTCAGTTCAATTTTGTCCGGACAAAATATAAAATTAAAACAATTCAAGTCGGGAGTAGTTCATAAAAAATATTTTCTCTCTCTCAAGAAGAGAGACGTCAAACTACATATAAAAAAAATTTTGTCCGGACAAAAATTTTGTTCGGAAACAATGGGTGAATCCAGCTTTATTGTTAATATTCCATCTATCAAATTCGACAATTCAAAGAGAAAGATCAAGATACAAAATTAAGTTTTTTTTTCGACAAATGAAGATTTTTCGGCAAGACTCCAATAGTTTTTTTCTTGTAATACCATAATTTTTTTTTAATTTTTTTTTTTTTGGTTTTCTCATTTGTTTTCATTCACAACGAAAGGAAAAATTGAGATATGCTCTTTCTTTGCTTAGCCATCGATTTCATGATTTTGATATTCAAACAACATAAAGTTTTTATCTCTGAGGTTCTTTGCCTTACAGCAGTTTCATTACAGCTTTAAAACTTAAAAGCTTTAAACTTTGAATGGCTTTCAAGAAATCAATTTCGTAGAGATTTTAATCATGTTTTTATTTGAAGTCTGCTTGATTTATGTTAAATCGGAAATGTTTTAATTCATTAAAATTCAAAAGCTGTTGCCCTATTTATTTTTCTAATCATTTCGCTTGTGATTTGATGTTCGGTAAACAAGAGCATGTGTTTAAATGTTTATTGGGCACAACGGCATATATATGTATATATAGTTGTATATATTGTTGTTGTTATTGTTATTACTGTAACAGTAACCAAATAACAATGCTACAAGACCAGGCAGCAGCATGTATGGAATAGAGAAACAAATAAATGCCATTTCCATTTCCGTTTACTATTTGCTTGTTATTCTGGTCCAGCGCTCTATTGTAACAAATTCGTTTTATTATTTTTTTTTTTTTTTTATATATTTTTCTTTTTTTTTTAATTTTTTTATTATTTTGTGAAACTTTTTTTTCCAGCTCGTTTTTATTTTACACATCTACAGTTTATTTGCTAACAAATCAGAGAAAAAAAATGTGAGTGTTAAAAAGTAAATATGTATTTTTTTTTTCTTCGAACCCATTCGTTATATGTTTGCTTATGGAAACATAATAAAAACTGGACTGGCTGTATAAAAAAACGAGGAAAAAAACAAAAATTCTTTATTGTGGTGGGTATGAAAAATAAATATGAAATTTTGTTTATTTATAAAGTTTGACAATTCATAACTATTTTATATGGTATATTGTACATACCACTTTGTTATACTTGTGTCCACATTTGCCATTTTATAGTTTATGAAAATGGCAAAGTTTCATTTTAGTTGGTAGCAGCAACATTTCTACTTCATCAATTTTATGAGACAAATAAATGACTGGTGGCAGTCTGGTTTATGATTGTGTTCATCAATGGAGTTTGTAGTTGGTGCAGCAGTTTTCATCACCGGGGAACAACATGAACAGCTTTTTTAGGTTTCATTAAAATTTTTGGCAAACATCTTGACTGTATGCAGATATTTTATTTTTTACTTTTTTTTCTTTTGCTGCATTAAATTTTTATAGAAAAAAAAAAGATTTTTGTTAATATGCTTTAAAAAAAGCTTAAAACTGGTGATGCATCAGATTGAAGAGTATTTTTATTTTCTTATTATATAATATAAGGTGTACGTACACCTTTTGCTTTCACAGTTTTGCAATAGATATCTGTAGCGGTAGCTGGTAGTCGATATAAACAGATGTTAAATGTCATAAGCTTAGACATGACGCCATCGAAATATTAGTGGCTTTGTGCCTGCATCATAAAGTTATTCTCGATTAAACATGTCCTCAATTGCGGGAGGCTTTAATTTTCTGCTTTAAACCATTAAGGCCCGCGCTTTGATCCCGTTAAGCTACATTGATGAAACTTTTAGAATTTAATTGTTTATAGCTAAATATGAAAGAAAAAAAATTTTATACAAATAGGAGTAGTGGGAGGCGACTACGAAACGGCTAGTTGTCCCCCGGCTAAAGATTATTATTTTTCTTGTCTTCTTCAGCCAAAAATTATTGATCACAGCAAATTTGTATTTTTTACAAAATCCTTCGTAAGAAAGGAAAAACTTAAACTAAAACCCGATGTACATATGTACAAACCAAAAATTCTAATTTAAAAATTATAAAAAAGTTCAACTATGCCAAATCAATCCTTCCAATAAGAGGACTTTTTAAATATCAACTGCTTCTATATGTTTTCAAATGTATAAATAGAATTGGTTCGCATTTTGCTTTATTTCAACAGAACATATCAACATCCAGAATGAATACCAGACAGTCAAGAGACCTGAACATTGTGCGGTGTCACCTTTAGCTTACTCAGCAGCGCATTACATTTAGCGGTCCAAGTGAATATAACATACTATCAGAAGGTTTAAAAGATATTTCGGTGTTATCAACCTTTAAAAATAAATTAAAAGATTATTTGCTTGAAAATGTAAGTTTGCTTCTTGCATTTGAGAATTAGTCAATTCTTTTTTATTTGTGTTCAGTTTCTGAGTAATTTTTGTGCAATTTTTTTTTCGAAACTGTACCTAGTTGCCTTTAAGCCTCTATAAAGCCATTTGGCGGTGAGGCATAAAAATATTACTGTGAAATTACAATAATATGGAAATAAATATATTAACAAAAAAAAAAAAAAAAAAATCGTAAATCACCGTAAAGGAACACTGGTGATGAAACTAATTTCCATATCTGTCTTAAGTATTTTAGATGGTTCAAGATGTCATTCATGTAGTAACTACACGTATTTCATCCAATATTTTTCAAGTCTGTTGGCTGTTTAAGCTTTTTATACCCTTCACAAAAATGTTAAATGTGTACGTTTTTGATTCCGTTTGTAATTTCTACAGTTTTTTTGCGACGCTATATAAGTATGGAAAATGAAAATTTTCAATATCGGTCCATATATACCTGAGATATAGCCTGAACCGATTTTTCCATTAACTTTTTTTTTTTTTTTTTGCTGAAAAGCAATTCTTCTTATAAAAGAAGGTTACTAAAATACAGAAAATAGAAAATTCCGATATCGCTTCATATAACGAGTGATTTTTTTGCTATTATCTTTTTGGCTACACTAGTTTTGACAGCTCACGCACGTTTTGTATCTTGTGTCACTGTCAAACATCTTCAGTTTGGTCTATAATTTAATCATGAATCGTCTTACAAACGAACAACGCTTGCAAATTATTGAATTTTATTACCAAAATGCGTGCTGTGTTAAGAAAGTTCATCGCGCGCTTCTTCCATTTTATGGTCAGTTTAATCGACCTACTGAGGCTTCTATTCGGGCTATTGTAAACAAATTTCGCACCAAATTTACATTGTTGGACATTAAACCACCAACACGCTTACGTAGAGTGCGAACTGAAGAAAATATCGCAGCCGTATCGGTCAGTGTTGGTGATGACCGTGAATTATCGATTCGGCGCCGTTCGCAGCAATTGGGCCTCTGTTACTCCACTACGTGGAAAATGTTGCGGAAGGATTTGGGTGTGAAGCTTTATAAGATACAGCTGGTGCAAGAATTGAAGCCAAATGACCTACCACAACGCCAAATTTTTGGTGAATGGGCTCTTGAAAAGTTAGATGAAGATCCACTTTTTTATCGAAGAATTGTGTTCAGCGACGAGGCTCATTTCTGGTTGAATGGATACGTGAACAAGCAAAACTGCCGTATTTGGAGGGAAGAGCAGCCAGAAGCATTGCAAGAGCTACCAATGCATCCACAAAAAACAACCGTTTGGTGCGGATTATGGGTTGGCGGCCGTATTTCTTCAAAGATGATGCGAATCACAACGTTACTGTGAATGGTGAGCGCTACCGTGCGATGAGAACAAACTTTTTTTTGCCCAAAATGAAAGAGCTTGACTTGCATGACATGTGGTTTCAACAAGACGGTGCCACATGCCACACAGCACGCGAAACAATGGACCAATTGAGAGGCGAGTTCGGTGAACAGTTTATTTCACGCTTGGGACCAGTCAATTGGCCGCCCAGATCGTGCGATTTAACGCCTATAGACTATTTTTTGTGGGGCTATGTTAAGGCTAATGTCTATAGCGACAAGCCCGCTTCGATTGACGCACTGGAAGCCAACATTGCCAACATTATTCGTGAGATACCGGCCGAAATGTTGGAAAGAGTATGCCAAAATTGGACTAAGCGGATGGACCATTTGAGGCGCAGCCACGGCCAACATTTGCATGAAATAATCTTCAAACATTAAATTATATCGAGCCAACTATCGATCCAAATAAATATTTCATGCTTTTTTTCTGAATTTTATGTGTTTTTTTTTAAATTTCCGATAGTTCTTATAAAATCACCCATTATAACCGAGCATATTTAGTTAAAATTTTTAAATATACTATACATATACGAGACTATCGTGAAGGGTATTTTAGATTCGGCCCAGCCGAATATACCACACTCTTACTTGTTTATATTCGTACTCCTCTCTGAATAAAAATTCTGAGAAAAAGATTTAAGCAAACATAAACATTTGTACTACTTCTCACAAAATTAGATCAACGAAAATTAGCACATACTAAAAACTTATTTTTTCTAAAATCGATAAGCTTAATTTACCTCAAGTGCTGGACTAAAAGTTTTAATTATTAACAGTTTTTCTGTTCATGCGTTTAAATTATTTAATCCTCTTTTTTAATTGCTATTAGAACAAACAACTTGACCCATAAGCAATTGCTATTCTAAAAGCACTTAAATTTCATAAAAATAAATAGTGGTTAAATATTATAATTTTACCATGTTGAACAATTCTCTAGATACTAATTGAGGACATTGGTAAATTGTTTTAGTGCATTTGTTAACACCAAAAAAAAAAAAAAAAAAAATGAGGTATAACAGACATAAACTTGTGCAAATGGTTTTCCTCGGTGGAAGCTGAATTTGTGGTTGTAAACATTCATTTGTGTGTGTGAATTTTTACTATAATGTTTTTTTTTTTCTTTCAACACAAACATAAACATATGCACACACACACACACACATACATTTGCATATGTATGTAAACCATAAAACATTTAAACATTTTAAGTTTTTGTGTTGGTTAAAGCAATTTTGCTATTGTGTTTATTTGTTTTTATTTTTAATTTAAACATTTTATTTACACTGTCATTGACAATGTTGTTTTTACTTAATTTATCTGCTGCTGTGTTGGGGTTTTTTTCGTTTTTGTTGCTGTAGAGATCTCTAATGTGCGTGTCAACACTACTTGTGGTTTTAATGGCGTTTTATTGTACGAGTACATACTTTGCAAACACAAGTGTAATAACTTTAAAAATTCATTCGTACACGGTTATACATATTTCTACATAAATATGTACATACACTGTTACACACACACACACACGTTTACGTGTATTTCTATACCCATATAAAATACTGCAAAAATAAAATATAATACAAAAAATAATATATATTTTTATGTATATAAATTTAATAAGAGGACATTTGAGTGACAGGTTATAATTGAAATGGTATTAAATGAATTTTAACAAAAGGCGTTTTTCATAAGAGGAAAAAATTTAATGAAAAACATTTAATCGTAAATTGTTTTTCCTCTCAAGTTTCACAAGTAATCTTTTCAATTTAATGACGCACTTTTTAAATGTTTGCATACCGGTTGCTTTGACGTTCTACACTACGTTAATGAGTTGGAAATATTTTTCGAGATAAAATTATTCATTACGTTGCAGGTTTAATTTTAGGGAGAAAACAAAAATTTTGCAAATTTATGTGGCGAGAAAGTGAAATTTATATAGAATTTGTTTATATGAACGTTTTATTGATTTTCAAGCTGTCGGAGGTTGGTTGACACTTTCAAATGCAGCAGTCAACTGTTTTCACTTAAGTTACACTGAACAACAGCAATAGAAAGCAGGTCATACAACAATTATGGGAAAGATAGATGACGTCCCGGTGAATACAGATTGCTATTCATCTGTTCTACTACTCAACAAGATATTTGGTATAATGTTGTCAGATATGGGTGGAAGATATAATTCTCCAAGATAATGTAATTGAAATCTCTGCAAATGGATCCAAGTTTAATTTGGATGAAAGTGAACGGTATCCCTGTATCCCGGTAGCAAAACAGGATTAATTTAAGACTGCGTGATAAGCGTAGCGTAGTGCGGTCGAATATCTCGGTTATAGTGAGAGCAGTAATCTCGTTAAGGTGTTATAGGATATACAAAGAGAATAGCCGAATATGTGCTAATACTATGGGCGCGTTGAATGAACAAGCGGAGGTCTATACGACATACAGTAAGGTTCCCAAATACCGGGTAACTAAATCGGAAAGAATGTGTCATTGGCTCATGTCACCTCTCTCTTTGATGGCCTTATCTGACGGTGGACCAACTCCATGCGATGAATTATTCACGATTCACTAGTACTCCCATGCGATTTGCAAGGCTCACATAGCCATAACTTTGCAGCCATATATACAAACTCTTTGCTACACTGAAAAAATTTTGTTCAGATATTCTCTGAATTTTGACATTGGTTTTATGAATTTTTTCATTATTTTTCAACCATTGTAACTTTTCATAGAAATAATGAAACAAATTTCATAAGACTATTTTAATGAAAACCTTCATAAAAGTAATGAAACATTTTAATAAGACACATGTCATATTTTCATTAAAAGTATGAAAGACAAATCAAATGATTAGTGAAATAATTTCTCTAGATCAAAGAATCAATTTCATAAAGCACATGAAAACTGTACATTAAATTAATAAAAAAGTAACATTTATTTAATGAAATAACTTCTTTGTACTAATGTAATATATTCATTAATATAATGTTATCAGATATGGGTGGAATATATAAATCGTCAAGATAATATTATTGAAGTTTCTGCAAATGGATACAAGTTGGACTTGGAAGTTAGTAAACGGTATTTTTATATTCCGGTAACAAAACAGGATTAGTTTTAGAGTGCTTTATAAGCGTAGCGTGGTGCACTCGGATATCACGGCTATAGTGACAGCAGCAATCTCGTTAAGGTGTTAATTAGCGAATTTTCTGAACACCTTAAACTAGCCGGACAACATGCTACCACTAGCCATATAAGATCCAAAAATGTGAGCAATAGAACTTATTCGTCTGAAATTGAACAACTTCTGTCAGAAAAAAGGAGAGTTAGAAGAGAGTGGCAACTTCGCCGGTCTGCCCAGCTTAAAACTAGGCTACTCGAATGCTTAAATCAATAACAAGATATCTGCTTGAAATCTAGAGAATAGGTTCCCTTAAAACATATTTGGAAAGCCTTGATAGCACTCCTCAATCCAACTATTCCCTCTCGAAAGCGACAGAAGGTCTGAAAAAACCCGTAATAGGTAAGCCACCTTTGCGAACTACAACTGGCGACTGGCCAAGAAGTGATTCTGAAAAGGAGATGGTGTATGTTAACCATTTGACAAATGTTTTTACCACAAATGATACAGCGAATGATTAAGCTGACTTACCGTCATATGCTGTTAACCGCCTATGTCTTTGGGACTTAGTTTTCAAGATGTTGAAAACGTTATTTGTAATACAAACCCCACGAAATTTTACCAGTAATTTTATCAATACCTCCACGTATGCTTGCTTGAGCAGCTACCTCGTGTAGCCAGAAGAATTCTACTTTTTTATTTTTAACGCTCTTTTACGTCTCGAGTATTATCCTGAAGAGTGGAAGGTGTCTATGATTACTATGATACCCAAACCAGGGAAGGATCCCAATTACATAGAGTCATATAGACCAATAAGTCCACTGCCAACAATTTCAAGTTGATTACAATATTGAATTTAGTGGGATGTATCCCTAAACATCAGTTTGGCTTTCGGGCTATACATAGCACCATTGAACAAACGCACAGATCAGACAACGCTATAAGACAGACTTTTGAAGACAAAAAGTATTGCTCAGCCCTATTCATTGAAACATTAAACTTGCCTGCAAACACTCACAAGCTTCTGGAAAGCTACTTATGCGGCCGGAAGTTTGTTATCAGAGAAGGCGACTTTATAAGCCCAACTCAACCAATTGAGGCAGGAATTCCCCAAGGTAGCATTCTGGGACTTACTTTATATTTGATTAATGCTTCTGACATGCTAACCAGATCTGGTATTCACATTTCAACTTTTGCAGATGACACAGCATTCTGAAGTGTTCATGGAAATCACCATGGAAATACGAGTATGTGTGCAAAAATACTCAATTGCAAATGAAAGCAATAACATATGACAACAACAAAGTTAGCGCCATATTGTTTTAGCGGTCTTTAAAATAAACTAGAAATTTAATAAGCTAATTAAAAATAAAAACATTAAAATCTAGTGCAAAGAGTGAAGGACTTTCAACAAGCAAAGACAGCAAGAAAAGGGCCAAATACAAATCAAACCTAACGCATAAAGAACATTATTTGCAAAAAAGGTCGCAAACTTTTCTTTTTCAGTTGTTTGTGCACAATTGTAACAAAATGCAGATTTTTGACGACTTCTGCCAGTTCAGCTGGAAGTTTTTTCTGTTTCGAGAACAATTTTCCAGAAATAGAGTAAACCTGCACAAAAATAAACGGATATGCTCACGATTAACCATAATATGCAGTGCAAATTTACAAGTGACAAATTTGCACAATAACCATTGTGAAAATCCTTATTATGTTACTCACGTCAGCACTCACAAGCTTCTGGAAAGCTACTTATACGACCGGAAATTAGTTATCAAAGAAGGTGACTTTACAAGTCTCTCACAGTCAATCGGAGCAGGAGTTCCCCAAGGTAGCATTCTAGGACCCACTCTATATTTGATTTACGCATCTGACATGCCAACGAGATCCGGAATCCATACTTCAACTTTTGCAGATGACACAGCTTTTTTCAGAGTTCACGAAAACCATCAAGAAGCTTCACGAAATTTGCAGCAGTATATTTCAATATTAGAGACATGGTTGAAACTTTGGAAAATAAAAGTTAATGAACAAAAATGTACTGACGTTACATTCACACTGCGTAAGCAAACATGTTCGGCTCTCCAAATTAACAATACACCTATTCCACAGCATAATGAAGTTAAATACCTTGGTATTTACCTCGACCGTAGGCTAACGTGGAAGCCTCAAATTGATGCGAAAGTCATTCAGTTGAAATAAAAAGCAGCGCAACTAAATTGGCTTATGCAGGCTGAAATTAGAGCTAGTTTGAGAGCAGCCAACTGGTTGAGGTACTATAGGGTATACGGGGTGAATATCCGAATCTGTACTGATAGTAAGGCTGCGTTAAATGCGCTTGTGGGTGTCTATACGACGTCCAGGTTGGTTCAGGAATGCCGGATATCTCTTAATGAGATAGCGAGACATTCAAGCCTGGAGCTTTTCTGGGTACCGGGGCACAGTGGAGTGCCCGGAAATATTGTGGCGGATGAGCTGCTGGCGAAAGCCGGAGCTCGTCTACAGAGAGGGGACATTGATACGATGGTAGGAGTCCCACTTAACAGCTGTAAAAACCAAGTACAGCGTCAACTTGTAGGGACTGCGCAGGACAGATGGTCTGGTAAGGTCACCTGCCGAGTAGCAAGGCTGACATGGCCTGCGTATGATCGTAGTAGAACTGCGGTCCTAAAGGGTTTTCCCCGTCAAAGGTTGCGTACCTTGGTGGCAGTTCTGACAGGACATTGTCTCATAGGGACGCATGCTAGGAGGGTAAATCTTCCATTTAATGATTTCTGCAGAGGTTGCGGGGATAAGGACGAGGAGGAGAGTGTTGAGCATTTCCTCTGTCAATGCCCGGCTCTCAGTTTTATGAGAGCGCTGTATCTAGGCGGGCCGATGCTGCACGGGTTGGCAGATATATCGGAATGCCGAGTGACCGGACTGGATTCCTTTATCCGGTTTTCGGGTTGGTTTGAATCTGAACCGTCGGGGGAAGTGTAAGTCTCGTGGGCTGTACTTCTCCCTCAGGTAACACAACGGGACCAAAAGGACCCAAGTGGGCTGGTTTCATGAAACTGGCGGCCTGTACAACCTAACCTAACCTAAAATTGGCTTATGGACAGAAATTCGACATTGAAGTTGGATTGCAAACTTTTGTTATATAACGCAATTTTAAAGTCTATATGGTGCTACGGAGTTCAATTATGGGGAACCGCCTCTACATCTAACATTGAAAAAATTCAAAGACGACAAAACCAAATTCTTCGTACGATTACTGCAGCTCCATGGTACGTAAGAAACTCACGAATTCACAAGGATCTGTGTGTTCTGCTGGTAACTGACGAGTTCTCTAAGTATGCCACAAGGTATATCAGTAAACTGGAGCTTCACCCAAATCCTCTTGCACGCAACATACTTAATTTTGGCGGCCACTTTCGGTTGAGAAGAAGGGATACCCTAGCCACCATCAGAACGTTAAATAGGTGATTCTGCCGATATTATTCGCGCAAAATGAAACTTTTTTGTCTAGCAGTGGCTGGACTTTAATAACTTTTATATTTAGTATTAAGATTTGAATACTTATTGTTAGTTCATATTTTGAAGATTCAATAAATAAATGAATGAAAAAAAAAAATAAAAAATGTTACTCACGTGTAAAGTATTTTACAACTTTATGAATTTGAGCTATTGCAATTTTTCCTTTCCTTGTGAAACAAAATTCCAAAAATGCACTTGATCTAGTTGATCTTAGCATGCAAAAATCTTAAGATGAATTCACTTGTACTTATTTATCCATATTCTAGAATTTACTAAACATTTTCTTTGTGTAAGTACTTACCCATACTCATGTAGAAAACAGCTGCCACAATGTAATGCCACAAATGCTTGTGTTGCAAATGCATTTTGATATTTTTGAAATTTTTTCTTTTATGATGATGATTTTTACTTAATTCAAACATATTATACTTTTATGCATATATTTCTATTTTCATTTGTTGTCTTTTTGCCACATTCGCTCTGGTTCTTTTTCTCTTAAGTGTCGTTTACAATTTGTGTTATTTATAATGCTTTGTTATGCGAATGCAAGAATTGTTTCAATGACCTAGTTTTGTGTTGTATTTTTTTTCTATAAATATAAATATTTTTTTTTTCTTTTTTAGTCTAACACACCATTAAACATTAAGAAAATGTTTTAAATTATTAATTTAACAGCAAACATTAAACAAAATTGAAAATTATAAGCTTTTATTTGTTTGTGTAATGTAAGGTCTCAATATTTAAACACTTATGTTTTATATAGATTTTTTATATTATATAAATTTGTGTATAAATTATTTTGATTTGATTTTCTTATTAATTTCACATATCTCTTTATGAGTTTTTACAACTTTTTCTACGGTTTTATTTTTATATAGACGATATGGTTTATGTGTAAAAAAAGTTGCTTGTATTAATTTTACTCTTCAACAGACAGCACTCTCCCAGTTTTATTTTTATATCATAAAGACGCCATTATGTCTGAAAATTATGTTTCGAAAAAATTCTGTGTTGTTTTGCTAAGAATTAAGGATATTTTTATGACTTTATTTTTTTATTTTTTTTTTTTAACTTTAAGTTTAACTTTTTTTATGCTTTCCTTTCGTTGATATTTTTATGCTTTCGTTTGAGAGTTTGCAGGATTTTGTTATTGTTGCCATAAAACTATAGCGGTTTTGATGATAGTTGTTCCTTTTTTTTTTTCTTCTTTTTCTTTTGTTATTGCTACGGACGGACAGTTTTTGTTATATACATAACTATTTGATTTCGCTTTCTTTTTTGATTTTGATTTCTAAGATACTTAAGAAATTTTTATTTTAAAGTAGAAAAACTATAGTAATGCTAGTCGTTTTTATACGAAAAGAGTTGTTTTTTAGTTTTTGCGTTTTTCTTTTTCTTAAATTTTTTTTTTTTTGTTTCAAATATTATTCGTCATTAAGTAAAGGATATAATATTTTATTGAACTTTATATTTTTCCCTCTTGTTGTCCTGCTTGGCCACCTCCTTGTCGCTTTCAATTGTTGTTTGTATTTTTTTTTTTTGTTTTTTTTTTATGTAGCGCTTTTCTTATCCGTATCCGTTTCAGTCATTTTGCACAAGTGAAATTACAGTTATGACCTCATTTGAATATTTTATTTTATGACAGGCAGCTATTGTTAGTGGGTTTCTAAATATTATGACTCTTTTTCGTTGTCTCTTAACGCCAACACTTTAACATTTATTTGTTTAAGAAATTTATAAAAAAAAGTTGCACACACAAACATGCACACATACACCAACAAAAAAAAAAGTGTCAACGTAAAAATGTTTATTTAAAAGCAAATTATAACAAATGCTTTACACAAATCATTATCAATAAATATGTATTATAATTTCGTTTTGTTGTTCTTATAAACCTGCTGCTTTGGCATTAAATTTTATTTATTCAAAAGGTTTTTATTTTGTTAAAATTATAATTTTCCATTGTTTATCGTTTTTTTATTTATTTCTTTATATTTAGCACTTTGTCATTGTTCGTTTGTTTTGCTTTTTTCAGTTTTTATTTCACTTTGATTTCGTTTTGTGTTTGTCTTCTCAAAGTGTTCTTATTATTTTATTTACACAATGTAAATATATTTTTTGTTAAAATTATTGTCTCTCACATTTTTCTTCTACACGTGTCTCAAAGGAATTTGGTTATTTATTGTTATGGTTCATTTGTTTATGGTACGTTTTAACACTTAAATTTGCTGTATTTTGCTTTTGTTTTTGTGTTGTTATTATTGTTGTTGTTGTTGTTATTTTCTGTTGTTAGTTTGGCACCAAATCTGCAATGAATTAAAGATGATAGCAATCAGTGAAGGTAAGCAAATTCTTTTTCAAATAATAAATATTTACTAAAACAAATATTTTAAATTTATTAGCTTTATATAATATTAAATAAATTAAACATTGTTGATGTAAAAGCAAGTCTTATTGACTTAACTCTTTTAAGAAAACGAAACAGTTTTTATTTGATAGATAGAATATTAACAATAAGTGACCGTAGATTTCATAATAAGAATAAAAGCGTAATTGGGAATATACTGAATGATAATAGTTCTCCTAATGAACTCATTTGCAAGTTGACAAGACAATTCAACATAAGAGGAAGATCAGATAATGGGAATGTTTCTGAACCAATTATATATAAATCATTAACTTATGTACCTGGGATGTCAGAAAGATGGGACAACTCAAATATGTATGATAGTTGCAAGTATAAAATTGCACATAATATACGTAACACTCTAGGTAGACTTTTTAGTAAAGCTAAAGACAAGTTAAAAAAGTTAGAAGAGTCCAATTTAGTATATAAAATACCTTGTAATGGAAATAACAATGAGCAGTGTGATAAGATTTATATAGGAACAACTCTCATACTTCCCCCGGAACAACAGCTCCGGGGGAAGTATGGTTGCAAAGCTGAAACTTAAAGGAATTGACGGAAGGGCACCACCAGGAGTGGAGCCTGTGGCTTAATTTGACTCAACACGGGAAAACTTACCAGGTCCGAACATAAGCGTGTAAGACAGATTGATAGCTCTTTCTCGAATCTATGGGTGGTGGTGCATGGCCGTTCTTAGTTCGTGGAGTGATTTGTCTGGTTAATTCCGATAACGAACGAGACTCAAATATATTAAATAGATGCTTTCAGGATTATGGTGTTTGAAGCTTTTGTAGCCTTCATTCATGAGCGCAGTAAAATGTGTGAGTGTTTGAATGTGTTTATGAAAGTGGAGCCGTACCTGTTGGTTTGTCCCATTATAAGGACACTAGCTTCTTAAATGGACAAATTGCGTCTAGCAATAATGAGATTGAGCAATAACAGGTGTGTAATGCCCTTAGATGTCCTGGGCTGCACGTGCGCTACAATGAAAGTATCAACGTGTATTTCCTAGACCGAGAGGTCTGGGTAAACCGCTGAACCACTTTCATGCTTGGGATTGTGAACTGAAACTGTTCACATGAACTTGGAATTCCTAGTAAGTGCGAGTCATTAACTCGCTTTGATTAAGTCCCTGCCCTTTTTACACACCGCCCGTCGCTACTACCGATTGAATTATTTAGTGAGGTCTTCGGACGTGATCACTGTAACGCCTTGTGTGTTGCGGATGTTTCGCAGAAGTTGACCGAACTTGATTATTTAGAGGAAGTAAAAGTCGTAACAAGGTTTCCGTAGGTGAACCTGCGGAAGGATCATTAATGTGTTTCTTACCGTAATACAAGAATTGAAATTGGTTTGACAGAAGACCGCTGTCAAGTAAAGTTTTGTAAATATTAGTTGGTGAAGGTTGGAAGGTAATAAACTTAAAACTAGATTAGCAGCACATAAATCTGACCAGAATTACAGAAACTATAATTCTTCACAGTAAACTGCGTTATCAACTCATTGTCGCGATTTTAATCATAATCCAGATTTTGGGGGTACATCTATATTAAATAGGGAAAATTATTGTAAGCGTAAATATATGTTAGAAATGTTACAAATAACTAATGTACCGTTAGAAAAAATAATGAATTTTAAAAAGGATATAGACGGCTTGGCCCAAAATTATAGACATTTAATATACAAGACTAAAAACAGGAGTTAAAAACGTATAAATAGGTTTTTATTTTAGATTATTTAAAAAATTATTCATTTTCTTCTTTTTATCAAAAAAAAAAAAAAAAAAAAAAAAAAAAAAAAATAAAAAAAAAAAATATATATATATATATATATATATATATATATATATATATATATATATATATATATATATATATATATATATATATATATATATATATATATATATATATATATATATATATATATATATATATATATATATATATATATATATATATACTATGAATAATGTTAAATTCTTTTCTTTCGTTTAAAAATTTTTTTCTCTATGTATAATTTGTTTTTTGTTACATCAATTTGTTTTCAATTTTATAAAAATTTGTAAACAAAAATTTAAAAATTTTCCCCAACAAGGAGGTGTCGAAATATTTAATTAATAAAACGAATAATTTTGAAACAAGTGACCTCAAACTCAAGTAAACAACAATTATATTTAAAAAAAAGGTCGAACAACTAGGATCAAGATACGTTTTTATATAAATATAATGCTTTTTTTGTTAATAAACTTTTTTCAAATCTTATTAAAGGTGTTTGTAACAGCTTTTGCGTACGTGGAAACTATTCTACGATTCTACGAACGAAGCTAAACGTGAATTTTGTTATCAATTTAATATTCTCTACTCGTTAGCTGTCAGCGGTTTTAAATATGCTGTAACGTGGTTTTGTCGTCGGCTGAGTTAGCAAAGCAACGTCCGGATCCAACGAACTTTAAGTAATTAACCAGACAGGATTTTCTTCTTTGAGGTTTACAATAATCCAATATTCTATTTGTTCAGTATTTAAAATAATAACAATGACAGGTTTAGGCTCAGGATGCTTGCGATTTGGCTTTTGTTTCGTCTGTTCTTCGTGCGGTTCTAATCTGCAGTGATGATTGGTTGCGGCCGTGTTGGATGTATATATTCGTATTGATACACCTGGGGTACGGTACAACAACGGTTGTTGGTGAAAATTCATCTTAGGATGGGTCGGGTGTATCTTCGTACTGACAGGCTTTGCGTGCGGTATGGCAGTCGTACTCGGCATACACTGGAATCGGGTATGGCGGGAACTCTCTCGGATTCGGTATAACAACGGTTAATAGTGAGAATTTCTCTTAGGACGGGTCGGGTGTATCTACGTACGGAAAATCTTCAGGTTCGGCATGGCTGTCATACTCCACCATAGTCTCCTAGGTCAGGATAACAACGATTGCTAGTTATAATTCCTCTAAGGACGAATTGGTTGTATCTCGTATTGCTCTCGCCACAATATGGGTACCTGCGAAATGGAGAACTGTAAATAATTTACATCAGACCTAATCTGATGATGGACCAATTCCACGGAGTGAATTATTACCAGCGCCCCCGTGTGGCTGACTAGGCTCACACAAGTAGCAATTCTTGCCATATGATTGCGGTCATATGAGCAACTTCTTGTTGAGGAGTTCGGGCTTTCTAATTCCTCCTGTATGCAATTTCCCAACAATTAATGGAGGACAAGGCTTAATGAGTTGGTATGCCGTAGCCCACTAAGAGCATCAGCCCTTCAACCAATTCACCCGTCAACCATCACCACTGATTTCTTATAGCACAGGTATCTGTTGTATAGGCAACAGACCCTCGGACTCTGTTAGTCCTCGAAAAAAGCCACACACCAAATCATTATCAAGAATACTAACACTCCCTTCCTGCATTTTAAGTTTCAACCACAGCCAGAACGTTACAGCCAAGGTAGGCTCCTCAACCATGATCAGCCGGGGTCGAACTGCAAGCAGAAATCCCCGGGGGCTATGCTGATCCCCGTTCTGCCAATTTATACCCTTGGTAAGGGTTTCGGAAGCCAACACATAAGTCATGCGGCTTCCTACAGTTTTGTTTGCCGCACCAAACGAGGGACCCCTTCCCCTCTTTTCCACCAAAAAATAGAGTGCCCAAAGTTAGGAATACGCCAAGGCAAAACCTGTTCCCCGGAGGGAAAAAGTTGTTCAGTACATTACATTACACAATGAAAAAATCCGCTGCATTTGACAGCGTATTTAAATAACATATGGTCTTTTTTTGCAAGCCACAGACTATGCGACTCGTTCTACAACATCACGCTGTTGGTTATTAGATTGCAAATTGTGTGGGGTAGTCGTATGAAGTTGTGTCTCGGTTGTACGATAGATTAAAAAGTTTTTTTTTGTGTAGTTGTATCGACTGCTTGTAAAACGAGGGACACCTTCCCCGAAAAACAGGGTACCCCAGTTAGGAATACGCCAAGGCTAAAACCTGTTCCCTGGGGGACTGTGAAATGGAGAACAGAGAAATTGTTTTGCGAACAGTCTAGCCCAAAGGCCGCTGGGGCGATCAGTCAGCCTAAGCTGCGGGGTATGTAAAATCAGCCGAAGCTGCTGCGAGAATAGTCTAGTCCGAAGACCGCTTGGTAAAATTTATGCCCTGAAGGTGCAAAAGATTTTCGAATATATGCAGTTTATATACCTTTTAATATCTGCACCTGGCTGATTCCCTAAAACTTCCTTCTTTCTCTGTCAGCTTATACTTCTCAGTACACGAACTGTTTGAGAATTATTATTAACTACGGTTTAATTCAATCAACATAAATAAATGTAATTTCAATCAATTTAACAACAAAGCCATCATCTTCTGCGGATGTTGTTGTATTTTTTCAGTTTATGCGTGCGTATACCTTATGCATATTAACCATGGTATGTAATAAAAAATGTATGCTTTGTTACAACAACCATTATTCTCCGTGGGTGTTGTTTTATTTTATTTATTCTTGTTAGTTTGCGCATTTATATGCCCTGTGCACATTAACCATCGTGATCAGTTGATGCTAATTTTATATAAAGAATATTATGTATGAAGCGACATAAAAATGTATGCCTTGCTACAGTGTCTCGATCATTTTTAAGTCGAATTTTACAACAAAAAGGGGCAACATACCTTATGTCAAATGACTCGTTGGCTGCAGTTTGTAAAAGTTTTGGCCAGAAAATTATATCGAAAAGAAGTAACATTTACTGGCCAACCAGGAGCTGTAACTTGTCTCCAATACACCTTTTTCTGTGGGGTTATCTAAAAACAAAGTTTTCAGTAATGACCCGACGATCATCACCGAACCACAGGAAAATGTGCGATTTGAAATGCAAGATCTTTCAATAGATGCTTGTAAAATGGTCATGGAAAATTCCCGGTCTAGGTTGCATCAGTACCAGAGTGAGTTTTCAAAAATCAGTCCCTGCTTCAGTTACTTTAGCAATAAATAAACAGTTTTATAACGATGTGGCTAATTGTTTTCTTCTAAATTTTCCAGCTAAAGTTCTTGATTGATTTTTGTTTTTTTATAAAAAAGGTTTCAGGGTTTTTATAAAAAACAAAAATCAATCAAGAGCTTTAGCTGGAAAATTTAGAAGAAAACAATATAAACAAGATCAAGTAATACGAATATTTGATGTGGCTAATTGTTCATTTAAATGTTAAGAGACTTATTTCTTGTTTTGCGGTAATCAGTGTGAAAAACACGCTACTAAAATCCTGCAAAACAGATTAATAACAGTAATTTCATGTAAATCAGTGAACTAATAATTTCTTTTTCCCATTTCGAACAGACAAATCATCATAAATTTTTGTGAATGGCGCGTTTTTATATAAATACTCAAAACTTCAATATAAAATTTTGATACAAAGAAAATAGTTATTGTAAATTTTTAATTGAAATATTCCGAAAACAACTTATCGTTCATCTTTTGCTCTACATTTATTCATGGCTTATTAATTTAAATATTTAAGAACAACAAATTTAATGCACAAACCAAAATTGTCAGTAGCATAAATTTTTTTTTAGGAAGTTTTTTGCCAGTTAGCAAAACCCCAAATTTTTCAATGTTTTTATTTTGAATTTTTGTTTTAGTTTTATTTTTTTTTTTGCTTTAAAAACCTTAAAAAAGTACCACATCCGCTTAAAATAGCGGATATGTCGTACGTATGAATGAGTACATGTCTGTTTCGTATTTTGTTTGGCCAAAGTTTTATTTATTTTGTTAACGTACATATTTTTTTTTTTTTTTTTGCTGCAGTTTGTTAACAAATTCTGGTATTTAACTGGGGACATATTCTTTTTTGTATTGGAATTTGGCCATTTGATTTCTTTTTTTCCCCCCTTTTCTGTTGGAAAAAATATTGGCACGCTTTAATTATGGTTTTTCATATGTGGAATAATGAAAAACAGAACGAGAATTCTCTTAGTTAAGCCTATAAAAAATTAAAATTTTTTCCCCATGCTCGTGAAAGCTGGTCTATTTGTTTGAAAATAGTAGAAATTATTGAGAAAAAAAAAAAAGAAAATAAAACTAACCGGAAACAAAACTTTGGCAAATTTTGTGGTAAATATTTGCATTTCTTTTTTATTTACGATTAAGCTCTGACATGCTTTGCTTAAATTGAAAAAAACTTATAAATACATTTTAGAAAAACTAACATTAAACTTAAGCCTGATATAAAAAAGGAGATGCAGCTGAAGCGTTCGTTGTTCAGGGTATTATAGTGGGAAATCGGTTAAGTGCATGAGAATACTTTTAATCACGCTACAAAAAATGCAAGTACCTTTTTTTATTTTATTTATTTTATGAAAAAGGTATATCACATACAACAAGATATAAATCTTTTGAATTACAGTATGTGATTTTATAATAGCACAATATATATTTTAAAGTTATTTTACGTAGAAGTTATTATAGATAAAATATAAATTTTAATACATTAGGTTCTTCAACAAGGAATTTGCGATATTAAAGTATATTACTTGAAAATCAAGCAAAACAAAAGTATTATTATAAGACAAATTGTTGAATTAATTAATTTTATTTATTTATTTAATAGTAAGCTTTACAATTTTTTACACTTAACGAAATAAATATTGCACAGAAATGGCTTTGCCTTATATCTTAAATATTAACAATTTCCAATGAATGAGTTTCGTAATACAGTTAAATGATTTATAATTTTGAAGGAAAACTATTAACAAAAACCTTCAATTTGAAAGAGAGAAAAAATAATAATAAATGATTTACACAGGATGTTATAAATACTACACTATGTCAATAATTACATATTTGGGAAGATGAGTGTTAGTGAAGTGCACAAATAAGCGGATTTTCTGAAAATCCACATTTTGTTACAAAACGGGAAGTAAGGATTTCAATATTGTCTGAAACGGTTTTGACGTTACTGATAACATGTAATCTTATGGTGGAAAAATGCCATGGTAGTTTTAGGGCCATTTTCAAGATTTTGTTTTGTGCTATTTGAAGGCGTTTAATGTGGGTTTTAGCACAGTTGCCCCATACCGGGCAACCATAAAGTATTATAGACTGAAATATTGTTTTTATTATCAACATTTTATTGCAGTTATTTAGGGTGGAGTTTCTGCTTATAAGTGGATAGAGTATTTTTTTATATTTGTTAATTTTATCAATAATATGTGATATATGTGGGTTAAAAGTTAATTTAGTATCTAGGCAAATCCCTAGATATTTTATATTGTTGGACCAAATAATGCTGTAGCTAGAAAGAGTGAGATTGCTCCTAGGTAGATAACAAGGTTTTCTTCTCCTTGTGAAAAAGATGGCTTGTGTCTTATTAGGATTGATTTTTATCCTCCATTTAAAATAATATTCCTCCAAACGGTCTAATGCGCATTGAATTTCAGTCAAAATATTCTGACTGAGTTCATGGCTATAGTAGATTGCCAAATCATCTGCATAAGCAGCAAATTTACATGGACTAATTAAAGGTATGTCAGCACAGTAAATATTATATAAAATTGGTCCAAGAACAGATCCTTGTGGAATACCTGCTGCGATGCTGTACAAATCAGAAAAAGTATTACCAATAGAGACGCAGAAGTGTCTATTGTGCAAAAAGTTTTTTATTAGTTTTACAAGAAACAAAGGTATGTCAAATTGTATCATTTTGTATATTAAACCACAGTGCCAGACTGAGTCAAATGCTTTTTCAACGTCAAGCAGAACAAGCGCGGTTGATTGTTTTGCTGCTAAACTATTTTTGATATCATTACAAATTCTTTTCACCTGATGGATAGTTGAGTGAGATTTTCTGAAACCAAATTGTTCATTGGGTAATATCTGTTTTGTATTTAAGACCATTAAAACATTTTCGCTTACAATTTTTTCCAAAATTTTTCCAAGACCAAATTGTTGAATAATATATAAAGGTTCAAACTTAACTAAAATATACAAACAGTTGTTGTTTGAATTGTATAGCGCTGCCAGTACATTGCAAAGTGTTGGGTAGTAAATTCCACAGCCGTATGGTATTTGTAAAGAACTGCCACTCAGATATTAGTGTTCGATGTCTGAATTGTATAATGTTTTTTCCTCTGTTAGAACGTTTCAGTTTCAGTTTGAAGGCGTTCAAATAAGTAAATAGGCTCTTTTATATATATAATTTTGTGCAGTAAAATTAATGATCTTATCTTTAGCAACTCGATAATATCAACTCCATATAAGGATTTAGTATTGTGATGTTCCTTGATATCTCTTAATATTATAAACATATCGTAGGATGGCGTTATAAACTACCACTAATCTGCTATAGGCAAAAATTTCACAGCCATATAACAGCTTTGGTACTAAATAGGACTTTGCAAGAAGCACTCGGATATTTAGAGGAGCAACATGCTTCGAGATATTAAGTATTCGCAGCATCGAAAAAATTGTTCCACAGACAGAGTTAATACGGGTATCCCATTGAAGTGATTTGTTGAAAATGATTTTAAGGTTCTTTGCTGATTCAGCAATTACTATATTTTTATCACCTAATAAGATCGGAACATCTACGACAATGTTTTGATTTCTCTGGGCAACCACTAGATATTTAGATTTTGTAGGATTCAGTCGCAGTCTGTTAGAAGCCGCCCATAAAGATATTCTATTTAAGTCCACGTTTAATTTAGCAATGCACTTGTGTATCAAATTTTTCTTGCAACTAATGTATATTTGCACATCATCAGCATACAGGTGTATTTTGCCGTACAGAAGCTGATCAGGTAAGTCATTTATATATAGTGTAAACAGCAGTGGCCCAAGAATAGAACCCTGCGGTAGTCCTTTAAATACAGGTAGGGCGGTAGATATGCGGTCACCAACATATACTGATTGGTAGCGGTCAGTAAGATAGCTTGCTATTAGTGATGTGGCTGTTGAAGAGAAATTAAATTTGTTAAACATCTTACTGCATAGAATTTGGTGACTAACGGAATCAAATGCTTTAGAATGATCCAAGAGTACTAGAAATGTAATATAACCATCATCAAGACTGCACCTTATATCTTCCGATACGTCAATAAGCGACGGTATACAACCGTGCCTCTCTCTAAATCCAGATTGGCTTCTTGTTAGGAGCTGGTTGCGTGATAAATATTCACTTATTTGCCCATGCAACAAGCGTTCAAGAACTTGTGACAAATATGATAATATTGAAATGGGACGGTACTCATTTGCTCTTTTTGGTACAGGGATGACCTTAGCATGCTTCCAGCAGCTAGGAAATTGACTGGTGGTAATTATAGTGTTGAAAATGTGTGTAATATAACTTAACATTCTCGGCAGGAGCAGCTTCAAAAATTTTGGATGGACCTGATCAATCCCGACTGCATTGGATGTCACGCAAAGAAATGGCAGTTTAAAGTATGGTTGCAACAACATTAGTATATGTGCTATAACATTGTGTGTTATTGTTAAAAACAGTGACTCAATTCACAAGCTTGTATTAACGTTGTATGTGTCGTCAAATCGTCGAATTATATAGTATTCACCCTTATCGTGGATAAGACGGGGAATATTTTTTTCCATAAAATTTTCAATTCCCTAGAAGGGGAAATTGCTATCGTGAAATTCATGGGATCTCTTTTAGTGCTATCAGTACGTAGTGAATGTAAAATATGTAAGAAGAGTGATTAATATTAAACTGTTAGTGCAGCGAAGAAAAAGTGTGAAAATTAGTTTAATTGAAATTTAAAGAAAATATTTAGAAACGTAGCAATAATTGAATTACGGGACGAAGAATCTCGACGACACCGAATTGCTTGTAGACATTTACGAAATGAATCTACTCGGCTGAAGTTACTTATTCTATAAACAAATTGTGTTTGAACATAACTTTTTTTGTTTTAGATTAAGCCGCATTTATGTACATATGTATATTCTAGAAGTGTTGGACAATAATATTCCAACTACATAAACATCATTTGAATAACACCAATAATAACATTGTATGTCTGCCTCCGGTTGTTTGCAGAAGGTGTAGCCAGCCAGAGGATAAGATTTATTGATGCCACACATCCAGGAGCCTGTACTATTTATATCTTCCGGAGAAAAGAATTCCAAAATTCAGCCAACACGTCTTTAGGGGTTTTTGCATTCTATTGAGCACAATATCATTTTGCCTCTTATTAACAAAGCTAGTCCTAATGCAGCTTAATATAAGCTTGTATATTTAATTTAAAAAAATAATTACTTACATGATGAATACAGTCCGCCAGCAAAAATAATGTGAACAAATCAAAGGGAAAAACAAAAATAATACGAGGGAAATAAATGTTTACGATTAGGTGAATTTTGGCCGAATGTGAATTTCTTTAGTGTTATTATTCCAAACTGAATTACACATAGAAAATATGAATTCATTTCTAGGGGAAAAGTATTAGCGATTGCAATTTTGGGAAATGGGAAATGGGAAATTTTTTCATGGAAATAACTGTTTACGATAGGGGTGATTGTATTTTTGTTGTTGGTAATTTTCATACAAAAGTGTGTTCTGTTTGGAAAATGTTGTATTTATGCCAGAACTGGGAATGTTTATGTTGTTTGGTGAATTTGGCGAGTAGAAGCACCATTGCCCGAACATTCCAGCCGATAGAAAACAATTTTCAGCTGGATTACAATTGGAAGCTAAAGCTTTTCAAATTTTGTATGAAAAACTTTATCATCTTTGATAAGCTCCAAAATGTGGTTAAATTCATTCGAACTTAATCGGATCATTTCATTCCACCTGTCGTTGTCGAAATTTTCAAAAATTTTTAAGCCCACAGTGAGGATTTCGTTATTTTAATGTGAACACTTCTGCGGTTTGAGAGAAGATGAACGAGACTTATTCTGAAGTTTTCTGCAATTTCATCTTCATCACCTAAAAAGTAACGAATTGAAAAACCAACAATGTTAAGATACACTTACTAGAATTTACCATCAACATATCACAACTATATTGTTCGCATAAGGCGTTAAATAATTTTCTTTTTTCACTTTCATTTTTCATTTTTTTATTTGATAAAACCAAATGTTTTAAATAATTTTTTCAAATTTAATAGCCATTTTGTCGATGTCAAAAGGATAAGTTCATTCGCATTCAGGGCGAAAGAAAATTGATTTGGATTTTTTCTAACTTTATTCTATGCGAAAGATGTGTCAAAATTCAATTAAATACAATACATAAGTTCATGCGAACGAACAATAGTGATATAAAAAAACCCAAATTTATTCGAATGTGGGTGACTATTTTTTTTCGCATACATTTTCATTCGATATCGTCGAACAGGCTGTAAATTACTATGCACATTCAATTGATATTTTTAATTTTTGACATTTTGAAATACGATAAAAGAACGACACAACACATTTTCTGTTCACAAGCACATAATCAAATGTCGTATTTTTTTTAAACGATAACATATACGACTGAGCTTCTAAATTGAACAAGTGTATTTTCAATTTAATCAAAGTTTATTGCTCTAAAACTATGTTATTGTGTGAATTTCTGTAATACTATTATTGCCGTCTATAAATTTCGAAATATGGTTGCATACAAAAATAGTATTTATGAAAATTTTGCTTAAAACAACAATAGCTTTTATCACATTCACTATCAAAAAATTTGCTTTTATTATGTGTATAAAACGCTAACTCACATACAACATAACTAAGCTTACACAATGAACCTATTATTGGCATTGTTAATTTTATTTTCGTTCTTGCTGCTAACATATAATATTCTTTCAGTTTTATTTTTTCTTTGAAGTTAAAAGAAAAAAAATGTGTTGTAAATAAATGTACAAATATTGACGTAAACAAAAAGAGATGAAAATTGTACAAAAAAGCCCCGCTATTATGCTGTAAACATATGTGTGCGCCTGTTAACCAACAATACTATGACGTAGCCAACCATACTTCCGGCTAACTATATTACGGTTATACCCAACCATACTATTGTCATAGTCATAACAATTTCTATGGTCAACCATACTATTATTGTGATAAACCATACTATGTTACATCCAACCATATTAATATAGTTATGTATTAATCTTAATATCACAATTTCAACGAAGTGCTTAATAACTATTTTTGATTTATTACAGCTAACATGAAAGAGGGCATTTGTGCTTTCATCCCATCAAGAAACAACCCGGATAATTGTTCCGAACTATTTCTAATTATTTTATATCATAAAAATATAAAAACATATTTTAGCTTTTATTTATTGTCCTATGTATATTAAATTATGACAAAAATATGGCTTCTTAATATAATAATATGGTTGAGTATGACACTAATATGGTAACTTCAATTAATACTATGTTTGCTTATGATTTTGCGTTTGGCGAGTCTACTATAAGCAAAACATAAGTTAAATTTTGGTATAACCGGTTGAAGGAAGGCCTAGAAGATGCCAATGACGATGCTCGCCCTGGTCGCCCGACCACGTCAACAACCGATGAAAACATTGAAGCAGTGATGAAAATGATCTTGGATATTCGTCGAATCACTATCAGAGAGGTTGCTAATGATGTTAGCATACCGTTCGGCTCATGCCAAGCAATTTTTACGGATGTTTTAGGTCTGAAACGTGCGGCAGTGAAGATTGTTCCAAAATTTATAAATTTTGAGCAAAAACAACGTCGCAACTTCGTCATCGACGATGCAGATTTCCTCAGAAAGTTCATAACTGGTGACAAATCATGGGTGTATGGCTATGACATTGAAACCAAAGCTCAATCATCCCAATGGAAGCGTCCAGAAAAGCCAAGACCAAAAAAATCACGTCAAATTTGGTCAAATGTGAAGGTTTTGTTCATTATTTTTTTCGACTGCAACGGCATAGTGCATCATGAATGCCACGGAGTCGTACGGTCAATAAGGAGTACTACCTTGAAGTTATGTGCCGTTTGCGCGAAGAAATTCGTCAGAAACGCACAAAATTGTGGAAAAAGCAATCATGGATTTTGCACCATGATAACGCACCAGCTCACACATCGATGCTTGTGCATTAGTTTTTGACCAAAAACAAAACCGTTATCATGCCTCAACCACCATATTCACCGGACTTGGTCCCCTCTAACTTTTTCCTCTTCCCAAAACTGATGACACTGATGAAACGAAAGCATTTTGCTACGATTGAGGAAATGAAAGAAAAATCGAAACAGATGCTATTGGCGATACAAAAGAGCGCATTTCAGAAGTGTCTCGAGGCTTTTAAAATGCTGGTATAAGTGTAATGTATCTGAGGGGGATTATTTTAAAAGGAAAAGATAGTTATTGATTTTTTTTAAGAAACAAACACAAAAACTGCGAAGCTTTTTTGCTTGTCTGCAGGCAGGAATCGAACCTGCGACCAATCTCGAGGTCGCAGGTTCGATTCGGATGAGACTCTACCAAATTAGCCATCGAGGCATAAATATTTTTTGCAAAAATTGAAAATAACGGTTATTTTTTGTTAAGACCTCATATATACATTTTAATATATTCCCTTTTTAATTAAAAACCATTAATTTTACTTGCTGATTTTTTTTTGCGATTTGCGATAATCATACACAGAAAAAAATATTTTTCGTGTTCAATAACGAAATTCGTTGAATCACTTAAGAAATTGTTTGAATGCGGACTTGTAAAGGAATTCGTGCATTTAAACAAAAGTTTAGTAAAAATAATTATTGATCGAAAACAACTATTTTTTTAAACAACAACAAAATACCAAATCCAAGGTTACTTTTTTGATATTTTTGTATATCATTTAAATTATTTTTTCAGACAAACATTTTGTTGATTTTATTTTTACTATAATTTTTTCTGTGTATTTACTATCTTGACGATCTTTCCGACCGAATTTGACAATTTTAAACCGGATTTATCTGACTTTTAAGGCTACAATATGGCTCAGCAGAATCTACTTCTTCTGCCACTTTATAATTACAAGCACAGTGTTACGCCAGTACTACATCTGAAGCCGCTGCCCATTTTTTAGGTCACTAAATGTTAAGCAACGCAACACCCCCAAAATTTTACACAAAATTGTACGTATTTGTTTATCAGCATTTAAAATTAAAATTATACTCCATAAAAGTCTATAACTTTGTTTGGTCGCGCATTAAGCACAACCTTTAATGACAAGCCTGTGCTAGTGTATCATCATAAAAGATTAATATACATGTGTGCTAATTATCTTATTTAAAAACAAACATTATGGCAGAAGGCCGAATCAAGTCAAATAAAGTACGTGGCACAGTGAATTATTTAAACAACCTACAAAATTTTTTTTCTTTTTTTTACATTTAAGACATACTTAGTTTGGTTTTTTTTCTACTGCCTATCCTAAGGACATTTTTGCTTATGAAACTAATTACTCGCACCATATCTTCATTTAGACACATTCTCAGCTTTTCAGAATTACGAGGGCGGTTTGATATTGAAGCTACCTAAGCAGGAGAGCAAAAGTTTTTTTTTTCAAAAAACATTTATTTCTCAACAAAGTCTCCTATTAGTTCACCGCGTTTAGTAAGATTTCAATAATTTTTATACCATATGAATAAAACGATTTAGGGAACCCCTCAATATACGCATTAGCTTTGATAATCACTTCTTCGTTAGAGATAAAACTTTTTTCTGCGAGCCTTTTTTTCAAGTTTGGAAACAGAAAAAAGTCAAGTTACTAGGAGCCAAATTCGCACTATAAGGTGAACTAACTCCAAGTGCACTTCACCTAATTTTAGGATCGTATATAATGCTGTGTGATCCGATGCAATGTCTTGAAGAAAGTGGTGACTGTGGATATCTCCAAAGCGTTTGACAGAGAGTGGCATACTGCATTACAGGAAATGTCGGTATTGACTTTTCTCGAGACTCAAACGAGTTCAAGATTAATTCACCGCAAGACTCCGTTCTTTCTCTTACCCTATTTCTTATTTTCCTCAACGACCTTCTATATCGAACTTCCAACCTTATCCACTCTTTTGCGGATGACAGCAGCATTTGCCATTCGTAATCTTTCAGCTTCAATCCCAGCCTAGCCGAGATCGTTGCCAAGAGGCTAAATATGAATGACGCGTTAAATAGTGATCTTCTATTATTCTCCGAATGGAGTCGTAAAAACAGAGTCGCCTTTAACGCTCGTAAAACCCAGTGCTGTTTATTAACGCACAAACAAACGACCGCTAATGCTGCTTCATCTGTACTCATAGATGGTATAAATATTGATGAATCGGGTGCTCTTGATGTTCTTAGAATGAAAGTACAGTGTGATGTTCGCTGAAGTGAACACATTTTCCATACCTCTAAGAGGCATTTAAGTGGTTCGGGTTCCTGAAACGGTGTAAGATGACTTCACTCGATCCGATCTTCTTACTATTTATACCAGTTATATCCGACCGAAAATGGAATACAGCTCTCATGTTTGGGCTAGTACCCCAAAATCTAATTTGGGGTTACTCGACCGTGTGCAGGAGAGGGCGAAGAAGCTTATCGGTGACAGTAGGTTATCCAACTCTATTGACTTACTGGAGCATCAACGCAGTGTAGAGTGTGTTACTCTGTTCTATCGCTACTAGAATGTACGTTTGTCTGACGAGATTAGGGATCTTGTTCCTGAGACTAGCAAGTTTTTATGTAGCACGCGTTCGTCGTCCCGGACTCATCCATTTGTAGTCGATTGCCCGGGGAATCTTAATACGCATTTTAGAGGTATTTCATTTTTCAGCCGCATGCTTCGCATGTGGAATAAGTTGCCTGCAGACGTGTTTCCTGTCTGTTATAACGTTGGAGGGTTCAAGTCAAATGTTCACAAGTACTACTCCATCTTTCCTCCTCTTCACAACCTCTTTTCGTAGTTCTGGTACAATGCACTGCATATGTAGGGGTCATCCCCTGAGTACTGGTCCAAGATAAAAAAACACTTCGTTCTTCCTTTAATGTGGTCGTTTTTTTCTTCGTTGTAGCAATCAATTGCCCAATAATGCACGATAACACTTTTCTGTGCTTGTGAATAATATTCCGTGTGCATCCCAAAATAGAGTGGTCATAACCTTGCCAGCCGATTTCACTGTCTTCGCCTTGTTCGGAGCACTTCCACCAGCTTCAACCCATTTTTTCGATTGATTTTTAGTGTTAGTTTTATAGCGGTGGACCTACGTTTCATCAGCAGTTATTAAGCGACGCCAAAAATTAGCAGGATTACCGCTGTGAAGTGATCTGTCGAACTCGTTTTTGTTCGACTCTGAGCAACCGCGACACCCATCTTGCCGATAGCTTTTTCATATGCAAATCTTCATGAAAAATGTTGAACACGCATTCATATGATAAGTTTACCATTTCGATAATCTCACATAACTTGAATCGGCGATCACTCATAACGATATCGAGGACTTTCTTGATATTTTTTCAGTAGCAACCTTTTGTGGCCTTCCTGTTGATGGTATTGTTGCAACGCTTGTTTGGCCGCGTTTAAATTTAGCAATCCAATATGTGACGGAGCAAACTCGCCGTAACATTTATCGAGCTTTTCTTTTGCCTCTTTCGTCGCTTTCCCGTCCATATAATAGTGTTTAATCAGGGCACGAGATTCAATTTATTCTATTTTAGAAACACAAAAGTTGCTTATTTCAAATTTCAACAACAAATAAACAAATTGATGGATTTGGATCTAATTTTAACAGCTGACGTTTGACAGATCGCAATAAAAAATGTGTGTTTGTGCTGCCATCTAGCGCTATATGGTGCTATGGAATTCAATTATGGGGCAACGTCTCAACATCTAACATTGAAAAAATTCAAAGGCGACAATATCAAATTCTTCTCACGATTGTTGCAGCTCCGTGGTACGTAAAACACTTACGAATTCATAAAGATCTCTGTGTGGCTCTTGTAAAATTTGAATTTTTAAAGTACCCGACAAGGTATATCAGTAAACTCGAACTTCACTTAAATCCTCTTGCACGCAATATTTTTAATTTTGAAGGCCACTCTCGTTTGAGAAGAAGGGATACCCTTGCCACCATCAGAACGTTAAATAGGTGAGTTTACCGATATTGACCGTGGAAAATAAAACAATTTTGTCTAGTCCAGCCAATACTTAATTAATTTTGTGTATTTAGTATTAAGAATACTTATTGTTAGTTCACTTTGTGAAGATTCAATAAATAAATGAATAAAAAAAAAATCTAGCGCTAGGTGGCTTCAATATCAATTCGCCCTCGTATATATACCGACATAGTTACAGACACACGCATTATTATTATCATGGTTTAATTACATTATACTTGAAAATCTGCAATAACACTAACAAAAGCAAAGGAAAAAATATTATCAGCTATTAAATTAGCAAAGGACTTAAGAAAGTATATACTCGTACTCATAAAAAATGTGCTGGCGCTTTCTCTGCAACAGAATGAGGAGTTGGCTATTAAGTTAAAAAAAAAAAAAAAACAAGATTGTTCTTAATATTCGTTGCCATGATGATGGGCTGAAAGAAGTAAGTTAAGGGCAAATATAGAAGAACAATGAATTTAACTAAACTGCAAATGAAATGAACTAGACTAAGTGTATTTGCGTTTGCGTTTGTGCATGTATGTGTTTCTTTGTATGTATGTGTGCTAATGTTTTCAGCTTTTGTATGCGTCTGTTTGCGTTGTAGTGTTGGTAAGTTGGAAAGCAATTCCCCAAAGCAATTAAAACGATAAGACCGACTTTAATAACTAAAGTATATGTATATTGTAACACTTTGATGATGTTAGAAACTCATCAGGATTAAAACAGGAAAAACAAAGAAGGTCCAATGTTGCTGGTATATGTATGTGTGTATTTAATAATGGTATATGTGTCTTGAATTTGGTAAAATCTAGACGGCAAATGGCCAAGAGAGAACATTAATTTAAAATAAAATAAAACTCAACCTCACACTATAACAGTCAAGTGTATAACAACTTTATTTTCCAAAAGATAACATGTAATTGATGTGCAGATGGATACGTCGCCTATACCGCATGTGTATCACATTTGTCTTGGGGAAAAGGAACACAACAGGACAAGCCAAAGACTAAGAATAGCACACAGCACTTATGCTTCCAATGCCACTGTATGGTGCACATTAGAGCTAAAGTGACGATAAAAATGGCTTAAGTCATTAACCAAAATTTTTAATAACACTTTTGAGGCCTAGAAATTTGTTTAGAAATTTAAGTTTTTCGTACAAATGTCAAAGTTGTTTAATGGTTATTTTTTTTTTTTATTTTAAAAAACTCTTTAATTTTTTCGAATAAATGATAATCGTTTACAAAATATCTTAATGCAATTTCTTGAAATATTATAAAAATTAAATTTATTGGATTTTTTTTTTTTGCACTTTTTATAATTTTTGGTTTTTTACATTTGTATATCGGGCTGCTACTTCAAGTTTTTCTTTTCTTAAGTTTCTTTTACGAAGGATTTTTACAATAATTTTTGATTGAAGTAGACAAGAAAAATAATAATCAAATGTTCAGCTAGGGGACAACTGTTTCGTAGCCGCTACACTACTCATCAACACTCAATCCGATTTTTACTCGGGTCATTATAAAAGTTTATTTAAATTAAAAATCTAAAGTGAAGGCAAAAATCAAAATTTTTTTTCTTATTTCATTATTGTCTTACTATCGATTTAATTAAACATGTATATAATTCAAATCTCGATTACAAAACTGGTTGTTGTAATAAACTTCTAAAAAGAAAGCAAAAAAAATCACTTAAAGTCAAACCAAAATAATTTTCTTCTTTGTCTTGGTCCAGTACTCGGGGGATGACCCCTACATATATTATCCAAGTATTTCCTGAAGGTTCCCTTACGAAGTCGCAGGAAATACATATTTTTATTTTTTGTATATATGATATAATACCTGGAGGGTCCAGTAAGAAATCGCAAGAAATATTTATTAGAATTTTATTATTATTATTATTATTGTTTTATTATTGTGGAGGATGCCGTAAGTATCAACGGATTTGTCTAATTACCTCTGACTACGATAAAAAGAGAAACTTTGGTTTCATTTTTATTTCTTTACACAAAATTATAAACAGCTTGTTTTCTATATTTCCTTGCTGTCTATATGTCGATATTCCACAGGAGCAACCCCAATCATAAGTAGACTTAAAAACCTCTGAAATATATACTCAAACATACATTTTTATATCCTTATGGTCAAATGAATTTTTGAGAATTATGTCGACATTTCATATTAGCTACTCATATCTTTGGTAGACTTGAAAACCAGTCAAACGTTGTTCATTTGTTTGAAAGGTCGATATTTCATAGGAGCAACCCTAATCATAAGTAGACTTGGAAACTTTTGAAACATTTACTCTAACTTTTATTCCTATAGTCTAAATGAATTATTGAGAATTATGTCGATATTTCATAGGAGCTACCCTTATCATCAGTAGACTTAGAAACCAACCAACGGTTGTTCATTTGTTTGAAAGGTCGATATTTCATAGGAACAACCCTAATCATAAGTAGACTTAGAAACCTTTGAAATATTTACTCAAACATTTATTCCTATAGTCTAAATGAATTATTGAGAATTATGTCGCTATTTCATAGGAGCTACCCTTATCATCAGTAGACTTAGAAACCAAGCAATGGTTGTTCATTTGTTTGAAAGGTGTAAAGAAAAATAGAGACGTGTGCAAAAGGTAAAGCTTATTATTATTTTTTTTATTTTATTGAATCTTCACAATGTGAACTAACAATAAGTATACAAATCTTAATGTTTTGACAGGTAATATTAACCCATTATTGCCCGGTACCCGAAAAAGTGAAACAGTTTTAATGAAAGTTTGTACGTGCTTGCTTTTGGGTCTAAGTAAGATATATTTTAAGTTTGAAGAAAGCTGAGATGGTAAGTTTACTTACCAGCGCACAGATAAATTAAGTATTTTCGGAATAACACACACAAATTTTGTCAGTAATAAAATTCACAATTTTGTTAAAGCTATTAATTGAAAACAAAACAAAATATTAAAGTGTGAAAATAAGACTTTAGGATATAAATTAAATTACATACATAAGTATGTGTATGCTTATTTTTTCATTCAACTATATGTGTTTTAAAGTGGAAAAGCATTTCTCGCAACATACTTGGCATTCATAAGGTATATGGTTTGACAAACAGGTATATGGTTTGACAAACAGCGCAGCGTCTTGGTTTTCCAGAACATCTTAAAAACAATGTACTTATGTAAGGTTTGTTAATAGTGATGATTGGTAATGAAAGTTGGTCTTGTACTAGTTCGTAATTCATTTACAGACACCATGCCTTAAATCTATAACGAATAGGTTTCCTTTTAATAAACATTTTTTAAGAATATCTACCGAAATATGGAATCAGTTCCTCAGTAGATAAACTATTAGCGACTTACTTCCCCGGAGAATGTGAATCCAGAGCATATGATTCCTCAATATGAGTGCTAACCATCGGTGCAGACATAGCAGCATTCATGATCATACGTTTGTGGGTTAATAGACAATAATGGGTCTTATCTCATGTCATGTGTTACATGTGTGCAATGACAGTCCTGTGCAACAGTCAAAATACCATATAGTAATTAATACAGTGGATTTCTAAGGATGAAGGTTATGAAATTGATGCGATTGTATAACATAGCTTTTGAGATTTAAGATTTACTAAAAGATGAAATATTATTATGCATTTTAGTTGCTAACTAAAAAACAGCAGAAAATATTTATTTTTACTTTTTTATCTTTTCTAATCTTTTTCCTCTCGTGTACCAAAAAGATTATTTAAATAGAATTTAACTTGCGAGTTTAATATTTGCAAAGCTGTAAATTAAATAATTATGTATATTATTAATCAGCTTACTTTTCAACTCATATCTCCCCTCAATTTTTGTGCATTTAAATATAAATATTGAAATCAAATCCTTATCAGTGTCTTACGGGCATTACTAGTTATCACGATTACTAAGTGATTAATTATTAATCTTGTACAAAAATTATTTTTTTATTATAAATTTAATCTTTTACGCGAAATAAATGAATAAAAGCTTAAAAGGTGTTGATATCAATTTGGTTGCTGAAGTATTCATTAAAAAATTATTGCCCGACTTTTTTTTTGTATAACGCGCGGCAGTTCAGCGGCATCAAGTTTGTCTCGTCAGTTTCTGCCTTTCTTTTTTTTATTATTTAACTATTTTTTATTTTCATAAACTTATATACACACTTACATATAATTTTTATACAGTTTATGAATAATGCTTTATAGATGTTTTATTTTTCATTTCATTTTTCCTTTTTCTTGAGAGACAAAAAAAAAAAAAAAGTTCTTTGACCTTGATTTATGGATTTCTTTGCTCGTTAAGTATTTATCATAAAATCTTTTCTCTGTGAAACAAAGAAGGCTCTCGCTGTCTCTCTGATAGAATATGGAAAAAGCAAAGAATATTATTATTAGTCCCAAAAGAGCAATAACTTTTTGTAATCTTTTATGTTCGACAAAATGACTCAAGAGTGTGTGTGTGTGTGTGCACGTGTTAGGTAAACATGACATAATTGGATAGACCATACTAATGTATTAAAAGCCAAACAAAGATTAAATGAGTTTTAAGATTTTGTTTTAGTTTCTGCAAAATTATAAAATATTAAGTAAAAAATGTCTGTGAGAAGGCATGAATTTGCTTTGAATCAGGGAAGCAAAGTGTTTGGAAGTCTTTTATGCCATCCTGTTATCATGACTCTAAACTATCTTTTGCGAAAATAATTATTTGGAATATACCCTGAAAGAAGAACCAGAAGCATTGGCTCTGATTTCTTATTTACAATAGTCATGAAACATACGAAGGTTGATCAAAAAGTAATCGTTATTTTAAATTTCTGCAAAAAGTATTTATTTATTCACAAATAGCTGTCTTGTTCCCTATAAAGTAATCGCCTTCATATATAATACATTTATGCCAGCGTTTTTTCCAAAATTCGCAACACTTCTGAAACGCGTTTTTTGGTATCGCCAACATCTCCTGTTTCGAATTTTCTTTTATCTCCTCAAACGTAGCGAAAAAGGAAAAAGCCAGCGGAGGCAAAGTCCGGTGAATACGGTGGTTGAGGCATGACAAAAGTTTTGTTTTGCCAAAAACTCACGCATCAGCATCGATGTGTGAGCTGATGCGTTATCATGGTGCAAAATCCTTGATTGTTTTTTCCACAATTCTGTGTGTTTCTGACGAATTGCTTCGCGCAAACAGCGCATAACTTCAAGGTAGTATTCATTATTGATCGTACGACCTTGTGGTATTCATGATGCACCACGCCATTGCAGTCGAAGATAACACTGTGCAAAACCATCACATTTGACAGAACTGGAAGTGCTTTTTCGGTCTTAGCCATTCTGGACGCTTCCATTTTTTTTATCTTGGACCAGTACTCATTTAATGACCCCTATTTATAAAGTGCATTGTACCAGAACTAGGAAAATAGGTTGAAAGGAGGGGGAAAGAGGAAGTAGTGTATATGACTTGAACTTTCTAACGTTATAACAGACAGGAAACACGTCTGCAGACAACTTATTCCAAAGACGAAGCGTATGGCTTCGTATGGGAAAAACGAATTCTCTCTGTCATGCGCAGTACGATTCCTCTGGCAAGCAACCACAAATGGATGAGCTCTAGGCAATGAACGCGTGTTTCGTAAAATGAGCGAGTTTCGGGAACAAGATTACTAGTCTCGTCAGCGCAAAATCCATTGTAGTAACGATAGAACAGAGTAACCCACCCCACACTGCGTCGATGCTCCAGCGTGTTGGATACCCCACTGTCATCGATGAGCTTCTTCGCCCTCTCCTGCACCCGGTCGAGTAACCCCAAAATAGACTTTGAGGCATCGGCCCAAACACGAGAGTTGTATTTCATTTTAGGTCGGACGTAGGCGGTATAAATAGAAAGGAGATCGAATGGAGTGAAGTACATCTTACACCGTTTCAAAAATCCGAGGCACTTGAATACTTCTGTAGAGAGATGAAAAATGTGTTCTGTCCGGCGATTGTCACACTGTATTTTCATCAAGAGCATCCGATTCCTCAATATTTAAATCGTCCATGAGTACAGATAAAGCAGCACTTCCGGTCGTTTGTTTGTGTGTTAATAAACAACATTGGGTTTTACGAGCCAGTGAATCTTTCATATTTAGCCTCTGTGCAGCGATCTCTGATAGGCTAGGCCTATAACTAAAAGAGTACGAGTGGCAAATGCAGCTGTCATCGGCGAAAGAGGGGATAGGGTTGGAAGTTTGATAGAGAAGGTCGTTGAGGAAAACAAGAAATAGGAATAGAACGGAACTTCGCGGGGCCCCGGAATTAATCTTGAACTCGTTTAATGGTACCCCATCTACTCGTATAGTGTGGTCTCTGAAAAAGCTCGATCTTCCATTGGGATGATTGGGCTTTGGTTTCAATGTCACAGATATACACCCATGATATATCACCAGTTATGACCTTTCTCAGGAAACTTGAATGGTCGTTGACGATATTCAACAGCTCCTGAGCGATATCCATGCGAAGTTATAATTATTATTATATATATGTACATATATTTATATAGTTTTAAAGACACTTTGATACCTGTCAAATATTATACAATGAAGCCGAACCCAGTAACAAATTTGAATCACAATTTATTTCACTTCTATACTGTGAAAATGTTTAGTTTTGGAAGAAAGAAATCTCTACTAATACGAGTACAAACCTAGGAAAATGCATGCATGTATCGGCACGCTTTTAGATGCGTGTGTCTGTGTATGTGGGATTATGTGTATGTATCCATTTATTTAAAAAGTGTCAACACTATAGCGAAAACTTAAATATTGTTTCAGTTGTTATTTTCCCACACATTGTTCTATGAGCCGATATACGTCTATACATATGTATGTTGAATACCGACCGCTTTTTACTGGCGGTATTGGCAAATTAAATGGTTGCTTTAATAGATTAAAAATAAATTTATATTTGATAGTACTTGATGGTTGTTTTCAATGGAAAAGAAAGAAAAACCACACGCTGCAAATAATTAAAAGCAAAAATTTCATTTATTTATCGAGAGCACAGGTTTGTACGAATACAAACACACACATATGGATGCGAAAACAAAACTTTAATATGCATAATCATAAAAATTTTAATTTGAATAAATTTTATTTAAAGTCAAATAGCAGCGAATAATCGAAAGAAGCTATAGAATTGAATATATATAAAATAATTTAAATTCAAGATAGTCTAATGATCAAAAATAAGTAAAGAAACTAATTTGGTCTCCCACAGCGCCTAAATAAAAGGTATCCTAAAATTAACACATGCTGTATAGAAAATAACAGTTTTTATAGCCAGTTTATCAATCTCGAAAGAAGGCTTGCTTGCGCAATCTAAGCGAAATGGAGTTGATTTAAGTTGTCTAACTTTACTTTCTGCAAATGATGTGTCAAAACTCAATGAAAATATATAAGTATATATAAACGAATAACCAGTGTTGTCAACTTTGAAATATGAAAACGCACCAAAATGGGAGAAAAACGCGTTATCTCAAAGAAAACGCACCAGAAATTTGTTTTTTATTAATTTTATACGTTTTTCAAAAAATTGTTAAAAATCTGTAATATTTTTATTAAATTAACTTATTAAAAGCATAGAAATTTCCTTTTTACTTAAAGTGATGTCACCAGAACACAGGCGTTCAATTCGTCTACAAAATTTGCGTTGAAAGGAATCTGAAAAAATTATTTTCAAACAAATTTTCTAGTTGTGTTGTTACCCCTTACGCCGCTTTCACATACAGAAAGTTTACTTTGCAAAAAGAGTGATTTTTTTTTTCTCTTGCTAGCACTATGTTCAAGGCAGGCGTTGCCAAAACGAAGATTTTACCTTAATTTTTAAGATTTTATAAGCAAAATAAGATTTGAAGATATATTTCGCAAAGTTAAGATTGAGCTGTTTACCGGTTTCAAACTTTTTGTACGATACATATACACAAATATTACATTTATAGTGTAGTTGACGACAAAATGTTATAACTTTTTGCTATTTTTTGAAGATGCTGCATGAGGTATTTATTCAGAACTCCACCGAAGCCGTATCCATTTTAACTGACACATAGTCAGATCGGTTATAGCGGAGCTTGAATGGAAATTTCCAGCTACATTTTCCACAGGCTCCTCAGGTCAGCTGACCTGATTGTACTAGATTTTTTTGAGTTATGTCAAGCAAAAGTTATAAAAAATAAAACCAAGGAACTTGACCCAGTCCATTAAACAACAAATGCGGTATCCCCGGCCTCAATAAATAAGATTCTGATCAGGTATCACGATCATGGGTGGCATTTATCATGCCATAGTCTATCAGCTTATCATATATTATCACTTGCCCAAAAAAAAAACATATGTAAATAAAATGCATTGATGAAGAAGCTTGTTTATAGTTCTTTCTGCAGCTTTGTACTAATCGTAAGAGTACTAATTTTGAAAGGACGTTTTATTGAATTGAGTTTTAGCATAATATTTTCATTTTGATCTCATTGTTATGTTAAAATAATCATCATTTTGTAATAATTAACAAACGTTACTTTCTAAGTTTGGCATAAGAAAAATCAAAAGAAACCCCTTTTAAGGTTTTTTCCTCAAAATTAGGATTATTGTTTTCGGCAAATGAAGAGTTTCCGATACAAATATCTGGCAAAATTACTCAAGATATTACAAAGTTAACTTTCCGTGCGTGTAATTGTATGTTGTTGTTGATGAAATCTGCATTTTTTGCATACTTGTATACAATTTTATTGAATGTATTACAGATATATAGTAAAAAGGTTGTTTCTTAAACTAGAACCGAAAGTTATGTTGAAATTGATATGGTGCCACCGAAAATTAAAAAACGCACCGAAAATTGGAAAAAAGCGCACCGCGCACCGGATAAGGATTTTTTAGCACCAAAAACGGTGTTAAATGCACCGACCTGACAACGCAGCGAATAACACCGAGCTGTAACAAGCGGTTTATCAATCCCGAGAGCAAATGCATGCAAAAGAAAACTAGTCACTCACATTCAAATCCATTTGCATTTATCTTTACTTATTATTCAAACAATTGAGTTTTATTCACTATTATAATGTGAGGGAGAGTTTGCCGTTGTGGAGGCTCTGTGATTTCTTATCTAATTTAGTTGGCCGGCGCTAATTAACGCCACGGGCCTCAATGATAAGTTGCACAGGCAGTTTTATATGCCGGTGTTTGATTAAGGCAGATGAATGCCAAAATAAATTAAAAATGCCGATTTGAAGGCAGATTAATAATTGATCTTTATTTACAAACTTATGTGTTTATATATCCTTTTTCTATGCTACAAACTACAAAAAAATTGGAAACAATATTCCTGCAACTACAAAAATGAATCAGGAATATTTCCAATTTAATATTTGTAAAAACTACATATAATAATACGGTACTTATAATAATACTAAACAAAGTAGGTATACGTCGACTTATTAATACCTTATAGTATGTGCACACTACACCCTAATCCCTAAGAAAAATTTATAAAAATTTTTTTTTTTATAGAAAAAATTTTTTAAATTTTTACAAACATTGAAAATATATTCTTACAACAATTGAAAATTCAGTCTTATGTAAGTAATAATGAAATGGGGTAAATACTTCAAGGTTACAATGTAGATCTTAAAACTATCACATAAATAAAAATACTTTTTCTTTATATATTAAATTCATTAGAATTTTTTCAAATTGTTATTATGAAACTCTTTACGAGAATTTCCTATGTCTAAGATAGAGTTTACTCCCTTTGTTTCAACTATTTTATATGGACCGTGGTAAGGCGGTTGATACTTTCTTCGATTAAAGTTTTTTTCCAAGTACATAGTCACCTACTTTCAAATTTAAAGGGTTAATTTTAGAAGATTGATTAACGCGTTTTTCTTTTGCGATTTGTATAAGTTCTTTTGCTCTTTTCAAAGAGAATTGCAGTCTAGCTTTTAGCTCGTTTGCATAATGTTCCGTGTCATAAATGGGTTCGAAATTGAAAATTTTGTCATTTGGGAGGTTAGGCAACCTACCAAATATCAACTCAAATGGTGTGTAACCAGTATCTACATGTGGCGTCGTGTTATACGAAAAGCAAAAATAAGGAATCCAATGATCCCATTCATCACTTTTGCAAAAGTTTAAGAGAAATTCATTAAGTACTCTGTGGTTTCGCTCTATTGAGCCCAACGTTTCGTGATGATAAGGTGTACTGAAAACTTGATTTATTTCTAAAAATTTGCACACCTCAGATATTAGCTCATTCGCAAACTCAGTGCCTCTATCCGATTTAAGAATCTTGAAATTTCCGTAAATTAAAATTACATGTTCAACTAGAGCTTTTGCAACTGTCCTGGCATCTTTCGATTCAATAGGGCAAGCTATAACGTATTTGGTTAAATCATCTTGCATTGTTAAAACGTATCTAAACTGATTAGAAAATCGCAGAGGTCCTACCGTGTCTATAGAGATGACCTCAAAACTTGTGTTTGGGGTGTCAGTTATAATTAACTTTTCTCTCGTATGTTTGACTTGTTTATTTACTTTACAGTCTTCACAATTCAAAATGTGTTTTTTGACCATTTTAGACATGTTCTTCCATATGTATCTTTGTTTGAGTTTCAAAATTGTTTTCCTGATGCCTAAGTGACCTCCTGCGGGTGCATTGTGATATTCCGAAATCAAATTATTCTGTTCATTTTTATCGGTTATTCGTACTGGTTCTTTATATAGCAGAATTCTCAAATTTTCCTCACGTTTTCTCTTTAAATTATTGAATATATTTTTAAATTGTTCAATGGGAATTATATTAAATATACTATCATCATCCTTCAAAGCTAGTTCCTTTGTACCCTCCAACAACATTTTTGGTATAAGCTTCTCCAAGGACGCCTGGACGTTCATCGGATTATCACCACACCTAACTATTACTTCTGTGTTGTTGGCTGTAATCAGCGGTTTAAATGTTTTATCTACGTTAAATCGAAGCTTTTTCATGTTTTTTATATCTGTTATGGACGTACATTCCCACATGAAAAGTTGATCAGGCTTTTCTGTAGCAACGTGACCTCCATCAATATTTGTGTCTATCTGTTTTGATTCCTTTTTCATACTTCGCGTTATTGCGAGAATCTTTGATGCTTCAGTAAGGATCATTGCTTTTAAGGTGTCACTGTTTATAACAATTCGAGAGACATACACTTCTCTACGGCTTCATTTACCGTTTTCGGTCCACTTGCAATTAACAAATTTTGATACTCTATATTCACTCCTTTCATAAAACCGTTAAGAGCCATATTTTCTCTCATTTTGTATACTGCCTGTTTTGTCTCAAGAGTAGGATTTTCAAGTGCCTTTATTTCAAAGTCACTCAGCTGCTCGGATAGTACGGTGACCCTCTCTCTAAATGCAGATATACTCGAATTCCCTTGTCTTAAAGTACCGAATTCTGTCAAGACTTGTTGCAATGTTCTAGGATTCGGGTATGCTTCTATCATAAGTTTTTTTAAACCGGCAAAAGTGACTGGTCTGTTTGAACGACCTAACACACTTCTCACATGTGATGTTAATTTGAAATTGTATACGTATTTAACAAATATCTCTTTGTCTTCTGCCCTAAGCATATCATGCAGTAATTCAGTCTGCACCAAAAAGTCATCTAACGCTTCATATGAACCTTTAAAAACCTGTAGGTTTTTGCCCACAATTGATATGTCAAATTGTGCCATATTTCCAAAATTTTCAATTTCAATTTGCGCTAATGATTCTTCTTTAATCAATAAATTCTTGATCAAATTTAAAACCCTTTCGTATAATTCTTCAAATTTACGTAAAAACTCTTTTCTTTCTCAAATTCAGTTAAATCGTTACTTATTTTATTCACTTCATGGGATATAAAAGCTAATCGCGCCAATTTATCTCTTTTATATTCAGGGGAGTAAATCATATCTTTACTTTTTTTTATATTTTTCTCTAATTTTTCTAGCTCTAAGTATAATTCTTTAATAATATCCATTCAATTATAAATAAATTATTTTAGTTACAACTTATTTATTAAAAATTCAACTTTGTGCAATTATAAGTTCACAACAATGGCAACATTGATCTTAAATTCGTGATACCCACTACCGTACTAATACAGTACCACGATTATTGTACCCATACTTGGCATTACTTTTTTTTTTTATCTATTCTTATTTCTTTTCTTTTCTTATTCGCGTGTTTTTTTTTTTTTAATGTCTATATTTATTGTGTGTGTGTTTTTTCTTTAAAAAATCTAAAAACAAATTATGTGTTGTGTTTTGTGATTTAATAATTTTAGATATAAAATAAATTCATGTATTTACATTTTAATTAAATAAAATTGTAAAGAATAATTTGTATCGTTTTGTTTCCCACATTTAATAATGTTTCCCATGTTTAAGTTATGTGTATATATGTATGTATACTCTGTTTTTCTGTGTTAATTTGTTTTTTTTTTTTATATAATATGAGGGTGAGTTTTGCTTTGTTAATTTGTTTTTTTTTTTTTTTTTTAGTTTCTCCTTTTATTGATGTTTAAATAAAATTCGTTTCACAACAAAGCAAACAAAATTTTAGTGTTTTCATTGTAAAATTTATTTATGTTGTGCGCGATGCTCCGCCATTGCTTGTTCAATGGAACATGTTTCGCTGGCCAACTGGGACGTATTCCTCGATGGGGATTTGCCCAGTGTTTGGCAGGATCGCCATATAATGTGAGGGAGAGTTTGCCGTTGTGGAGGCTCTGTGATTTCTTATCTAATTTAGTTGGCCGGCGCTAATTAACGCCACGGGCCTCAATGATAAGTTGCACAGGCAGTTTTATATGCCGGTGTTTGATTAAGGCAGATGAATGCCAAAATAAATTAAAAATGCCGATTTGAAGGCAGATTAATAATTGATCTTTATTTACAAACTTATGTGTTTATATATCCTTTTTCTATGCTACAAACTACAAAAAAATTGGAAACAATATTCCTGCAACTACAAAAATGAATCAGGAATATTTCCAATTTAATATTTGTAAAAACTACATATAATAATACGGTACTTATAATAATACTAAACAAAGTAGGTATACGTCGACTTATTAATACCTTATAGTATGTGCACACTACACTATATTAGCTTCTAATATTCGTTCGTACGCAATTTTGTATATTAATTGAGTTTCGACATAATTTTAGACGAACGCAAATCACTTATCTTTTGCTTAGATTACGAATGCAAAACTTCTGTCGATATTGCTAAACTGGCTGCTATTCTTTCGGCTGTTACTTTTTTATTGGTAAAGGTTATTTATAAGCACATCGGGCAAACCGTCTCACAGTTTTGCATACTGAGACCATTCGCTCGTAGAAATTCTCCTTGACTATTTTGCATACATTAAAATAGCATAAAAGCTAACATTTTGTGGGTGCATTCGCTTTTCGACAATCATGGACGGATTATCTGGGGTTCTGATAAGTCAGCAACTTTTGCGCTTAAGAAACCCATCAAGGTGAAAATATATTTTATCGCTTAGAATGATTTTGCTAGAAATATTCTTGCAAGACTGTTTTAGAATGAAGGCATTGTGTCTTGTTGTGTCAAGCAGCGTTTTTATCTACCCTAAGAAGTCCCGGGAGAACAGGTTTTGCCAAGGCAACTCTGTTTTTCGTTTGTTGTAGCAAATAAAACTCTAGGAAGCCACATAACTTATGTTGTGTTGACCGCCGGAACCCTTTCCAAGGGTTTAACGGAGATCAGCATGGTCCCCAGGGGGTTCTGCTTGCAGTTCAACCCGGGCTGATCATGCTTAAGGTGCCTACCTTGACTGAAACGTTCTAGCTGTGGTTGAAATCTAAAACGCATGTCAGTATCCTTGATAATTGTATGATGTGTGGCTTTTTTCGAGTACTATCAACCTCCCGAGGGTCTGTTGCCTATATAACAGATACCTATACTGTAAGGAATAAGTGGTGATGGTTTTCGGGCAAGCTGGTTTAAGGGCTTTTGCTTTTAGTGGGCTTCTGCCTATCAACTCATTAATACTTTTCATCCATTGATTGCTGGGAAATTGCATATAGGAGGAATTAGAAGGTCCGATCTTCTCAACAACAAATTGCTCCAATGGCTACAAACATATGGCAAAAATTGCTACCTGTGTGAGCCTAGAAAGGAACAACGGGGCGCTGGTGAATCGTGAATAGTTCACTCCGTGGAATTGGGCCATCATCAGGTAAGACCGTAAAGACAGGTGCTGATGTAAATTTTTTTCACTACTAATCGTTCGAAGAATTTGGTTTTGTCGTCTCTCGAGTTTTTTCAATGTTATGTCCCATTGAACAAATTCTCATATTGAAAAAATTCAAAGTTTGCTTTAATTTTGGAACACCCTTTATGTCTATGTCCCAAAATGAGTTCTTTGTTAGCATAAGAAAATACTGCAAAAAATACATACGTATTGCGTTTGCTTAAACCTTTTTTTTTTTGTTTGAATTCTTGCTATTCTACCAGACAAAATCACATTATTGTTAGAGCGTAACTTTCATTTAAATGAATTAAATTTCGGAAAATTTCATTTACATATGAATATCTTTTCCTTCATTTGCATTACACTAAATCCCTTTCATTTGTTTCAGAACTTTTCTTCGTCATCCTTAGTGGGATTATTCTCTGTTGCTTTTAAGTAATGCACAGAAAAGTAATAATAACCCCACCGCATCAGGCACGCTTATACCCCCTGCTATAAAAAGCTATAAGCCAGTGGAAAATGGTTGTCAATGTGACTAAGCCCATTATTAAACACATACTGTTTTGATTAATCGTTTCAAAGAGTTTTCTTTGGCTGTAGATTTTAAACTTCTTAAGAGTTAGTGAACTGGCATTAAGCTTTGAGTAATACGAGTGAGTGTGCTGACAGAGTTGAGGAAACAAATTTCGTTTATATATTAAATTTGTCAAATCTTGAATAAATTTTCATGCACAAAGTGCTAAGAAAATTACTCACGATGGGATTTTACTAAAAAAAAATTATGGCATTAAGATTTATGATATAATAGCACAACTTTTTTAATACGTAACCAATAATCAAATCGGCTATTTTCGTGTTTTTATGTAAAATTAGTATTGTGGGTTTTGCCTTTATGGGGCTTTTTTCAGGAAACTTGTTACACTTGTTATCTATAGGCTGTATACAAAGCAAATCAAAACTAGCGCTAACAAGCAGGAGTTCCGCTTGTATCGAGCAAAGTTTGATTTATAGCTTAAACTAAAATAATAATACTCGTTTAACGGCCTAATAGATGTTCTTAACTTGAACAACTACCTATTCAACTTCCTCCTTAAGCTCATAGAAGAACATGTCAAGCAAATAAATGAATATTTGGGTACCTTGTACCTTTTTAAAGGAGAGATACAAGCTATAAAATAGCCTGGTGAAAGTAATTGAGAAGACAAGATCTTAGATTAATGATAGTATGTATTTTTTAGTCCTTCGAGATCAAAGCAGAGTTTTCGACATTGTGGATTACCGAGTTTTGTTTTTAAACCTTTCAGGAAACTTTTCCATTTTTCAACTTATACTTGTAGACTTATAGTGTCATTCCTTTCTAAATGGAAAAACTCTATGATTACTATGATATCCTAGCCAGGGAAGGATCCCACTAAGGTAGAATCATATACATCAATAAGTCTTTTACAAACTACTTCAAAACTATTCTAAAAGTTGTTAATGGCCAAGTTGAGTCCAATATTGAACAAAATGCAATCCTGATCATCAATTTGGCTGTCGGGCTAAGCTCAGCAGCATGGGGCAAATGCACAGACTAGTCATTGTCATAAAACAGACTTTTTAATTCAAAAAGTATTGTTCAGCTCTATTGATTTACATTTCTCAAGCTTTTGATAAAGTTGTTATTATTTAAGTTAAACCTCCACGAACACTACTCCCTCTTTCCTACCTCTTCATAACCAATTTTCCTAGTTCCAGTACAAAGCACTGCATATGTAGCGGTCATACTGGTCCAAGATAAAAATAAAAAAAAAAACTTCGCGGGAAACAACATGGCAACTTCAAATTTCGCACTTAATCAAATGACCGTTAATAAGTAATTCAGATACACATTCCACCGACAAAATGCGCAACGAATATGAAAAGCTGGTTCGGAGTCGGTTAGCAAAGTGGTTCCAAGTTTTTGGAAATTCCCAAAGTCGGCTTTAAGAAACATCAAATATCCACCACTTTCTCCGAAGCAATAAGGCAACTTCAATTTTAGCTCTAGAGCGAATGACCGTTTATAGTTCAGCTAAATGTTCCACGGCTAAAATGCACATCAAATATAAAAAAATGGTTCCAAACTGGTTAGCTAAGTAATTCCGTATTTTTTTGGGAACTCCCAAAATTGATTTCGTGAATTCCCAAAATCCCCACGTAAGCAATATGGCAACTCCAGTTTTCGCACTAAGGTGGTAGCACTATATAATGGGTGATTTTATAAGAACTATCGGAAATTAAAAAAAAAGACACATAAAATTCAGAAAAATACATGAAATATTTATTTGGATCGATATTTGGGTCGATATAATTTAATGTTTGAAGATTATTTCATGCAAATGTTGGCCGCGGCTGCGCCTCAAATGGTCCATCCGCTTAGTCCAATTTTGGCATACCATTCCAACATTTCGGCCGGTATCTCACGAATTATGTTGGCTTCCAGTGCGTCAATCGAAGCGGGCTTGTCGCTATAGACATTAGCCTTGACATAGCCCCACAATAAATCGCACGATCTGGGCGGCCAATTGACTGGTCCCAAGCATGAAATAAACTGTTCACCGAACTTGCCTCTCAATTGGTCCATTGTTTCGCGTGCTGTGTGGCATGTGGCACCGTCTTGTTGAAACCACATGTCATGCAAGTCAAGCTCTTCCATTTTGGGCAAAAAAAAGTTTGTAATCATCGCACGGTAGCGCTCACCATTTACAGTAACGTTGTGATTCGCATCATCTTTGAAGAAATACGGCCCAATGATGCCGCCAGCCCATAATCTGCACCAAACGGTTGTTTTTTGTGGATGCATTGGTAGCTCTTGCAATGCTTCTGGCTGCTCTTCACTCCAAATACGGCAGTTTTGCTTGTTCACGTATCCATTCAACCAGAAATGAGCCTCGTCGCTGAACACAATTCTTCGATAAAAAAGTGGATCTTCATCTAACTTTTCAAGAGCCCATTCACCAAAAATTTGGCGTTGTGGTAGGTCGTTTGGCTTCAATTCTTGCACCAGCTGTATCTTGTAAGGCTTCACACCCAAATCCTTCCGCAAAATTTTCCACGTAGTGGAGTAACAGAGGCCCAATTGCTGCGAACGGCGGCGAATCGATAATTCACGGTCATCACCAACACTGGCCGATACGGCTGCGATATTTTCTTCAGTTCGCACTCTACGTAAGCGTGTTGGTGGTTTAATGTCCAACAATGTAAATTTGGTGCGAAATTTTTTTACAATAGCCCGAATAGAAGCCTCAGTAGGTCGATTAAACTGACCATAAAATGGAAGAAGCGCGCGATGAACTTTCTTAACAGAGCACGCATTTTGGTAATAAAATTCAATAATTTGCAAGCGTTGTTCGTTTGTAAGACGATTCATGATTAAATTATAGACCAAACTGAAGATTTTTGACAGTGACACAAGATACAAAACGTGCGTGAGCTGTCAAAACTAGTGTTGCCAAAAAGATAATAGCAAAAAAATCACTCGTTATATAGTTTCATATAGCTTCACATAAAATAATCACTTATATGGCATGGAGTTCGAGAGTTGCAAACATAGAAATAAACACACATGCAAGTGAAACTAATATAGCGTGTTGAAAATAAAAAAATTACATTAAAAGTTAAAAGTTGAATAAAAATTTTTTTAAATAGCTACTATACTAATATGCTGAAAATTTTTTAATTGAAGAGAATTTTTATAGCTTACTCGTATAAGTAATTGAATTGGACCTGTTGAAATCTAAGTACATCGGGGAAAAACCCAACAAGAAGCTTGTCTTTCCTAATAAAAATTTCATAAATTTTAAAATATCTTTAAATATATAAAGAACATTGTAGCTAATTTAATATTAAGTACCGGAATTCAATATAAAATTGTAACAGATATTTTACAACGAAGTTTTATTCAACGAGTCACTTAATACTGCTACTCAACTTTCTATTATTATTTGAGTTTTTCTAAAATTTTCCCTAACAAAACAAACCAAAAAATTATTCCTGAAAGTGTGTAGTGCAGGGGTGGTTGTACTACTGCCATCATAATTGTTAAAATAATAACAATAACTTTTAGTTGTTCATAACAACAACGAAAAGAAACAAAAAAAAAATGTATCCGAGCTTGTTATTTAGGGTTACAATTTGGTTGTACAGCGTGTTTTTAACATTGACTCTAAAAAAGTTTTTTGTTCTTTATTTAAAACATTCTTTTTTTTTCTTGTTCTTTTATTGGGGTTAATATGTTACAGTTAGTAATAAAGTGTATAGTAAAAAGTTTTATATAATATATTTTTTTTATTCATATTTGAAAACATGCATTGTTTTCTTAACGTCGATGTCGTTGCCATAAATGTTGTTGGTATTCTTTTTGCCAAAATGAAAAGTTACTGGTATGCGTAAGCTATTTTATAAGTATGTGTAGATGTTTTGCAAACGTTTTTCTTCCCAAAGTGTTGAAAGGGTACGTACGTTTGTGTAAAAGTTATTTTTTTAATAATTTTTTTTTTTCTATTTTTTTGGCATGTGTTAAAAACTTTTACGCTTTGAGACATGAATTTCCTATAAATTACTCCATTCTTTCAGTTTCTTTTAAAAATGAAGGTACGAGAGCTGATCAAAACATAAGCATTATGTTACATTTTTTTCAAAAAGTATTTATTCATACATCAATCTTGTCCCCTTTAAAGTAATCCATTTCATATATATACACCAGCGTTTTTGCCAATCCTCGAAATACTTCATAAATGCGCTTTTTGCTTTCACTAACAGCTCCTGTTTCGATTTTTCTTTTATCTCCTCAATCGTAGCAACACACATTCCTTTCATCGGTGTTTTCAGGTTTGTGAAGAGGAAAAAGTCAGCGGGGGCCAGGTGTGGTAAATTTGGTGGTTGGGACATGATAACGGGTTTGTTTTTTGCCAAAAACTCACACAAAAAGATCGATGTGTGAGCTGGTGCGTTATCAGGGTGCAAAATCCAAGATTGTTTTTCCACAATTCTGTGTGTTTCTGACGAATTGCTTCACACAAACGCCGCATAACTTCAAGGTAGTATTCCTCATTGACCGTACGACCTTGTGGTAAGAATTCATGATGCACCACGCCATTGCAAGCGAAGCAAACACTGAGCAAAACGTTCATACTTGACCGAACTTGATGTATTTTTTCGGTCTTGGCTCTTCTAGGCTTTGGTTTCAATGTCATAGCCATGCACCCATGATTCGTCACCACCTATAACGTTTCTGAGGAAATCTGCATCGACGTTGATGATGTTCAACAGCTTCTGAGCGATGTTTATGCGGCGTTGTTTTTGCTAAAAATTTAGTAAAAACCCGAGGAGCATACCAAAACACGACGAACTTTTTTATCTGTCAAAAGCAAACTGGCAATCGCAAATGGCTGATGTTGCCAACATATATAACAGACATGTGTACCAGCATGACAGAAAAAAATGCGAAAATCTAACGTAAGTAACTTTTTTTCTCTTTTTTTTTTTGATAATGGTTTCAAATGTGTTGAAAATATTTAGTTAGATTACTAATAGGGGTTTTCTATGTTTTATTGCCACCATTTTGTTGACGTCACATGTGTCTAATCTTGATTTTAACTTGCACCAGTATACAGGGTATAACACCTAAATATACAGTGCATTATGTTGAAACTAGGAAAATAGATTTTGAAGAAGGAGTAGTGTTTATAGACGTTTGACTTGAACCTATCAAAAACAACACTGAAAGACAAAAAGAAACGTACTATGTACCTTCGACATTGCACAGTCCAACAAAACTTGGCCCAACATCCCCCACACTCATAGTTGCTATATTTGACGATTTTTCGTCATCTTGACGATTTTTGGTACTCAAAATAGTACTTTGACGATTTAAGGCCTTTTTATTTTGAAGATTTTTGTAAATCACATTTACAACTACAGTGGGAAGCAGAAAATACGTTTGCGACTAGATCGAAAGGCTCCACAAAATTTTGCTGAATTATGGCTACAGATGCAGCTGGAATGGCATCACATTCCAAATGAAATTATTCAAAATTTTGTCAAAAGCAGGCCCGAACGCATAAATAGCATATGAAAAAATAATGGGTTATGGACAAAATACTAAAAACACAACATATTTTAGTTATGGCCTAAAAGTGCAAAATTGAGTATATAAGATTTATTTTAATTTTATTTCATTTTTTCCATGAATAAATAAATTTTTGTTTTTAAGTATCTAACTGATAAATAAAATACATAAAAAATAATTTAAATCGCTTTATTATTAAAAATGTTATGCGCCTCCAAGTCATAAACTACAAACATGTTGTCACCTCTGCTCCCCACTGTACACACGAGTACAAACTTTATTTTTCAAGTTAATTTATGTGGGAAATGAAAATAATATTGAGGGATAGAAAAAATATATAGTAAAATAAATCCGTACGTAAATATGAAAAATCATTTAAGGAGACTTTTGGGGATTTCTTGTCTTTTAAAGAACATACAAATATATTTTGATGATTTTTGGCGAATTTTGATGGCCAGTTTGGCGCTCGAGGTGCAAAAAAATCTTACAACCCTGGTTACGAGTTCGCTTGCTTAAGGCCCAGTTTTTGAGTTCGTATTTAAATGTTATTTAGCTTTAAGTTCCATTTACATATGAAATTCAGTTTTTCACTACAAATTTGAATCAAACTTAAATGCCCAAACTACTTCATTTAAGTTTTATTTAAGTTTTTCTCATAGTCCATATGGTTTTTGTGTGCTAGCATTTGTATTAGTGCAAAAAAGGTAAACAAAACACACATACGAGCTATTGCCTGCAGAAGATATTCGAAAATTTGTTGCTAATTTTGCACTAAACAATAGCACACTATAATAATTTATTAAAAACAACTTAGCGTAAAATAAAATTGTTAAGTTCTTCTATGTCGTTAATAAATTTAATATTTTTCTTTAAGAATTTTTCTATTCTTCCACTTACAAACAGCTGTTCTATGGAACACTTTCCATAATATTTGGAATTAAAGTAGAGCTGCCACACTTTCATCGCATTTAAATAAGAACAATAATTTAATAGTGATAAACTGAACTAGCATTTAAATACAAATTAAATTTAAATGAAAATTAACTAATTTTGTATTTAAATACGCAGTCAAAAACTGGGCCTAAGACTTTATGACCAATCTTAGCAGCACTTAGTTGTTCATTTTTTTATACAATATGTAAAACACCAAGATCATAAACTCCATCAGTTTTATTCAATAAGCCAGCAGAAAATCAAATTATATGATTAAAATTTCTAGCTGTTAATTGCTAAGTCAGGAAGAATGCAAAACAATTGATGACATGTTTTTGACTTTGAATGAATTTAATTCTAATATTAAATTTACTATGGCTTCCATATTTAGAAACAATGATAATTAGGAGGAATAATAAGCTAGTTATGGATTGGTATCAAAAGCCAACAGCTTCAGGTAGAATAATAAATTACTTTTCAAAGCATAGTAGGAATATAATCATTAACACAGCTAAAAATTTTGTTGAAAGAGTACTTACAATAAGTGATGAGGAGTTCCATAGAAAGAACATAATTAAAATCGGAAATTTGCTAGAAGAGAACGATTTTCCAACTGCACTAACTACAAAATTTGTGAGTCAGTTTAAAAATAGTAATACGCATAATGTAGTTAGCTTAACAGAACCGAAAATTTATAAACCATTGACATATATACCAGGTTTAACAGAGAGATTATCAAGATCTAATATATATAACAAGGTAAAATATAGAATGGCTCATAGGAGTTTATAACTCCTTTACATACATACATACTTTAGATACATTATTTAGTAAGACTAAGGATAGAAATAATAAATTAGATGTTGCTAATATTGTTTATAAAATTCCATGTAAGGGAAATGATCAGGAGAATTGTAATAAAGTATACATAGGGACAACAAGAATAGCGGACATAAATCAGACCAAAAATATAGGCATATTAATTCCCAAAAGACAGCATTATCATCTCATTGCTTTGAATTAAATCACTATCCTCATTTTGAAAATGCTTCAATAATAAACACAGAATGTAATTATAAGAAACGTTATATGTTAGAAAGGTTAGGGATTATTAGTACACCTGTAGAACAGAGAATTAATTTTAAATTAGATACTGATAATTTAGCACATAGTTATAGACATTTAGTTAGCAAAAAATTAATACGTTGAATGTATATAGAGGGTTTTATTGTTAAGATATTATTAAGTTATGTAAAACTTGTTCATGTTAATTTGTTTAAAGTTGAGGAGCAACATATAATCGTTAACAGGGCTTGTGTTGGTTGCAGAAAAAGTTTAATTTTGTTTTATGTTATTTTTTTAATTTGAAAATATTGCTAAGAATTTCTCTTTGTGTTTAATAATTTATGATTAATATAATTAAAATTTTTTGTAAAAAGCCCACTACGAGTAAAAGTACATCCAAGTTTAGTTTTTTTTATTTGAAACACTATCAACTTATATTTTTATTTGTAAGAAAAATTATCAATTTATATTTTGTAATTTAATTTAATTCTATACTTAAGTTACTGCTAAAAGTTTTAAGTAAAACAGTATTCTGTATTTAATTTTAACTGCAGCAACTGATGATGGTTTTCTTGTTATTACTATGAATAATGTTATTGAAGAAAGTTTGTAAAGTTGGAGTTTCATTTACTGAAAAGACGACAATTTTGTGTTGAAATTATATTTGTTTTTATACATATACACATCAAAACTTGAATTAGCAAACTTTGAAGAACCGAAATGAAAGCATAAATTGGCCATAATTTCAACATTTGCTTCAGCCTTGACCCATAATATTTTATGCTGAAATTCAAGTACTCAAACGTAAACATGATACATTTTGAGGGGACGGCATTGCATGTAATTTCTTCTGCTATATTTCATATATATTTCAAGTTTTAAAGTAAAACCGTCATTAGGTTAATTAAAGTCAAACCAATGTTTTCAAAGTATTTTGGGAAAATAGTAAAATGAAAATAATGTTGGCGAAGAAAACCACGCGGTTTGAGCTTGATTGAGGGCGGTGTTCAGTTTATAGAAAAAAAACTGCAAACAAGGTAATACTAAAAACCGCCAATTTCAAAAGCAGAAATTTCATTAAAATTTATGAATTTTAGATGCAGAATTGGAGGCATTACTTAATCCAGGCTCGTATTAAACGCAACAAGATTTGGCAGGATTATTGAGAGTGGCACAACAAGCCATTTTCAAATACCTGAAAGTCATGGGTATTATTTAGAAACAAAAAAAAATGAGTGACGGACGAGTTGAAGGCGAGAGATTATGAAAGGCATTTGTCTGTTTGTGAACAGCTGCTGTGGAATAACACTACTTCAAGACCAGCAATGGAAGGCCATTCAGGCCTAGAGACTTATTTATATTGAGGTTGAAGTTAGAAAAATGTTTTTGGCTGCTACAGATACTCCCTCAAGTTTGTAATGAGACTGCTTTGCGGCAGGTAAGAATTACTTAAAAATTTTAGCTAGCAGTTTAACCTTGTCATTCAGGTCGCTAAATGCTTGGCCATTTAAAGAGTTGGAATTGGCGGGCTAGCTTTATTCTATACTCTCTTAACGAATAACCAGAAATAAGAGGCCCCAAGAAGCCCAACTCGGGAAGAAGGTTTTGCCTTGGTGTACTAATCAACACACTGTGCTTTGCGAGGCATAGAGAGGCTCTCAATTGGTATAGCAACTTTAAAAAGCTGCAAGACTTATATTGTGTTGCGCTAACAAAATTTTCACCTACTGTTAATGGGCAGGAGAGGAATGGGCAAAGCCCCCGGTAGGTTCTGCTTGCAGACTATTCCGGCCCTGATCATGGCTTAGCTGAAACGTTCTGGCTGTGGTTTAAACCTAAATCGTAGCAGAAGGATTTACTTTGCTCGGTAACTATGGTGCATGTCGGTTGTGGGGGCTGATAATCTCCGGTAGTATTGTTCCTTTGCAGCAGATATCTGTAATATAAGGAACCATTAATAATAGTTAGGCACATCAGTTGACTGAGTGCTGCTACTCTTAATGGGCTTGGGCGTGCCAATTCATTAAGCACTGCCTCCCATTGACTTCTGAGAAATTGCATACAGGAGGAGTTATAAGGCCCGAAATCCTTAGCAAGGGTTTTGTACATATGTTTATAAACTTATGACAGAAGTTTTGGGACGTGTGTAAACCTTACAAGCCATACGGGCCGGTGATGAATCGAGAACTATTCACCCCGTGAGTTGCTCCGCCATCAGATAAAGATGCCAAGGTAGGTGCTGATGTAAATGTATTTCCACAATCTGGCCCAAGAAGAAGCCTCCGGGGAGCAGGTTTGGCATTGGCGCACACCACTCCAAGGCACTCTGCTTTCTGAAAGGTAGAGGGGTGGGTGTTGCTCACTTGTTGTAGCAAAGAAAACTCTAGGAAAGCACTTACTTTTCTTGTGCTGGACTTCCAAAACCCTCACCCAGGGTTATTTAACAGAGCGGGGATTAGAATAGCTCTGATCATGGTTGAGTTGCCTACCATCGTGAAACATTCTGGCTGTGATTTAAACCTAAACTCGTAAGAAGGGAAATTAGTTTCCCTGATAACTTTGGTTCATGCTGGATTTGGCGGCTAATAACCCGCGAGATGCTATTGTCTTGCAGCAGATAGTGTACGGTACCAGAACCAGGGGTGGTAGTACGGGTATGTTGGTTATGGGCTGATTTCTTAACTGCCAGTCTACATTAGACATGAAAATCTGTTAAGACATACTGTTAAATGACACCTTTGAAAGTCCGATTGTTACATGATGGAGTATAGGTATGTCTTGATTTTTCATTATTTTAACTCATCACTTTTTAGGTCCTCTTTTATAATTTGTAGAAAAAAATTATTTGTATTGCAAAATTTGCAATCTAAAATAAGAATTTGAATTTTTCTTTTTTTTTTGGCAATTTCTCTTAATTTAAAACAATTTTTACTATTTTCATATTAAAATGTAATTTTCTATTAAGACAGAGCTTTTAAGACAGGCGTGCCAAGACAGTTGTGAAAAGATTTATATCAGCACCCGCCTTGCGGCCTAATCTTATGATGGAACAATTCCATGGAGTGAATTATTTACGTTTCACCAGCGCCCCCGTGTGGCTTACCAGGCTCACACAGGTAGCAATTCTTGCCATATGATTGCGGTCATATGAGCAACTTCTTGTTGAGGAGTTCGGGCCTGCTAATCCCTCCTGTATACAATTTCCCAGCAATCAATGGAGGACAAGGCTTAATGAGTTGGTAGACGGAAGCCTACTAAGAGCATCAGCCCTTAAGCCAACTCACCCGTCAACCATCTCCACTGGTTCCTTACAATCTGTTGTATAGGCAACAGATCCTCGGAAGATTGTTAGCCCCTGAAAAAAGCCACACAACAAACAATTATCAAGGATACTAACACTCCCTTCCTGCGTTTTAGGTTTCAACCACAGCCAGAACCTTTCAGCCAAGGTCAGCACGGGTCGAACCGCAAGCAGAACTACCCGGGGGTCATGCTGATCCTCGTTCTACCAATTTATACCCTTGGTAAAGGTTTCAGAAGCCAACACAACACAAGTCATGTGGCTCCCTAGAGTTTTGTTTGCCGCACCAAACGAGGGACCCCTTCTCCTCTTTTCCACGAAAAACAGAGCGTTCAAGCTAAGAATACGCTAAAGCAAAACCTGTTCCCCGGGGGGAGGCGTGCCAAGACAGCAAGACATTTGCAATCTACACCTGACAGTAACAGTATTTTGATGTTCCTGTTAGTGTTGCCATGTCAGGTTTGGCAGCACTTAATGGCCTTAGTAAACCTTGTCTTCTCATTTATTGGCTGGAAAATTGAATACAGCAGGGATTACAAGGTTCGAGCTCTTCAGTAAGGGATTTTTCTAAATGGCCACAAATTTATGTGAAAAGTTGCGACTTGTTGTCCTTTGCAAGCCCCACGAGGATGCTGGTGAGTTGTGAATAATGCTCAACGTGAAGTTGGCCCATCAAATAATAAGGCTGAAAAGGTAGGTGCTATTGTAAATCCATTTCATATTTTGACCCAAGAAGCAGTAAGAACTTTGGTACGAAGACATTGTTTCAGAAGAATCTTTTTATACCTATGTACTCTAGCAAATGAAGAATAGTCGAAAGATATAGTCTAAAAATACCAGTAAAAGAGGTTTGCCTTTAAAAGAAGAGTAAATATTACTAATCTATATTTGCTTTCAGATAATTGTATTCCTATTTTTTAAAGTACTTTTTCTAAAATACTGCAATGTAAGTCTTCTCTCTTCAAGTAGGACATTTTACGTGAAACAAAAATCCTCGCCAGGGCTCTTTCAGTTGTCGTGATATATAATAATTTACTTAATGTGGCCTTTAATTGAAATTGAAAAATAGGATTATCCTAGGTAAATGAAGAAAAGGTGCTAAAAATAAAAAAGTCTCAGCAAAAGAATGCGTTAATTTCTTTTACACGCACACAACATTTATACACAAGAACCTTCTTAACTAAAATTGAAATTTTTTCAATTATTTTCTCTTACAAAGCGCAAACTAACTAAAATTTATTTTATTTTTACTTTTTCTGCTACACGTTCGTTATAAAAATATTATGCTCAAATAATTTAAATCAATTTACTACTTTTTGCTTTAAATAGCAAGCATGATAGCAAAATCCTTGTGTGCAGCTCTCTGCCGTGTAGTTTTTCCAACATTTAACACTTTTAGCTTTTAATTTTTTATGTACACATATGTGCATAAATAAATTTCAAACGTTTAAAGTGCAGAAACGTACGTACAAAAGTAATGTGAACATGAACTAGAAATTAAATATCAAACTGAGTTTTTATAACTAGAGCACCAGCATCGGCATCGGCATCAGCATCAGCATCATCATTAACACAGCTCACAAGGATATGAGATCATAAGCATTTTTGTACTCGTATGTGTTTGTGCCTGCATTTTTTTTTTTTTTTTTTTTTGCAACATGCACTTGTTTTAAAACAGAAATACATATGTACATATGAATACACATGAGTTAATGCTTTTTGTTGCTGTTGTTGTTGTTGAAAGCTCACAGAGTAGTGATAAATATGTATGCACATACATGCTCACGCATATACACAAAATTGCACTAAAGGTTGTAAGTCGTTATGATAGATAGAAAAACGAGTTGGCAAAAAAATTAAAAAAATGTCAAATTCATAAATTTTCTGAAACATTTCTTAACGAAAGCAAAATAGAAAAAAAAAACATTGACATAGTTGAAAAAAAGACTATGTACAAATATATTTATTTTAAGAGACGCATACTTAGTGATTTTATATTAAGCATTAAACAACGGAGAAGGGGAGCAAAATTAAAAATTGCAAAGCAAAAAATGTGCATTTTGTCATACTGGTATCAAACGCATATTACACGAGGGTGGGTCAATAAGTAGGTTATTTTTCAACTTTTCCGCCCGTATAATAGAAATGTCAACACTGTTCCTATTAGTTGCCATCCTACTTAATTTAAACAAGCTGTGTTAGTTAATTTGTGTTTGGCAGCCGTTGACAACAGACTACTGCACGTTTTGAGAAAAAAATGGAAAAAATAAATTTCGTGTGCTCATTAAGCATAATTGTTTGCGAAAAAAACCATCACTCAAGCCAAGACATACACCGCTTTCACACACAGAAAGTTTACTTTGCAAATTCTGGAGTTTGGTGGTGGCAAGGGCAAAGAGATTGGCTCTCTTATAGTCTTTATTCTCGCTTGCCACTACCTAACTCGAGACTTGGCAAACTAAACTTTCCGTGTGTAAAAGTTTCATAAATATTATAGGCATTCTGCATCAGCTATTTAAATGGTAAAGAAGTAGTTTGCTGAATTTCTATGTGATCGTATAAACACGGCACATATCGAACGTTCTGAACACTCAGTTGAGGTCACTGCATCCAATAGAATTGACAAAATCACGATATGATTTAAGGCGAAGCCTCTACATCCGATACAATTGAAAGTGAAAGACATTGTGGAAGGCACAGATATCTCACACGGCTCATTGGCTTTAATTTCGAATAATCACTTGGGTATGAGAAAGCTTTCCGCAAAGTGGGTGTAGCATTTGTGCACAATCGACCACAAAACAACCAGATGATCTTCGCCAGAATGTCTACCTTTGTTCAACCGCAGTTTTTGCGACATAGTTACGAAACCTCAGACAAAATGGGGATCAATCACAACACACTGTAGACCAAACAGTACTCGAATCTGTACAAAAGAAGGTAATGGTGGCTGTGTTCGCCAATGCACACATGTGCAGTTTCTATGGCAAAAATCCATTAGTTGGGATACGAAAAGCTTCCTCATCCGGGCTACGAATAGCTTCCTTCTTTTCACTAAACGGGAATTAATGTTACTGCGGAAAGAGACTTGAGTTCAAAGTTAAATTAATTCACACGTTCTGACCGTAGTTTAAACCTAAAATCGCAGGAAGGGGAAATATATTCGCTGACAACTTTGGTGCAATGCCGATCCTCGGATGCATATGACCCTTTGGGGTGCTCTTGTCCTGCAACACATAGCTGTAAGGTATTGAGCCAAAGCTGGTGGTTAGATGGGTGAGTTGGTTAAGGTTTGATGCTGTTAATAGGTTTCGACCTACAAACTCGTTAAGCGTTCTCTTCTACTGACTCCTGGGAAATTGCATACACGACGGCTTAGAGGTTCGAGATCTTCATAAAAAGGGGTTTGCCCATATGGCTACAAATTTATGACAAAAGTTGCGACCTATATGAGCCTAGAAAGTCACACGGGTGTGTAGGTGAATCGTGAATAAATCACCAAATGCAACTGCATTGGGTGATCATCAGATAAAGCCGACAGGTGCTGATGTAAATAAATTTACACAAATCGCAAATTTCCTATAATAGCTTAACCAGTTAGCTGGTCTCATTATATCCATGAGCTTAACTTCCATGAAAAAATGCCCCAAAATCAGAATTCAATCTAAAAAATGGTACTTCTACCTCTATAACGACATAAGAAGCTGATATACTCTTATTCAACTCTTTGCGTTTACAAGTATATACTAATAATAATTTTTGTCACATATAATCCAGTGTGCAGCTGTTGATCTGTTTCCTAAAAATGTACAACACATTCACACAAATAAGGTAAAACTAAATCCATAATACACAAACAAACAAACATACATGATTTAAAGTAAGTAAAATTCCAAGTAAATCAACCACAAATGATGTTGTTGTTATTCTTGCATTCTTGGAACTTCGTTTCTTATTGTTTACTGTTGTCACTTGCTTATTTTTCGCAAGCATATGTATGAATGTGTATATGCATAAGATATACATTTGTACATTATGAACGACAAGAAAATTCATGTCGATTGTAGAAACTAATAAAGACGTATAAAAAGCAGGCAGGTCGGCGGCAGCGAGTCAGTTTATTTTTAAGCTTTATGCAAGAAAGTCATAAGTCAAAGTAAGCAGGCCTAGTGTTTTAGTGTAAATAAAGTTGTGAATTAATTAAGTACTGTATAACGAACAGGTGTGTGAGTCATTATTTCATTTGCAATGGAAGAATCCGAAAAAGCGTTTTTAGAGGCAAAAACGTAACAATAAATTTACTGAAAATGAACAACCTAGGCTATAAAGCCCACAGAAAAAATATATTGTTTTGCCACCATGTTTACTAACTTTTTCTGAAAATACCAGAATCGTATAAAACTTCATTTTTGTCACCTGTGTGATGTAATTTATTTACAGCACCGCTTGCTTTGCTGATGATGGACCAAATGCACGGAGTGAATTACTCACGATTTACTGGCGCCCCGGTATGGTGTGCAAGACTCACACAGATCGCAAATTTGGCTATAAGTTTATAGTTGGGACAAACCCATTGATGAAGATTTTGGTCTTTCAAGTCTCTCCTATGAAATAGAGGTGTCAATTGAAGAGAATGCTGAATGAGTTTGTAGGCCGAAGTCCTTTAAGAGCATTAGTCATTTAAACAACCCCACCCGGCTGTCTTTCCTTATAATTTATTACTGGTATCCTTTTCAAGACAACTGCGTATTGGGCGTAATTGGACTTTTAAAAATGGCATGTGTCATGGTTAGGAAGGAAACTAATTCCCTTCCTGCGATTTTATGTTTGTTTGAACAGCAGCACGTTCCAACGAAGGTAGGCATATCAACCATGATCAATGCCTAGATGGTCTGTAAGTAGAACCAACTGGAGGTTTTACCATTCTCGCTTTTGTAAATTAACCCTGGGTAAGAAATTAAGAAGTCCAACACAACATAAGTCATGCGGCTTCCAAGAGTTCTATTTGCTGCAAGAAACGAGAAACTGCTACCTCTCTCTGCCCCATAAAGCAGAGTGCTGTGATTTGGTTTACATCAAGGCAAAACCAGCTACCATCTTCACGGGTGGGAATGATAATTATACAAAATTTCCATGAGGAAATTAATTCGTGCAACGAAAACTAATAACAAAAATTTTATAATTTTTGTATGTTTATAAACCTTGAAAAATATTTTTATTGTAAATTATATATATTTTAATATTAATATATATTTTAATATTAATATATATTTTAAATTTGAATAACTCTACTTCTTCCACAAAAAGGTTTCGATAAGCTCTTAATAAATTTAATATATTTTTTTATTAAAATATATTTTTATCAATAAAAAATTAAAATAGCTTGCTTTCCATGTTTCCCAGCTATCTTTATGTCGACATTTCATAGGAGCTACCCTAATCATCAGTAGACTTTGGATAGACATATAGATAGCTGGGAAACATGGAAAGCAAGCTATTTTAATGTTTTATTGGTATAAATGTTAGAAGCTAGAATAGCGAATAAAAAACTCAATTGTTTGAAAATATATTTTTGTTATAATATTTATTTAATGAAAATAAGTCAACACAAGAAAAATATTTCCTGTATCTTCAAATAAGTTTCATGAAATTCTTAGCTCTGCGGTTACCACTGCCACGTTCTTCATTGCTGCTCATTTTTAATTCAATAACTTGATTTAGGAGAGGCCATAAATTGAATTGTATCTCTAGTATTTAGCAAATTAACTAGAAGTTATAAAATTTGTGTATTTTTATTTACTGCTTTGATTTAAAATGTATTTTTTCTTTATCTTTTAGTTTGTTTCATAATAGCAACATTTTTCATAACAGGCTAACAACTTAATTTTCGTTAGTCTCCATTAATTTGATAAACTGTAAGCAATTTGTTTTTAGATCATACCTAATAGATACACTGTGAACTTAAGGAGGAGCAAAAAAATATATGTGTATGACTTATAAAGAATGCCCAACACCCCAACATTATTAATAAAACCAAACTTCAATATGTGTATAGAGTCTTAAGTTTGTAAGTATAGGGTGTTTTTTTAAGCTAGATAGAACTTTAAATTGTAAAAAGTAACACAAAAAATTAAATTTTGATGAAACATTTTTTTTATTTGTTTCAGTATACTCTGACAAATCATCATGAATAGACTCACGCTTGAACAACGCTACGAAATTATCCAAATTTACTTTGAAAATCAGTCGTCGATTCGCGCAACTTATAGACGAAAAATTGTGTTCAGCGATGAGGCGCATTTTTGGCTTAACGGGTTTGTTAATAAGCAAAATTGCCGCATATGGAGTGAGACCAATCCACAAGAGACCCTACAGACTCCATTACATCCAGAAAAATGCACTGTTTGGTGCGGTTTTCATGCTGGTGGCATCATCGGACCTTATTTCTTCAAAAATGAGGCCGGAGCTCGCGTTACGGTCAATGGAGATCGTTACCGCACCATGATCAATGATTTTTTGTTTGAAAATATGGATGACATTGATCCGGAGGAGATGTGGTTTCAACAGGATGGCGCTACGTGCCATACGGCGAACGCAACCATCGACTTACTGAAATCAAAATTTGGCGATAAGTTGATTTCGAGAAATGGACCTGTCAATTGGCCTCCAAGGTCGTGCGATTTGACACCTCTCGATTATTTCCTGTGGGGCTACGTGAAGTCACTGGTTTATGCTGATAAACCAGCAACAATTGACGCCTTGGAGGCCAGCATTGTTCGTGTTGTTCGTGACATACGGCCAGCAGTGCTCGAAAAAGTGGCCCAAAATTGGACGTCCAGAATGCGCTTCGTCAAGAACAGCCGCGGTGCCCATATGCCCGAAATCATTTTCAAATGTTAATGTCACGTATTGATCTTTCGAATAAAAAAAAATTTTGATTACAATTTAATTTTTTGTGTTATTTTTTACAATTTCAAGTTCTATCGGGCTTAAAAAAACACCCTATACAAAAGACAAGCACCAACAAAAATAAAAATAAATAAAAAATTTAAAACAATTTGACCTACCTACAATAAAAAAAAATATTTTAAATATTTTTTAAACAATGTACGAACAAAGAGAACAGCAGTCGCATTTTATTACAAAAAATATGTGAGATATCTTCCTTCATGGCAAACAAAAGGAAGTATAAGTATATACATAAATGTGTACGAGTATTTATACGTCTGTCAGTCCAGGTCTAGGAAAATATGAACAACGGCACATTTTAATATAAATGGTGTTACACACAGCCAAATGAACTTACATACACACACATAGACACAAAAATAAACACACGCACAGAAAAGAAAACACAAGCATTAAATGTTGAAAATCATATGGACACAGCCTTGGTGACTCAGTGGTCTTAAAAAATGAAACATTTTTGAATTACTTTCTGTTTACAAAAAAAAAAAAAAAAAAAAAAAAAAAAAAAAAAAAAAAAAAAAAAAAAATGGGTAATTTTTACTCTTAATAAAAATATTTCTACAGACAAATACAAGAGCAAAACAGCCAAGTTTTTACAAAGAAAATCAATTATGATAGATCCCTAGAGTGGTTCGAAAAAAAATATTGTGTCAGTCACTCTCTTGGATTAAAAGTAATGTAAAAGCAATTCCAAAATATATAGAAATACTTTTAGTTTTCTTCTAAATTTTCCAGCTAACGATCTTGATTGATTATTGTTTTTATAAAAAACAGCTTTAATTTAAAGCTTTTTTTATAAAAAACAAAAATCAATCAAGATCTTTAGCTGGAAAATTTAGAAGAAAAAAATATAAACAAGATGAAATAATACGAATATTTAATCAAATACTTTTAGTATTTTGTTCACTGTGTAGTCATTTTAGTCTGATCAAAACATTTTCTATATCGGTGTTTATGGCTCTGGAAGGGTTATATACCTTTCTTTAATAGTTTTTTACCAACGATTCAAAAATATTTTGTATTAGGGTGGGAAAGAACCGAGTTTTTAAAAGTCATGACTAGAATTTCATGTTGAAGACAAAAAAACTATTAAAAAAGGAAATGTAGCCCTTACAGAGCCAAGATCATCGATATATAACATGTTTTCTTCTAAACTTTCCAGCTAAAGATCTTGATTGATTTTTGTTTTTTTATAAAAAAAAAAAGGTTTAACAGTATTTTATTTTCGATATTTCGCTAACAATTTTTTATCATCATCAGGAAAACTAAAATGTTATGAAAAATTATAACATATAATATTTTTTATTTTTTAATTTTCCTGATGATGATAACAAATTGTTATCGAAAATAAGATATCGTTAAACCTTTTTTTATAAAAAACAAAATTCAATCAAGATCTTTAGCTGGAAAATTTAGAAGAAAACAATATAAACAAGAAATAATACGAATATTTGAATATTTGATATATAACATGTTTGGATCGGACTAAAACTGGCGACACAGAGAACAAAATACTAAAAGACCGGTATTTGTAGGCGTGGCAAAAGAATAAAAATATTTTTTTTAATTTCTTTTCCACTTTATTAAAACCTAGGGGGTGACTGACACAACTTATAATTTTTTTTTTTTTGTTGTATGAAGAACGAACTTCTCTGTAGAACCCTCTAACACGGAGTATACACATATAATTAAATATCATATTTATTACATTATGCCTTGATGTGCAATTATGCTCTAGAGATGCCCTATTAAGCCACGAGTATATTAACTTTTAAGCGAACTCAAGGCCCTCTCCATAGGGATAAAACGCTACCACTAGGGTATCGTTTCTTATACTCGATACGGTACCGGGTGCAAAGTATCGATACCCACTTGTTATCGAAGGAAAAGCATCAATACAAACTAGTATCGGTTGATTTCTTCATACGATTAGCGGCAGAGAAAAGAACACATGGAGCCAAAAATCAAAATTTTCGTTAAATCCTTGATCCTTCTGGTCCACTGGCTGAAATTGGAGTGTCTTAATTATGATCTCGGAAGCGAAGATTTTTAAAACATAGGAATTCTATTATAACAATTTTTCTGCTACATTCACTCAAGTACGCGTCATTTTCCGGAAAAAAATTGGTTTTATCTATATCTCGGCTATATGTGGATCGATATGGAAAATTTTTATTTTCAGAACTTTGGTAACCGCCTTTTAAAACCAGAACTTCTTTTAAGCATAAAAATTTTTTTTATGGAAATAACGATATCGATTCATATATACCCGAGAAACATTCATTTTGTATATTTTAGTAGCCTCCTTTTAATATCAGAACTGATTTTAATGAAAAATTAAATTTTTTAATATCGCTTATGCGACATTTTCATCAATAAATCAGTTTGGGCTATACCTCTGGTGTATATCGACCGGTACCTGAAATTTTCATTTTATATATTTTAGTAGTCCTTATATATCTATAGGGTCGGAATTACAAACGGAATCACAAACTTATATATACCCTTAACTTATTTGTGAAGGGTATAACATGGCCGTTATATACCTATATATGTATGTAATAGTCACTCATACGACATGAATTGCCAGCGTAGAAAACATACAAACAAGTAAACATACAAACTAATACTAATAAGCGCGTTAAAAAGTGCCAAAGTCGCTCGATTTGTCCTACGCTTAGTTATATATTTACCAAGCATTTGAACTATAATATCTACATCTGTTTTAGTTTTTGTTGTAGCACATTATTGCTTCCGCTTTTTTCTTCACGCCTGCAGCAGATGTGTCATAGTGATTACATATGTAGGTATATAAAACTATTTATACAGTGTTGCTGCTGTAGTATAAAATTTTAAGTTGCCGCTTTAATTGCGGGGAAATGGGAGAGTTTTGGTAATTCCTTAAGCCGATTTAGGGATTTTCCAAAAAGCTTGGAACCGCCACACTAACTGCTTAGAGACCGGGTTTTCATATCTGGTACGTGTTTTTGCCATGGAACGTGTATCTGAACCATTAACGGTCATTCGTTTTGGTATGATAATTGAAGTTGCCGTATTGCTTTCGGGGAAGTTAGGGGCTTTTAACGATTCCTTAAGCTAATTTTGAGAATTCTAAAAAAACTCGGAATATATTCTTTACTAGATTCGGAACCAATTTTTCATAATTGCTGCGCATTTTTGCCGCGACACGTGTATTTGAACTATTAACGCTCATACACTCTAGTGCGAGACTTGAGGTGTCCGTAATACTTCTGGGAAAGCGAAGGGATTTTGTCGATTACCTAAAAAGATTTTGGGAACTCCCAAAAATTGTGAAACCACCTTGCTAACCAGTTTTCCATACATAGTGCGCGGTTTTGGAACGTTTTTGAACGGTCATTCGCTACAGTGCAAAAATTAATGTCGCAGGAGTTGTGGTTTGAACAAGACGTCAGAACATGTCACACAGCTTGTGCCCCAACTGATTTATAAAAGGAAACGTGAATAGAAGGAAACGTGAATAAATGGAAACCTGAATGACTACAGAATTTCGGAAGAACAACATGTTTTTCCGATATCTAAGACTTTTCAACGTAGGTTAGCTGTTGCGACACTTTTTCCAACAGAAGAATTTTCAATTTATTTCCGCCAATGAATAATCTTTGTAATTCCTTTAGCAGAGTTATTAATTTTCTTTTTAATTTCTAATTTACTGAATCTTGAAGATGAACTAACAATAAGTATTCAAATATTAATAACAATATTAATATTATTAACAAATTTTATTTTCGCATGTACATTTTGTCGAATAACATTAAATGGAATGCCGAACAGCTAAACTCAAAATCTAACACTGCATCTGTTTGCTACATAAATAATACAAATAGCTACAATTAATTTTAAAATATTAACTTATGTTTCCTGAATTTGTTTAAACTCATGTTGTTTCTTATTATAATACAAATATATTATTGTTAATTCTTAGACTTAAAAATATGTTTTGTAACAAGTACACTGCTTCTCAAAATGCTGCTTAAAATGCTCCTAAAATATTTTGAAAAATAAGTATTTTATCATATAATAAGATTATTAAAGCATAATGCATAATAATCTACTTTCGCCACTCGATTTTCAATAGTTTATTTTCTTTTTCTTGGTCCAATGGCGTTCTTTGATCATCTTCTTTCTATAGATTTTTTTTAACTTTATTTATGGCCACTCTTCGCTTCACACTTTATACTTAAAAACTTTATTAGCTTAAAAACGAACACTTTTATAAAATAACCTTAATTTCTTCAAGAAAAAAATTGTAAAAGTATTTTTTTTTTTTTTGCTCGCGTTACTAAATTGCATTCATATCAACACATACAAAAATGAAAAGAAGTTTAAATTATCAAACAAACCAGGTCATGGTTAGTTAGAAGTATAAACAGTGATATGTCTTAATTGTAAAAAAAAGAAGATTCATAAAAAACGTTCATAAAATCTTGGTCCAAGAATATATTGTAATTCAAAAAAGTATATTCACTTATGTGGAGTTTTAGCAATACAGGCCAGCGACTTGTCTGAAATATTTATAGAGAAACCACTTTAAAAATTTTACTGGTTTTCATATAAAAGGTGTAGACAAGTCGCTCTCCTGTAATGTTAGCTATCTTTAACCTCATGGAAAACATCAGATAAGATCAAAAATTTGTATGAAAAATATATACATGTACATAAATTTTTTCGTAGCTAATAAAGTAAAAAATAGAAAAAAGTAAAAACATGCCAAAAATGTATTTAAGAATAATTAAGTTTTTTATTCGCTATTTAAGCTTCTAACATTTATACCAGTAAAAATTATAAATAGCTTGTTTTCTATGTTTCCCAGCTATCTATATGTCGACATTTCATAGGAACTACCCTAATCATCAGTAGAGTTTGGAAATTTTTGAAAGATATTCTCAAACATTCAACTTTATATCCCAACAATCCAAATAAATTGCTGAGAATTTAAAAAGAAAAATGCTTTAATAATATCCGTCAAAACACAAAAAACAAGCTTTTCTATTTATAAACGTCTCTAATATTTCTTTACACCTTTCAAACAAATGAACAACCGTTGGTTGCTACGATTTGCTTTTCGATATTGTATTATATCTTCTAAAAGTTTTCAGGCTTTTAAATGTTTATTATACGATTCTTGTACGAAAATAAGATTTATTAAAATTTAATAATCAACAAATAGGCCGACTTCCTAAATGCAAGTTGCAACGCGTATTTACAATGCATACACTTCGTAAATGCATATGTAAACATTCTGGCAACATCAATTGTTCCTAATCATTTGGCAACTCATTTTAATGAGTATCAGCTGTCAGAAGCATGTATAATTTTTATTTTGTATGCAAAAGGAAATGTGAATAAAAAATCGCATCATCCATTAATTCAATGCATTCCTCAAAATTTCTTTTGAAGGTTTAACCTGAAATAATTCTTCAGCACTTGCCAACAAAATGGATAAATTATTTTGTGTTATTAAATTTTATGACATGTTTTTTACATTTGTTTTATGTAGTTGTAAAGCGATGTTCCTAAATGCCGATAATTTGCAAAAAACTCTTCTGCCACGCAAGTTTGCACTTAAGACATCTTAAGCCTTTCATACGCATTTTTTTAAATTATGCATTGCAACTTGGGTTTAGGAAGTCGACCATATTTTTTATGAATATTAGCTTTAACCTTTCATATTGTAAATTCAAAATTCCATAATATTACATTTTCATATAATTAATTTACCATAAAGAGTTCAAGATAATTATCTTTTTCTTCATAGTTATTAGGTTTTTAGTTACAATATTAATAAATACATATTCCATATTTACAAAATTTTTAATTTATTTGGAGGTAAAAATTTTCAAAAACCTATTTGAACGTTTTAGTTTTTTAATAAAAAGGCTTATCCTAGAAAACTACTACACTACGTAAGATGGGCTAGCTCATTGATATGTTCAAACTCTGAGTTCTGGCATTTTATACTAAAATTGTTATTAAGTCTGACAATTTTGTCTGTAACTAATTCTATATCTGCGAGCAAGTGGAGCCTTGCAGTTGAATAAAACTATGGAAGGTTATAGATTAGTTTTAACAACTTGTTTTGTGCTATTTGCAATTTTTTTAAATGACAATTTGCACTAGTCGACCATACAGGGGCTGCATAGTAAATTATGGCATGGAAAATTGATTTAAGTATTATTTTTTTATTAGCTAGGCTTAGGGAGGAGTTCCTGTTTAGAAATGGGTAAAGAATTCTTGTAAGTATATTTACTTTATTAATTTCACACTACTCTGCGGTAAGAAACAAGTCTTTTGTTTTCTTGAAAAATAAATGGCTTGTGTTTTACTGGAGTTTAACTTTATTTTCCATTTATTGAAATAATGTTGGAGTTCCGTTAAGGCTCGCTCAAGATTGACTATTATGTGTGGGTGGATAACATGTCGGAACAGATAACCGCTGTGTCATCAGCAAAAATTGAAACGGTACAATAATTTAATTGCGGAAAGTCGCTAGTATATAAGTTGTAAAGAATGAGTGACAAAGGAGCCTTGAGGACAGCCTGCTGGAATTGAAAAAAACGTCGTACGAGACTGAACCAATATGGTATTTGAATGAGCGTTGTACAAGAAAGGAGTTTATAATTCTTATAAGATATGTAGGGAAGTGTAAATTAATCATTTTAAAGATGACCCCATCATGCCATACCGAGTCAAAAGCGGCCTGAACATCCAATATTATTATTCCTGTAGATTTCTGGTGGCTGAAATTCGAATTTATTTGATTGTAAAAAATAATAAAAACTGAAAAAAAGTAATTTCATGATTAAATTTTTGCCCTTTGTTTTCATTTTATAAATATATTTAATGAAATAAACATATTTTTGTAATTTATTAAAAAAAAACCGCTCTCATCACTACCATTTAACTGAATTTTAATTTTGTCCCCAAAAATCTATCTAAGTACCACAAATTTTCATTATGTTTGAAAAAAAAAGTATATCTATTCAACCTCTATCTTTAAATTATATTTACGTTATGCAAGTTAAATCTTTAAAAATGTAAATATATTCCCAACTTCAGGGGTTTTTTAAATATTTAACAACTTGAGGAGGCAGCTTACATTTTAATCTTGTTAATATTAACAACAGGCCTGCCGAAAGGAAAATAAAACTCACTGGCTAAAAACGACAAACTAAAATACACAACAGAAACAATCACAACAAATATTTGAAACAAGCAAAATATTGCACAACTAAAAATGAAAAAAAAGAAAGAAAAAAAAACCTAGCATCTGCCAAGACAAGCCCAAGGCTTCTTAAGGGAATAAAAGAAACCAGAGTAGAAAACCAAATCTAAGGAAAGGAAGACACGCTAACGTTTTTGCCCAAATCCCATGTCAGCAAATGGTGCAACAATTACAAGAACAGGGAAAATAATAATGATTGTAATGGCGGTGGTGGATAAATGGAAGAAGAAAAACTAAAAGCAACTCTACTTATAAGCCATTACTTATGAGAAATTTTTAAGAAAACTGAAGCCCAAAATGGACGAGATTCAACTGGGGAGTTACAAATGACAATAACCAAGAATTATGGTTATAGTAAAAAAGTTGATGGAAACTGCAGGTGGGCAGAGAGAAAAGTAAAGATTCATATTCTAAACTGATTTGTTGAGTATAATACTAAATCAACTCTGTTTTTTTTGTCAAGTAGACATATGTTCAATTTATATAAATAGATTTTACAGATCGATTGCCATTTTTGCAAGAAAGAAAACAGTAAGATGACACCGAAAACTTAACAAAATAATACTTTACTACGTCTCACGTCACACGGGATTACAATTTGTTGTTTCTTCATTCTCTTTTGCTATTGAAATAGCATACAAAAAGCACTATCTACGTCACATTCTACAGCTCATGTAAATAACATAACGGACCTGCACAAAACGTAATCTTCTTATTTTTTATTCATGATATAGCTACAGTCATAGCAAAACTCATTTTCATATTGATGACGGCGGGTCATCAGAATTGTCACATCAATTGCATGTAAATAGTCAAAAGTAATATGAAAACTGACATCAATCTCAACGACAAAAGTCATCAGACAATTTTGTATATAGTAAGTATCAGCAGTGCTACAAATGTGGTGACATCAATTCAGTGACACATTTTATTAATAGTTATAATACATCCAACTTGTCAAAATTAATTATAAAAAAAATCTAAATAGTGTTATAATATTTTCTATTTATTGTTGATAAGGAATTTGGTTGTCAACTTTATTATTATTAAATTTAAATTAATTTTGATGAAGTAGAAAAAAATGTATCATATTGACGACATTTAGTCATCATATGCGACGTTATAATAAATATAATGACAGCGTAGAAAGTAAAATAAAAAGAAAAACTACGAGGTCAAGAAAGAGAATATTTTCTCGCACATAGCATACACACAATTGAAATATGATTATGCGCCACACGGACATTGTATTGATCAAATCATCAAAAGTATTATTAGAACATTTTTAATTCTCATTGATTTTTTGAATATGGTAGAATATAAAGTTACGTGTTTGAACATACTTTTGAAAGCATTAAATTGAACTGGAGTTTAATGTTAATGATAGCGTAGTTTTGGTATTAATGATACTTCGTCATCAAATTTACTTCACGTGCCATTTTTCTGCTGTTGCTGAGCTATCACATCAATGAGATTGAACTCAAATTATAGTTGGTTGATTCGTAGACTTCTTAGCCTAGCACAAAAAGCGCGGTATAAATAGAAAAAAGTTAAGTGTATTGGAAACTTCCATCTCTGCTATGAACACATGTTAAATTTTGTTTCGATCTGGTAACTCCTTCATATAGAAACAGGTGATCACAAAAGACGCATCCGCGATTTTTTACAATGGAAAAATTAGAAATGCGTGGTGTCATTAAATATTTACATAAAAAAGGTTTATCGGGATAAGAAATTCATAATGATATGGTGAATGTGTTAGGTGAAAGTGCTCCTTCATATGCAACAGTAAAAAATTTGGTTGCTGAATTTAAACGTGGTCGTACAAGCATTGAAGATGGACCACGTAGTGGACGTCCAAAAACAGCAACAACTATAGAAATTGTAGCCAAAGTGCATGATATGATATTAAATGATCGACGAATAAAAGTGCTTGAAATAGCAAATATCATGGGCATCTCAAATGATCGAGTCCATTTAATTTGGCATGAAGAACTACAGCTAAAAAAGCTTTCTGCAAAATGGGTACAGCATCTGTTAACAGTGTACCAAAAACGAATAAGAATGAACAATTCTCAAGCTTGTTTGGATCATTTTAAGTGCTCTTTTTAGTTCAGCTCTTTTTACTGAAATATGTCTCTCTTTTAGTTCAATAGTTCAGTGCTCCGTAAATAATATTTTCAATGAACGGCTCAGTTCAGGTTTCATGATAAAGAAAATCAAAACAAAATTGCTGTAGACAAATGAAAAGTACAATTATTATAAGGATTAATAAAAGGTGAGATTAGAAATGTTCAGGTGTGATGAAAAATAATTTTATTAAAACTTGAAGACAAAAGAAAGAAACATGAACTACGGAACTAAAAGAGCTCGCAGAAATGATCGGCTCACTTAGCTCCCAGAAGTGAATAGTTCAGTGACACTAGTTCGTTCGCGAACTACCCAACTCTAAAATGGGTTTTAAGCGTCGTTTCATTCCTGCTGATGAGACATGGATCCACCACTATACTTCAGAAACAAAAGGTTTAAACTGTTTTTGGGACACTTTCTGTTACACTCTAGCAGTTGTTTAGTTCAGAGTACATGACAAAAACGCGCACCGAATGTGATAAACCGGTTAGCCCAGTGGTCCCGGATTTGTTTTTTGGGAGTTCACAAAATCGGCTTCCAGAATCTCAAAAATCCCCCATTTCCCCAGAAACAGTACGGTGACTCCAGTTTTCGTATTAAAACAGCCGGACTATATATACATTTTTATATACCTACATATCGCTCCTTTATTGCAACATAGTCATAACTAAAAAAAGCTCGTTTCAGGAAAAACGCATTTAAAATTTTTAGTTTCAATACAAGTCTTAGAAGAATTTTTTTTAGAAAATATCTTCTAAAGGAAACAGTTTAAAAGCAATTTGAATGAATTTTTGGCACAATATAAAAGGTAGTACTCTTTACAATTCTGCGTTGTTAACTCGAAAACTTCATTTTTGAGATGTGACTATGTTGCAATAAAGGAGCCATATGTAATGTATAATCACTCATACGGCATGGGTTTCGAGTGTTGTGAACATACGAGTACATACATATATCAAAAGAACAAAAAAACAGTGAAGCTACAAGTGAAGCGTCTTTAAAAGGAAAGTTGACTTTTCTTTTCAACCTTAAGCTATGTACACACGGTTGTCAGATGTTACAATATTGTAAGATCTGGCAACATGCTGACAATGTAATGACAATGAAAAATTGTCCCGCAGAAGTAAATTGTGTGTTAAGACGATCGTAAGAAAATCTTACAATTTCATTATCAGACTATGGTCTGACAAATAATTCATCTGACAACAAAAATTGTCATTTCACACGGTTGTCAGATTGTTAGATGAAAAAAATTGCCAGACATGTTGTAAGGCATTGCCACTTATGTATATCAACAACCATCTGTTTGGCAGTGTTGCCCATCAAACTTTTTTCTGACAATGACGGCATTGTCAGGTGCATTTATTTTATACATCTGAAAATTAAAACTGGACTTACAATACCAGCCAATTATCTGGCAATGCCGACGAAGAGTGTTTTCACGATTGTGAGATGCCTGACAACTTTGTTGTCTTACCATTGATTGACAATGGTTTTTCTGACAACGCTGTAAGTTAAAAATTGGCAGTTCACATGATTGTTATAAATTTTTAGACAAATTTACTGGCAATATTGCAAGATCCGACAACGGTGTGTACCTAGCTTTACAACGTTATGTGTAACGGGAAACACATCTGCTGGAAACTTGTTCCCTGTTTTTGCTTGGCAATCGTCCATAAACAGATGGGAGCTGGACAATGAATGCGAGTTGCACAAAAATATATATCATAAACAACATGCGTAATCTCGTCATAGCAAAATTTATTGTGGTTACAATAAAACAAAGAAACGCAGCCCACACGGAGGTGATGCTCTAGCGAGACAATAGAGATGGAAACCAAATTGTCAGCGATTTTGCACTCTCTTGCATATGTTCGAGAAACCCCAAAATAGACTTTGAGGAACCGGACCATATGAGAGTTGTGTACCATTTTCTGTCGGATATAAGAGGTATAAACAGTAAAGATATCGTATGGAATTTTGGGTCACGCAAATATTTTTAAGTGAAATCAAAACAGCCGCAGAATATCGTAATTTTCTAAACGTCACTAATAACACTGTTTTATAAAAATTTTCATTTTTTGTCGCATGCCAAATAAAAAAGTAAACGTCTACCGAGCTTAATACTACTATTTGTTGTTACTATTATATTTTGTTTTTGAAGTAAATAACAAATACATACACACTACTACAGCATATGCGTTAATCTTCGAATAAGGGAAAAAGTGTCACAACTTTTCAAAAACTACAAAGCACACACAAGGGCCAAGAGAACCGAAAACATCACATGAAATGTTGTAAATAATTTATGTCAAAACCAAGTTAACTATTACTTTGCTGTGGTTTTTAAAAGTGAAACAAATCCAAACCGGCTGACACGTAAACACAAACTGATGTTAATAAATAACCTGTTTAATCTCTCAACGAACACACATGTACTCGGAAAAGATTTTACTTGACTTTTTACGTAAAACAAAAATACAAAATCATATAATTTTACTCATTTATGTGATGTGTGCGAAACGTGCAAGTGTTTGTGTTCGTTTGTTTGTTGAAGCATGTGCTTGTGTTTGAGAGTGTAGAAAATGCTTAACCTTGACAGAGGCATGATTATCATATGGTTGGTTGGTTTATTACTTTAAAGGTATTTACTTGCAACATAAAATCAGCTTAGTAACGAAAGCAAAGCAAATAAACATTAAAAAGTTTATGGCAGTTAAATAATTTTAATATCAGTGTTTTAAATGGATAAACAAAAACTGTGTAATTTTGTTGGCAAATTCACGTTAAAATGTTTGTTTTTCATTTATTCATTTGCTGTGTGTTCTCTTGACAAGTCGCCGTAAACAGGTTATCTTCACGTGTATCATAAAGCAAACTGAATAAGACAAGACCGTTGCCTAGGGTAAATTTGAAAGATCCATCTGCGCAGCCTTAAATCTCTATCTCTCATGGTTTTTGAGATGTAGTGGAGACGTTAAATTGTATATCTACTTTTAATAAACATTTAAAGCATTTTTATATCGTAAGATGTGACGGTGTGAGCGGTGTTGAACTAATTTTTGTTAGTCTGAGCAATGTCCAAGGTCCTTCCGTGTGTTGAGTTCACAAACATTCAATTCAATCAATTTTCCTAGTACAATGCACTGCATATGTAGAGGCTATCCCTTGAGTACTGGTCCAAGATAAAAAAAAAGATTCCATATCCAAGTGTAGAGATGCGTAACAGCGAAACCTAAATTAGGGGGTCAACTGCAAGGCAATTTAACGCTTTGATTTTAGGCTGTAGTATGAACCTTAAATAAGAGCGTTTACAATAGCTTATAGTATTACAATAGCTTTGTTTAGTGATATAACACTCGTAGATATAACAAAAAGTAATAAAGTCGCTACATTAGCCTGTGCCATGAACAGTAATGTTAACTAGTCTAGAGTAATAAAAATCACTAAATATATATAATAATTCTCGCTATCTTTTGTTTGCATTTGTTTACATTTGAGTTGTCAAATTTGAACAAAATGTGTTCATTGGGTATTATTGTGCTAACTAAACACGGTTGCCACAGGGTTGTATATTTAATTTTACTAAATATTAAAACTATTAACTGTTAATTTGCAATTAAGTTAATTAAAATTTTTATGTGTAATTAATATCAATTAGGGCATTAATTGCCCAACTTTAATTAAAAGTGTATGTATGAAGAGCATATGGTATGGATTTTTGCAAAGCAAAACCGACTGGAAATGTTGGAATATAATACAAGAATAGGACAACAAGATATAATTTTGGCGCAAATAATGAATATGTATATACAAAATCAAGTGACATTTACAAAGTTGTATTTGTATTGAAAACGTAAAATTTACAGCTGTTGTACACAGCTGGTGGCGATAACAGCACGTATAGTGTTTTTCTTAACTTGGACCATTACCCTAGGTATGACCCCTACATATGCAGTGCATTGTACCAGAACTAGGAAAATAGGTTGTGAAGAGGAGGAAGGCGGCACTAATCTCTCCTTTGTTTCTTTGTTAATATTTGACTTGAACTTTCGAACGTTATAACAGATAGTAAATACGTCTACAGTCAACCTATTCCACAGGGGGAGCCTACGACGGAACATTAATTTTCTCTCTCTCTCTCTCTCTCTGTAATGCGACCACAAATGGATGAGGTATGGACGGTGAAAGCGTGTTACGTATAAATGTGAGTGATCAAAAAGCAAATCGTAGCAACCAACGGTTGTTCATTTGTTTGAAAGGTGTAAAGAAATGTTAGAGACATTTATAAATAGAAAAGCTTGTTTTTTGTGTTTTGACGGATATTATTAGTGCATTTTTCTTTTAAATTCTCAGCAATTTATTTGGATTTTCAAAAATTTCCAAAGTCTACTGATGATTAATGTAGTTCCTATGAAATGTCGACATATAGATAGCTGGGAAACATAGAAAACAAGCTATTTATAATTTTTTACTGGTATAAATGTTAGAAGCTTAAATAGCGAATAAAAAACTTAATTGTTCATAATTAAAATATATATATCGCTCCTTTATTGCAACATAGTCATATCTCAAAAAAGCTCAATGTTGACCAAAAACAAGAACATGTTGATGATTCTAAACAGTGTTTGGCCATGTTTAAACATAACAAACCGGAATTTTGCATCGATATGTGACAATGGATAAAACATGGACCCATTAATTCATTCCATAATTAAAACGTTCGTTATCTGAGTGGACAGCAACTGGTAAACTTCGGACAAAGCGCCCGAAAGCACAACAATCGACTGGAAAGGTTATTACCTCGTTATTTTGGGATGTGCGGGGTGTAATATTCATCGACTATCTCGAGAAAGGAAATTCCATTAACAGTGAATATTATATAATGTTGTTTAAAAGGGGTTACTTTTGGGCTTCAAAATTGTCAGATGAAATTAAAATAATTTTTTTATATTTTTTCCCAACGTTTCGTTAGCTTTATTCTAACATCATCAGGGATATAAATAACCCCTTTTAAACAATAAAGATTATATATAATGTTGTTGGAGCATTTGAAGGCCGAAATTGCAAAGAAACGACCGCATATGGCAAAGAAAAATATTTTGTTTCATCAACACAACGTAGCGTGTCACAAGTCAATCAAAACAATGGCAAAACTACATGAATTGAGTTTCGAATTGCTCCCACTTCCATCGTATTCACCAGATTTGGCTTCCAGCGACTACCTGACAAAAATGCTCGCCTATAAGAAATTTCGCACGAATGAAGAGGTTATGGCTAAAATTGAGGCTTAAAAAGTAAAGATATATCGTTCTACAAAAGTGGTTTTTGAACTGTTAGAGCAGGGCTGAAAGGATTGCGTTGCTCTTGATGGAGATTACGTTGAGCTAATTTTGTACCAAAATGACTGTGTTTTCTTTGTTAGATCCGGGACTTTTCAGCCCATGTTAACATAGGAGCGCTGATAAAACGTGAGTTGTTTGTCGTCACTTGGAATTCGCCTATTATCAAATAAGGCCATCGAGGCAGGTGCTGATGTAAATCACTTACACATCCTCTCAAACAGTGTTATGTAGAGGAAACATCAAAAACAATTAATTAAACCTTTTCTTATTAACGTAGAGAGAATCTTTTATTTATCGTGCTTGTTTTGACATCTCCTATTAATTAATTAAATATGGAAATTTCTGTTGCCAATTGAAAATTCCTACTGAGATCTCTTATTCACTTTACTTCCTTTAATCATTTCAATTTAAGCATTTATATGTTTTTAACATTTGATATATTAGAATGAATATTTTCAAAATTGTAATTAAATTGCTAGATTTAGCCAGCAAAATTTCCAAACATATATTTTTAAAAGAATAGAGTAAAAATTACAAATGCAAAACTTTTCTATACACTCTTATAGACAATTTGAAAGATTTAAGCTGAAACTGAAGCAGACGAGAGAATTTAACCACAAAACATCAACAATTTAAAATCCCAACAAATTTCCCCAGGGCAGACAATTATAAAGTTTTTCTTCTTTTCCAAGTACGAGTATTCAGCAACACACAGCTACTGCCTGCTTCCACAATAAATAAATGTTTCATTCATTTTTGCTAGGAAACCGACCGACCTTCCCAAAGTTTACCGCAAAAAATAAGAAAAAAAAAAAACAAAATAGAAAAATCTTTTTCATGCTTTAAGCAAATTTCAAGTCTTTTCTGACAAAAAGGGGTAAAATTTTTTGTATGTCTTAGATGGTGTTAACTGTTTAACAAAATAGTTAAAAAGAAAAAAAAAAAACTAAAAATATAAATAAATATTACATCCTTAACCAAATAAAAATAAATACTTTATATGAAAAAAAAAGAAAACAACACAATATTTTGCATAACAATGCTAAAATAAAAGAATAGTAACGTTAGAAACTCTGAGTAGTAAATAAAAAAGGGAAAATTTCTTAAACAAAACCAGAAGCAGTTATAAATATATGCTTTTTAGTAGCAAGCCAACGGACTTTGTTATATTATGAACTAAGCAGAAATTGGCTTTCCTTACTTTGCCTCTGAAAATTAAATTTAAGTATTAAAAGGATTCCAATTTTGCAATTACGTGAATAAAATAGATTTTCTTAAGCAGTGTCAAAGAAACCTGATTTTACATATGATTCAGCACTTAAAAGAAAAAATTAATAAAAGAACTAACAACTTTGATGGCTTATTTGTGATGTCCAGCTGTCTATTATAGGATAGCTTAAACATATGACACAAAGTTATTAGTAGTACAATTGTACTTCCGCCGTTTTGCGGTAAATGACTGTAGCGGTAAGGGAAATAAATACATCGTAGATGTCACACAAAACTGCTCAGGTATTTGTAAACATTTCTTTAGCATACTATATTACCATATTACTGAGTTCCCATTATGCTGAAAGGTCACATTATCAACTCCAATTCACAACATGGATGAGGCAAATAAATTACCGCTCAATTGCAATTTGCTTTGCACTTTCCAAAGTAATAGAAAGTATGATGAACTATCACCTCGTGAGGTATCTAGAGTCAATATTTGCAAATAATTCGTTCAGCTCAAGGTCCTTTTAGTATCTAGAGTCGCATAAATTACTTTTTGATCGTCAAAATGAGTTTCGTAGAGGTCGCTCTACTGGCGGTCTTTTGGCATATCTCTCCGAGAAATGATGCCACCAATTTATCATTTCGATGAAAGTAAAATTTTGGCTCTGGATATCTTCAAAGAGTTTGACAGAGTGTGACATGCTGCTCTACTGGCAAAACTTACTGCTTTTGGTGTCGATGATGGCTTTTCTCGATTTATATCCAGCTATCTCAGAAACCGCACTATATAAGTCATAGATATAAGTCATAGATTAATTCAGGGGTACCACAAGGCTCCGTTCTTTCTCCTACCCTATTAATTATTTACCTCAATAACCTTCTATACCAAACTTCCAAGCCTATCTGCTCTTTTGCTAATGACAGCAGCAATTGCCATTCGTATTCTTTGAGTTATAGGTCAAGCCTCTTCGAGGTCGTTGCCAAGAGGCAAAATATGAATGACTCACTGAATAATCTTCTGTTAATCTTCTTTTAATCTCCGAATGGGTTTGTAAACACAGGGCCGCCTTTAGGACCTCATAAGACCCAGAGTTGTTTATTAACACACAAACAAACGACCGCAAGGGCTGCAGTCTCATAAACTCTCATGGATGTTATAAATATTGAGGAATCGTTTGCTTTGATGTTTAGGAGTGAAGACACAGTGTGATATTCGCTGGAATGAACACATATTTCATGTCTCTAAAGAAGCATTTAAGTGCCTCGGGTTTTTGAAACGATGAAAGATATACTTCCCTCCATCCGACCTCCTTACTATTTATACCACCTACAGTGGAATACAACTCTTATAATTGGCCCGCTATTTTGAGGTTACTCGATTGTGTATGGAAGAAGGCGAAGAAGCTTATCGGTGACAGTAGGGTATCGAATTCTATTGAGTCACTGGAGTACCGACGCAGAGTGCGTCACTCTGTTACTATAATGGATTTTTTTTACGACGCACAGTTATACGTAACACGAGCTTATCTTTGTGGTCGATTGTCCGGGGAATCTTAAAACACATTACAGAACGAATTCGCTTTACAGCCATATGCTTCGCCTGAGGAATAAATTGCTTGCAAACGTGTTACCTGTCTGATATAACGTTGGAAAGTCAAGTCAAATGTTCACAAACACTACTCCCTCTTTCCCCCCTCACAACCTGTTTTCTTAGTTCTGATACAATGCAATGCATAGGTGGGGGTCATTGCCTGAGTACTGGTCCATGATAAAAAAAATTAGTTCCATCGAAATATTAGTAAATTTATGTCTGCATCTCGATTAAACATGTCAGGTTACGAGCTTAATTCTCGTCATTTGCGGGAAGCTTTTTTGCTTTAATATGATAGTAATATGCTAATTTTGTGCTTTAATATGATGAAATCTGTGGCTGAGGCTTATCGTATACTCCGAAATATCTTTGGTGAGGCCGCTATTAGCTGAAAAAATGTACTGAGAAGGGTTTTAAAGCTTCAAGGCTGGCCGTGGTAGAAAGACAGTTTTCGAAGAGGTAGAATTGGAGGCACTACGGTATTAAAACATTTGTCAACCGCAACAAAAATTAATAAGGTCATTAGGAGTGGCCCAACAGGTCATTTCCAAATGCCCTGAAGGTTATGAAAATTAGAAGCCAGGAAATTGGGTACTGTACGAGTTAAAGCAGAGAAATGTTGAGTGACTTGTGTTTGCTTATGAACAACTGCTTGCAAGGCAAAGGCGGAAGAGATTTCTGCTTCGTATTGTGACTGGGGACAAAAACTGGGTTCATTACGATAGCCCCAAGCGCGGAAAATCGTGGTCCAAGTCGATATATATGCTCGTCGATAGCAGCTCGGCGTAGTGTATTATAAGTTTTTAAAACCGACTGAAACGATCACAGGCGATCGTTAAGAAAAGCAATTAATGCGTTTGGGCCGATCATTTAAAGACAAATTGCCGCAAAATAAAGAGAGCCATGGTAAAGTGATTTTACAGCTTGCAATATTCAAAACCATATTACGAAAGTGGACAAGACATACTTGAAAACGTTAAAATGGGAAGTCATACCCCAGCCGCCGTATTCTTTAGACGTTTTTTTCTCGGACTCTCACTTGCTTCGATCAATGGCACACGGCCTGGCTGACTATCATTTCCGGTCTTATGAAGCAATAAAAAATTGGATTGATTCGTGGATCGCTCCAAAAAATGAATAGTTTTATGGCGCGGGATGCATACGCTGGCCGAATGGGAGAAAGTAATGGCCAGGAATGGATAATACTTTGAATTTCAATAAAGCCTCGCTTTTTACAGTAAAGCGTTTCTTTTTACAATGAAGCCTCGGATTTCGGAAGAAAATTTGTATACCTACATATGTAATAAACTAAAAGAAAACAATTGTAGAAAGTTTTCTATGCAAAAATTCTAGTGATATTTAAATAATATACTTATCTCTGTATTTTTATGATTTAAATCTATGTAAATTGCATAAACACGAGTGCCACATGTGCGTTTTACACACACAAGGTTTCCCAGAACTCACCGCAAGGCTAATTTGTTTAAACAAATTTTCCTGAAAAAGTCTTCGGATGGAAGACTATATGTAGAAAAATAAAACAACAAGTTTTTATAACAAAAACCAAAAGGACCTTGAGCTGGATAAATTTATTGCATATATTTTTGTAAATTTTTTTTCTGATTTTTCTTCAGATTTTGCTTGACGGTTACAGTCAATATTGTCACCCTATTTCGGCTTGACGTTTAGTTCGGGGACAGTTTGTATTTGACGACATTTTTCGATGTTCTCAGGTTTTTAATATAAAGTTTGTAAGTTAATGGTATAATGTGACTTGTTGCGGTTCTCTGAATTGTCAGGAGTTTGCAATAAATTAAAGAAATTATGAGTACTTTTTCTTTAGTCTACTAATGGGTAATTTTATAAGAACTATCGAAAATTAAAAAAAAAAAACACATAAAATTCAGAAAAATGCATGAAATATTTATTTGGATCGATAGTTGGGTCGATATAATTTAATGTTTGAAGACTATTTCATGCAAATGTTGGCCGCGGCTGCGCCTCAAATGGTCCATCCGCTTAGTCCAATTTTGGCATACTCTTTCCAACATTTCGGCCGGTATCTCACGAATAATGTTGGCAATGTTGGCTTCCAGTGCGTCAATCGAAGCGAGCTTGTCGCTATAGACATTAGCCTTAACATAGCCTCACAAAAAATAGTCTAGAGGCGTTAAATCGCACGATCTGGGCGGCCAGATGATTGGTCCCAAGCGTGAAATAAACTGTTCACCGAACTCGCCTCTCAATTGGTCCATTGTTTCGCGTGCTGTGTGGCATGTGGCACCCTCTTGTTGAAACCACATATCATGCAAGTCAAGCTCTTCCATTTTGGGCAAAAAAAAGTTTGTTATCATCGCACGGTAGCGCTCACCATTCACAGTAACGTTGTGATTCGCATCATCTTTGAAAAAATACGGCCCAATGATGCCGCAAGCCCATAATCCGCACCAAACGGTTGTTTTTTGTGGATGCATTGGTAGCTCTTGCAATGCTTCTGGCTGCTCTTCATTCCAAATGCGGCAGTTTTGCTTGTTCACGTATCCATTCAACCAGAAATGAGCCTCGTCGCTGAACACAATTCTTCGATAAAAAAGTGGATCTTCATCTAACTTTTCAAGAGCCCATTCACCAAAAATTTGGCACTGTGGTAGGTCGTTTGGCTTCAATTTTTGCACCAGCTGTATCTTATAAGGCTTCACACCCAAATCCTTCAGCAAAATTTTCCACGTAGTGGAGTAACAGAGGCCCAATTGCTGCGAACGGCGCCGAATCGATAATTCACGGTCATCACCAACACTGGCCGATACGGCTGCGATGTTTTCTTCAGTTCGCACTCTACGTAAGCGTGTTGGTGGTTTAATGTCCAACAATGTAAATTTGGTGTGAAATTTTTTTACAATAGCCCGAATAGAAGCCTCAGTAGGTCGATTAAACTGACCATAAAATGGAAGAAGCGCGCGATGAACTTTCTTAACAGAGCACGCATTTTGGTAATAAAATTCAATAATTTGCAAGCGTTGTTCGTTTGTAAGACGATTCATGATTAAATTATAGGCCAAACTGAAGATGTTTGACAGTGACACAAGATACAAAACGTGCGTGAGCTGTTAAAACTAGTGTTGCCAAAAAGATAATAGCAAAAAAATCACTCGTTACATACTCTTGAAATTTTCTGAAATGATAATAATACATAACTAAATATATTTTCCATTTTAGTGATATTTTATATCATATGTTGCATTAAAATGCAAAAAAATCTGTATTTTACCAATTCATACATTTCAGTTACACTGCAGCTCAGCTTCAATAAAAATTCTAACTAATTTATACATAAAAATCAGCTGTTTCGTGTTAATTTACATTCCATTTCAGACCACCAAAGGAGCCTTAAGAGCTTACAAAGGCTTTTAATAAATTTTTAAAGCTAACATTTATGTGCAATATTTTGGCCCTCTGAATACTTAACCAAAAAATTCTCTTGTGAATATTATTTGGGGAATTGTAAAAATAATGAGTACTAAATAAATAATCTAACAAAGTACCAAAATATTTTCCATCATTCGCACATAAACTATTTGCATATTCAACTCGCACAATCACATGAGACTCAGATAATACCAACAAGTCTAACGACATTCAACCAACCGTCTAAACAAAACACACTCTTAAACTTTTGATCCCAAAGGGCATGAGAAAACCCAGTTATAAGTATGAAATGCTAACAGGCAACGAGAAGAGTGTCACTTTTGCATAGAAACTTAACAGAATTAGTGGCGTTTAGGTGTACACAAGTCTTTGTTTGCTTGTATTCAAAATACAAATGTGTGCTTTCAAAATAAATAAAAAAAAATATTATATTTTCTTTTGCAAAAAGATGTTAAAAATATCCACACAATAATGATAAACGAATGTTTATATGTATATTCTTTTACGAAAATTTTATATAAGTATGTTGGTATTTTAAGTTTTGTATACCAAGTGTTTGTTTTAGTGTCTGTATGTCTGAGTGCGAGTATCAAAGGCAGCACAAGTGTTGGAGCATTAAAGGATTTTCTGCCTCATGGTGGCATTTGAAATTAAAAGTTTATTTTTCTTGTTTGGATGTTAAGAACTATTAATAATAAATAATATTGGGTTAAAAGTTTTTGAAGGTGAAATATGTAACAACAAAAACTATTAAATAATTTAAGATATTTTTGCTTGGCTGGCAAAAAGAAACCGAAGAAGAAGTGGCAAAGTTCTTAGAAATTTGTTACATAAAATTGTTTCGAAGTATGAGCAAAGATCTGTTTACATATCAAATAAATAAATAGTTTGCATATAAAAAGCGGAAAGCTAAGAAAAATTTGCCCACAAATCTCCCGATTGTGGAAAATATGGCAAATAATTTAATCTGTTTGTTTTGCGTTTCGATTAGTCTAACTATCAAGCCAGTAAACTGGGCAGGTCAGAGGCAAAAAGTCTAAAGAATGGGAAGGATAAAGAAACACCCTGGCCACTTATAACAAGGAGCTAAGAAATCCAGGAGAATATTATTGATCTGCGAGGATCTCAGGAATGTTCCGGCTATATAAAGCTCTCTCAAAAGGAGCTATTATGTCGATAGGATGACTCAGAGAGCGGGATGGAATCTTCATAAACAGAGTCTATGGAACATTAGAGCTTGTTCCATGGACTCCCTTTAAAGACTGTACAATAAATGAGACAAATGCTGATGCGCTGAGTGTGATGACAAACTCTAGTCGCGGGATGATGACTCCAATCATCAAGAGTATAATAACATTTGAAAGAGCAGAATGGCTGGTTAATTCCTTTAAATCCTACAAATCACCAGAAACGGATGGTATTTTTCCGGCCCTGTTATCAAAAAGCAACAACATTGTCATACAAACAATGGTTAAAATTGTTAGATCAAGTCTATTATTGAGCTATATTCCAAAGATCAGAAGGGACGTGAAGGCCATATTCCTACCTAACAAAGGAAACAAGCCCCCAAAAGTTCTCAAGTCATACAGACTAATTAGTTTAACTTCCGTCATGTTGAAGTTATTAGATAGATATCTCATGGAAGAGGTAATCAACTTAAGTCCAGTGCATGGTATACATTTTACCTACCGGAAGGGAAAATCAGCAATCATGGCCCTACATAAACTTGTCACGGATATTGAAAATTCTTTGAGCTCTATAGAGATTATCCTTTGTTTATTTATGGACATAGAAGGTGTCTTTGATATTGATATTCCTTGGTATTGAAACAGTTCTCTCCAATAGAGGAGCTGATCCAGCAGTGGTAAAATGTGTTAATAACATGCTCAACCAAAAGAATGGAGCCTCACTTGGCTCCACTGATCTTTTTGTAAATGCGGTTAAAGGATACCCTCAAGGTGGAGTACTTGCGCAGTATCTCCCCTATTATGGTAAGTACCCTTCAGTACCAATATCCCTTCTGGCTTGTTAGCAAAACCACTGGATACGTAGATGACATCTGTGTGACATTTCAAAACTTCCATCGTGTTAGCATGGTCACCCCATGCTAACACGATGGAAGTTTTGATGCACGATTCTTTGGACACAACACTGGAATAGTGCAGAAGGGAAGAGCTCTTAATAAACCCCGGAAAGACTACAATTGTGCCATTTACTGAAAGATAAATGGTGCTGAGGTTGCACTCCAAGATAGAGGTAAAATAACTAGGCACAATTCTGGATAGTAAACTCACATGGGAACCGCACCTTGAATTGGCTGTATGAAATGCAACAATAAGTCTCTGTACTGCCCAAAAACTACTGGTTACATCCTGTGGCATAAGCGCTAGGCTAGGATGACATACTGGTTATATACTCAAATGGTAAGACCCACCCTACTATGTATATGGGCCTCTAGTATAGTGCGGGCAAAAAAAAAATAGGTAACAGTCATATCAAGACATCGCAAGGTACAGAGACTTGCAGGTCGGAAATGTATCCCAGGGGAGATGAAAACTACCACAACGACAGGTATGGAAGCTCTTGTGAGCCTTAAACCACTTAGCGTGTCTGTTTAAAAGGAGGCAGCTGTTCAGGCGATATCAATAAAAAAGTAAACACATGTAACCTTATTTGTCATCTTGCAATCCTAAAGGGTTTCAGAGACGTAATATATGTGTTGCAAACAAATGACCCCATAGATCCTACTCACTCCTTTACCAGGAAGTTCGGGATCATCTACCCAACAAGGGATGAACCCCAGGTGGCTGTGCAATGCTTCAAAAAAGTGATATACGGATGGTAATGCCAAACAACTTTTTGGGGATCACATTTAATAAAATAAAGTTTGTCAAATAAGCCCTTAATATATATAAAATATTTTTTATGAAAACGAGCATAAATACATAAATAACATAAATGAAAACTTTCAAGATGTCAAATATTGAAATTAAAAAAGAAAATTCATTAACAGTTTTGTTTTTAATATCATAGGTTTTGGTTGGAATACCCTTTTTTAAAGTAAATAATAGTAAACTGGGTTGTGTACTCGTAGTTATTTTCAATTAAACGTTCTAGAGCTGATCAGTGAACTCATACATTTTTTTTAAATAGTGCTACGAGTATTTTATCGAAATCTCTCTATCTGCAACACTATCTTGTTTGCGTCCAAACGTCATTTATTAATCGCTCACGACAATAAAAAATTTTTCCAAAACCACAAAAATTTTTAGCTTCAATTCTTTAATTGAAAACCAGCTTTTTTACATTGATTTTCAGTTACACTTTCCTTGTGTAACCATGGGCCGAAAAGTAGTTTTATTCATCAACGTAAATTCCATCAAGAGCAACGCGATCATTCCAGCGCCCTTAGTTTCAGCGATAACCTTCATTCTTCCGAAATTTTTTTTTCAGCTAGTATATTTTCAGGTCTGCGAACAGCCAGTAGTCGTTGGGAGCCAAATCTGGCGAATACGGTGGATGTGGGAGAAAATCGAAGTTCAATTCATATAGTTTTGATTGACTTGTGACTCGGTGCGTTGTCTTGATGAAGTAAAATTTTTTTCTTTGACATATGCGGTCGTTTCTTTGCAATTTCGGCCTTCTAATGCTCCAACAGCTCTCTATAATATTCTCTGTTAATGGTATTTCCTCTCTCAAGACAGTCGATGAATATTACACCACGCACATCTCAAAATAGTCGCCGTAAACTTGGCAGTCGCTGGTTGTGCTCTCGGGCACTTTGGACGAGGTTCGCCAGTTGCTGTCCACTTTGATGACGATCGTTTTGACTCCGGACTGAAGTGATGGATCCATGTTTTATCTATTGTCACATATCGGAGCAAAAATTTCAGTTTGATACGTTTGAACATGGCCAAACACTGCGCTGAACTATCAACACGTTCTCGTTTTTGGTCAACAGTGAGCAAATGCGACACCCACTTCGAACAGAGCTTTCTCATAGTCAAATTCTCATGCAATATAAAGCAAACATTTTCTTTTGATAACTTTACGATGTCAGCTAATTCACTCAAGTTCACTTGTCGATCATTCAAAACGATTTTGTAGATTTTTTTAATGTTTTCTGGTGTTACTACCGCATTTGGACGTTCACTGCGTTCTGCCTCATCGGTGTCTCTTCGACCACATTTAAAGTCAGCAAAGCGACGTTTTATTGTTGTGCCGGATGAAGCGGAGTCCCCATAACACCTTTGCTTCGCTTGAACGGTAGTGTAAAATTGAATTACGAAATGGTTTTTATCCATTGTTTTGAAAATAAAAGAGGTAGTATCACTCTTAGCACAATAACTCACAAACTAATGAATGGAATAACATGAAATTTTAACAGCCGTCTTTCGAGGTTTAATATTGAGTAAAAAAAGGTGACTGTAATAAAACTAGTGCCATCAATGTATTAAACCCGGGAACCCAAGCAGCATGATTGTAAACATTATTAGATTAAAGTGATTACTTAAGTAGTTTATTTATTTTAAAGAATTCTTTGAACTGGATTAGTTGCTTATTATCTTAATAAGTAATTAATCCTGCATTTAGTATATTATTTCTATTATTTTCCAGCAATTAAAGTAAGTGGTTTGGTTTGGAAAAATGTCTATGTCTTTTATACAATATTTCTAAATCTTTTACTGAAATTTGATTTAAACGCTTAATGGCAGCCTGAAGAACGTAATAAGCAATTGTATTTAATTACTTAAAAAAACTTATATAAACCACTTTAACAGTAAACAACAACATTTGAAATACCATGTTTACAAATTTTTGTGGTTTCTAAAACAAATCATCAAATAATTATTCCTACATTGGCGTCAAATTCACTTTTTTACACTTGAATTACTTTTAAGACCCCACTTAAAAACTTTTTTTCTTCAACGCTTTTATTTTGTTCTCGTTCTATTTTTTTTATTGTAATTATTTTGTAGAGTAATTACGTTTTATGTTATTTTTATTTAAATAATAAAATAAGGGACAGGATAACACCAAAAAGCATTTTAACGAAAACACAACTTGCAGACCTTGAGATAGAGAAATTTTGTTTAAGCGTTATCGTTTTTTTTTTTTTTTTTGCAAGCTTCATTAAATTTCAGTCATTTTTATTTGTTGTTTTCGTTTTCAGGCTACAGCGGGTGGGCGAGCTAAATCGGTTTTGTGCATTGACCTTTAAAAGCAGACAGTCAACGAATAGCGGTTCACCTATTTAATACAAAAAAGTTTTTAAAAAATTAGGGGCTTAGTTTTGACATGATTTAAAGAAAATATGTATTTTTAAATTAAAAGAAAAAAACAATATTGTGTCAAGTCCTGACAACTTTTTGTTGGTATCTTTACAATGCTAAGCTATGGTGTAGATACAATTGAACCTCATTCATTTCATTTATTTATTTCAGCTAAGTGTTTAATAACAGCTGTGAAATCAGTATAACAAGGAAATAGATAGAATTAATATAACAAAAATTACCTTAGAAAACTACAAACAGTTTCTCCACAGAAAAAATTTTTTTTCGTGTTCAATAACGAAATTTGTTGAATCAATTAAGAAATTGTTTGAATGCGGACCTGCAAAGGAATTCGTGGATTCAAACAAAAGTTTAGTAAAAAAAATTATTGATCAAAAATAAAAATTTTTTTAAACAACAACAAAATACGATATCCTAAGTTATATTTTTGATATTTTTGTATATGCATACAAATTATTTTTTCAGACAAAAATTTTGTTGATTTTATTTTTACAAGAATTTTTTCTGTGTCCTACACAGAAAATTTTTTCTTTCGTGTTCACTAACGAAATTCGTTGAATCAATTAATAAATTGTTTAAATGCAGACCTGTAAAGGAATTCGTGAATTCAAGCAAAAGTTAAGTAAAAATAATTAACTATAACCCATTGTACAAATGTACAACACTAAAAAATTAAAGTTAATGAACAAAAGTGTATTCACGTTACATTCACACTGCGTAAACCAACATGTTCAGCCATCCAAATTAACAATTCACCTATTCCGCAGCAAAATGAAGTCAAGTAACTTGGTATTCATCTCGACCGTAGGTTAACGTGGAAGTCTCACATAGATGCGAAAGTTACTCAGTTAAAGTTAAAAGCAGCGCAACTGAATTGGCTTATGGGCAGAAATTCGACATTGAAGCTGGACTGCAAACTTTTATTATACAACGCAATTCTAAAGCCTATAACGTGCTGTGGAATTCAACTATGGGGCACCGCCTCTACTTCAAACATCGAAAAAATTCAAAGGCGACAAAAAAAAAATTCTTCGAACAATTACCGCAGCTCCATAGTACGTAAAAAACTCACGAATTCATAAGAATCTCTGTGTTCCTCTTGTAAAAGACGAATTTGCAAAGTACGCAACAAGGTATATCAGTAAATTGGAACTTCACCCAAATCGTCTTGCACGCAATATTTTTAATTTCGAAGGCCACTCTCGGTTGAGAAGGAGGGACACCCTTGCCACCATCAGAACGTTAAATAGGTGATTTTACCAATATTGACCGTGCAAAATAAAACATTTTTGTCTAGCATTGGCTGGACTTAATTAATTTTATGTATTTAGTATTAAGATTTGAATACTTATTGTTAGTTCACTTTGTGAAGATTCAATAAATAATTGAATGAGAAAAAAAAAAATTATTGGTTGAAAAAATTTTTTTTTTGTTTTAAACAACAGCAAAATACGATAGCCAAGGTTATATTTTGATAATTATGTATGTATATGCATACAAATTATTTTTCAGACAAAAATTTTCTTGATTTTATTATTACTATAATTTTTTCTGTGTACCCTATTTCTTATTTCCCTCAACGACCTTCTACATAAAACTTCCAACCCTATCCACTCTTTTGCGGATGACAGCAGCATTTCCCATTCGTTTTCTTTCAGCTACAGGCCCATCCTATCCGAGATTGCCACGAAGCAAAATATGAATGACTCACTGAATAGCGATCCTCCATTAAGCTCGGAATGCGGTCGTAAAAACAGAGTCACTTTTAACGCTCGTAAGACCCTTCGTTCGTTATTAACACACAAACTGAATTATCATTAACTTTTATTAGCTTCTCCTGTATTTTTGTTTGTAGGTACGTATGTTTGTATGTTTTTAACTCGCAACTCTTGTTATATGCCGTGAGTACTTTTGAGGAATTTGATATTCCGCTACAGAAAACAGTCTGCCCCTTTAGTACGAATCGAGGTGATTTTGGCGATTTCTGAAACCAATCTTGGGAGTTTCCAAATATGCTTGAAACTGCTTCGTTAACCATTTTGGAACCCATTTTTTATATTCATTGCACCTTTTTGCGCTGAAACCTACATCGCTGCTTTTAGCGATCACTGTTGGACTCGGTTACATAGGTAATTATGCGATTTTTGGCGCTTTTGACCTTTTTGGCAGTAGCCAATTCCTTGATTTATTTATTTAATGTTTCATTAGAGATTGGATTATCCCCTGAATGCTGAATAAAGGCATTTATTATCCCTCTACATCATTCTGGTAGCCGTAGTAATGCAACAAATTATACAGCCATTAAGTGACATTCATAAATTATTTGAAAAAATCGTAACAAATATGCTTAAACACGAAATATTGCTAATAATTTCTAAAAAACAGCACGGTTTTTGTAGAGGTAAATCGACAGCAACGAACTTAATGGAATTGACGTAATACATCAATGATATTTTTTGGATACCAAGCCATTTCGGCTATCAATGAAAATCTATACTCTACACTGAAAAAATTTTATTCAGAAATTCTCTGAATTTTGACATTACTTTTATGAATTTTTGCATTATTTTTCAACCATTGTAACTTTTCATAGAAATAATGAAACTAATTTCGTTAGATTATTTTAATGAAAACCTTCATAAAAGTAATGAAACATTTTAATAAGACACATGACTTATTTTCATTAAAAGTATGAAAGACAAATCATATGATTAGTGAAATAATTTCTCTAGATCAAAGAATCAATTTCATAAAGCACATGAAAACTGTACATTAAATTAATGAAAAAGTAACATTTATTTAATGAAATAACTCCTTTGGGCTAATGTAATATATTCATTAAAAATATGAAACTCCTTCATAAGGTCAATGAAGTTATTTCAGTTATTTAATTTTATGACTCATTGAGCACCTGAAAAATTTACATTAAATCAATGAAATAGCTACATTTGTTTAATGAAATAATATCATAACAAACATTAATAAAATATGTTCACAAATGTACGTACATAATAAAATTAATGGAATTATTTCATTTATTCATTGATACTTTATTTCATTACACAAACAATACTATTCCTGGCTTTTGTGAAATTGTACCTAATTATGATACAAGAAAATGTTGAACAGTTATTCAAACAGATTTTATTAATTCAAATGACTTCAATACACTGGTATTAACATTTTTTAAACTATTATTATGCTGATTTGAGTACATAAACATATGTACATACATACCCAAGTTCGGTAGCCAGAAATTTATTTGTCATTGATCTAATGAATTCTATTTCATTGGAATTATGAAACTCATAAAACTTACGTTTTAATAAAAAAAAAGCTTGATATTTTTTAAACCGTAGCTTAAGATTAATAAATGCCCATTAATATATCTTACCAAAATTCAAAGAATTAAAAAAGAAAAATAAATTTTGTTGTAGTCATAAATCCAATGATTTTTTTTAATGAAACTATGAAACTTAATGAAACCATTCTGATGGAACTATTTCATAATATATATGAAGTTCCATGCATATTGTGAAAAGTTTTCATTGGATTAATGAAAAATATATAATAAAACAATTTCATTAAATATATGACGCATAATTCTTTCAGTGTAGAATAAGTGGTTTTAGCAGCTGGATTGCAGTAGTGTTTTTTTTGAAAAGACTTTGTCTTCACGATTTTAATAAATACATACTATCGATTTTAAAAATATGATTTTTTAAAAATGATGTCACAGTTGCCAAAACGCAAAAATGAGTTGCCAAAAATGTTATAAAAATTTTCCACAAACTGTTCATTTTGCCCTTAATTATAGTTTTTTTCTTTATTACCCTCCAGCCTGAAGAAGATTTTTTCGAAAAACGTGTTATTTAATTAATTTTGGAAATGGTTTTATAACAAATCAAAATTTTCTTCCTTTTTAACTAAATTTCCCTACCTTTCGTTGGTAAGCAAGCGAAGAAAAATAATAAACGAACAACTTAAGAAGTTTATTAACTTTGTACATAAATTTCCTCTTCCGGTTTGAGGTGCAGCAGCAAGAAATTAAAACAAAATCGGTTTTATCTCTTTCGACATTTGAAACTTTAACCATAATTCATTTGTGCATAAATAATTTCTGTACTTTTTTGTATAAGATTGAAAACATTTCAAGAAAAAAAAAAAAAAAGAAACAACATTCTTTCTGCACATTTATTTATGCCTTAAGTTTTACTTTGTTCAAACAGCTAAAGAATTTAATGAGAGGAAAAGGAAACGGCAAGAATGCGATGAAGACGTTTGTTCGTTGCTTTGTGAAAAATGTTTCTGGTATTTCAAAAGGAAAAATGGATAATTAAAATATTTTCAAGTTTTGTGAGTTATTTTTTCTTAAGTCGCGTCAAGAGAAATAAATCAAATAAAAAAAATAATAAAGAAAAATATATATAAATTTAACCTCTAATGAAGGTAATACGATTTTCTAAATAATTAGAATTATAAATGTATCTGGTTACACATGCTTCAAAAAAGTGGTATTTTTATTCAAGCTCAGCTATAACATATTTTTTATAGCTCTATACACATAGAAAAAGTATAGAGTTAACATGACAATTTTCAAAGGGAAACATACTATTGTGGAATTGTATGCTATGTATTATATTGTTATATTTGGAACCCTATGATATATCTAAGTCATGAATGATATAATCAAAATTTTACAAACGACTATATCATGCTCTGGTTCAATATTGTTTTAATTATAGGCAAACACAATATTAACAAAAATTAGCAGCAAGAACTTACTATATTACAGTCATACCTAACCATGTTGCTATGCTAACCATACTTATATCACAACTAACTATATTACTTTCATTAAACAATTTTGCAATGCAGTTTTATTTGCACAAAAAAATATTTTTTCCATAATTAACAAAACTAATTCAAAACAAAATTTCTGCATAACATATTATGCACATAAGTATAATAATATAAAATAATATAAAACGTTTAGTATGAACAATTTTTAATAAAATAAAACAATTAAATAATATGAGATGAATATAGATGAAAAATAATTAAATGCTCGGTGGCTGAGTGGTTAAAGCAGCAGATCATGATACGTCATGACCCGAGTTCAAATCCCAGTGGGTGCTGATGTGTAGTGTAGCGACTACGAAACAGCTAGTTGTCCCCCAACTAAACATTTGATTATTATTTTTCTTGTCTTCTCAATGAATTAAAATAGCTGTAAGAAAAAATAAAATTAGTAATGATTTCTCAATCATTTAATATTTAAGAATCATACATATAGGGAAAAATAAAAAGCCACTATAATTTATCGTTTATTTAATCTTTATTGTATTAAATCTTCTTTAAGGTTAAAAACCAAAAACGTGGTGCCGGTATCAAATCAAGTTAAAAACGAATCTTTCGGTTATGACAACTGTCAATTGTGGTCGTGCTGCCACAGTACTCCCCTCTGAGAGGCGTCTCCATGGTATAACGTGATGTCGCCAACTTCCGAAACATTGAATGCTGGTTTTAAACGATCGATTGAACCCTTAGTATTTCTTCCAGAAGTGTTTACGGTATAATATTTAGATGCTCGTTCAACAACTTTAAATGGTCCGCTATATGGAGCTGTTAAAGATGGTCGTACTGAGTCGTTTCTAACGAAAACTAAGTCACAAGATTTCAAATGAGGGTGTATAAACACTTTGTTGTTATTATGCCAAGCCGAATCAACTGGCCTCAAGTTTTTCATAGTTTGTCGGAGTTCAGATCACGTCGGGGTCACCAATATTATAGGGAAAAATAAAAAGCCACTATAATTTATCGTTTATTTAATCTTTATTGTATTAAATCTTCTTTAAGGTTAAAAACCAAAAACGTGGTGCCGGTATCAAATCAAGTTAAAAACGAATTGCCAGATCTTTTTACTACGTCTTTCGGTTATGACAACTGTCAATTGTGGTCGTGCTGCCACATACACATATAACTGTGTTAATATGATTCGAAGTATGGGTGTGACCATAGTATGGTTGAAAATATGGTTGACTACATATAAAATTATTGATTTTTACATACCCTTCGTTTTAAGCAAATTCTAACCTAGTTTACCTTTCTTGCTTAGTTCAACAAATATAGGTTCGGATAGACTAAGTTGTACAGACTGCCAGTTTTATGAAACCAGCTCTTTTGAGTGCTTCCTAGGTCCCATTATGTTGACTGAATGTTATATGAATTCTATGAGACCTATACCTCCCGTGGCAGTTTAGATTTCAACCCACCTGGAAATCGCACAAAAAATCCAGTACATACATCCCGCATTCCGCTATACCTACTAACCAGCAGTATCGGTCCGCCGCGAAGATAAAGTACTCTAATAGAACCAGGAGCAGGGCGCCGACAAACTTTGTCTTCCTCGCTCTCATACCTACAACTTCTACAGCAATCATTAAATGGAAGATTTAACATTGTAGCATGCGTCTCAATTTCCTGTCAAAACCACCACTAAACCACGCAGCCTTCACCGCAGGATCTTAGTCCTGCAACGATTATACACAGGCCGTGTTAGACTTGCTATTCAGCAGGTAACTTAATATAGTAAAGAATATCTGTCCTGGGCAGCCCCTACAAGTTACAATGCACATGGTTTTGACAGCTTTTAAGCGAGACTTCTATTATCCTGTCCATGCTCCCTTGCTGTTAACGGACCACGCGTGTTGCCAGTTCGGTGGCTACCATATATGCAGGCACTTTACTGTGCCTCCGTATCCCGAAAAGCTCCAGCTTTGTATGTCTCGCTATCTCATTAAGAGTTATCCGCCATTAATGAACCAAACTGCCAGTATAGATACCAGTAAACGCAATTAACGTGGCCTTACTTTCAGTATAGATTCGAATATTGACCAGGTATACCTTATAATTAGTAGCTCAACCAGTTAGCCGCTCTCATTATAGCTGTAATTTCAGCCTACGTCGCGCAGCACTCATTACATAGCTAAAGATGATATCACTAATAGAACATGTATCTGATTATACTAGTAACTTACAAAACACGTCTATCTAACCAATAACATGTTTTTTAACAGTTTCTTTTTTAGCTTTTTTATAAAAGCTTGACATACACAGAACTCGTTTTTTAAACCAAAAGAATTTTCTAAACAAGAAAATCTAATTATTTATTTATTTCGACCCTTATTTTTCTTCTTAACATTGTGTTATTGTTCGAGCTTAAGGTCTTTTGGAAGTTTTTGGTTTTTAATTATCTGCCAATATTTCGCTTTCCTTTGGACAGCTTCTTTGGCCTGAAGAAGCTACCCAAGGAAAGCGAAATATCGCCAGATAACTAAAAACCAAAAAAACAAAAACTTCCAAAAGACCTTAAGCTCGACCAATTGCACAATACATACACTCATAGAAAACCCATCATAGCTGTGATATATTTTAACATCAATGCAATGCCAAATGTCATCATTTTTGACCCCATGATACTATTCATCGCTGTGATTTCAACCATTACATCAGTTGCTCTAATTATCATTAACAGTAATTATGACAATTATTTCATCAATGACATGTTAAAGTGACATCAAGGTGATGCTTTATTGGAATACGTTTGATGTGAGGATGTGATCAATGCAGTGACACTCTAATATCGAAGAAATGACTAAATGAAGCCAATATAATGACAAAATATTATCTGTTAGCATGACTCAAGCCGTCTATGTTTTTAACAACTGGCAACACCACAGTTTAAAGTGGATACTTTAGCTGTGGTGAATTTGACTTGAGGCTAACTTCACTCTCACGAAAGCAACCGAAAGGCCAACAAGTGCTATTATTGCGAAAAGAAACTTAAAGTTTAAAATAAAGTGCTTAAACTAAAGAAAAAACAGGAAAAGAAAGAAACCCCCAAAATTAAAAGACTTTTTTTTTTGTTGAACAAGTGTATAGTGTGGAGGGAGATTTGGCGAGATCCATTCAACACTAAAGGCAACCAACCAGTGACCAACCTCTAGCAACGCCGTCCAGCAGCTCGGCGGAAACGAACAACACAAAAGCCTCGTCAGGTATACATATACGATCAAAAAGAGGCTCAGCTGGTAATCATTATCAATAGAATATCACACTAACATCAGACCAACTATAATTTGGTTTCAATATGATGTAAAAATCTCATTGATGTGATGGCTTATTAACATCAGAAAAATTTCTAAGTGAAGTAAATTTTATGACAAAATGTCATCAGTAACATGACATGCTATTACCAACTTTAATTATGCTCTAGTTATATTTCATTTAATTCAAAAATATCTTCAAATATATAACTTTATATTTCACTATTTTCAAGAAACCAATGAGAATTAAAAATCGTCTAATAGTTTCGATGATTTGTTGTCATCATATATAATGTCTGTGTGTGGCATTAGCATTTTACTCTCTGCGCTCTTATTGTATTCGTTATTTAACTAATGCCACATGTGATGACAAAGTGTCATCAAAATGATGTATTATCGTTCATTTATATATTCGCTTTATACTTATTTGTCTTTGCTTAAACAATACTTCAAGTGATTACAAATTTATATCAGAATGATGCATTTTTTTCTTCTTCCTAAATATTAATTTAGGTTTAAAAATAATGATTTTAACAACAAAATTCTTTTTCAGCAATAAATTGAAAATATTATTATTCACCTTTTTTTGAAATAAATTTTACCAATTAGATGTATTATAATTTTTAATCCAATGGGTCATTGAATTGATGTCTCCATAGTTGTAGCATTGATGATACTCAATGTATGACAAAATTTTTTGATGACTTTTTTCATTTAGATTCATATCTGTTTTCTCATTACTGATGGCTATTTACATAATATTGATGTCACAATTCTGATGGCCCACCGTCATTAATATGAAGACGCTTTTTTCTATGAGTGTATTAAGAAAAAAAATTTAAACTAGCACTAAAATATGCTTGCATGTAAGTAAACTTAAGTTTCTGTAATGTTCAAAACAATTCAGTAGTTTACTATAGCTCTACAATCAGCAGCATTTGCTCTCATGAAGTCTTCTGTGGTCTACGTGTTTAATGCTGCAGTAAATGTCAGCAAAGCACTGCCATCAGCAGTTGCTTGCAAGTGCCGAACGTGTGAGTAAGTTTGTAAAACAAATTTGTGTGTATAAAGTTTTTTGAACTCGCAACTGCGCATATAAACGCAAAGCATATGGCCGCTTTTAATTATATATCAATTGTAACCAATAAAATAATAGTGAATTATTAAATTGATTCTTAATCTTCATCTTTACACTCTAAAAATTATTATTTATTTCTCTGTATTTAAACACTCCTTTGTGTGATTTTGTCTTCAGAAAAATTTTTAAATATTTTTGTTTTTTGCATGTTTTTTAATTAAATGTAATTTTTGTTTTCATTTTCCTTGTGGAGATCCCATTTAAGCTGCCAACCAAAGATCCTCAGCACTTTTAAAACATGAATTTTTTAACCCAAATTTAAAGTTTTTTTTCCCCTGAATTATGAAAAATTATATAAATCAATGCCAACGCTAAAACCTTATGAAGTGTAACAAAAATACGATGTTTCGCAAAATAATTTATCTTTTCAATGTTCATGCAAAACACACTTTACTACATCCGCTTTCCTGTTTTTTCCAAACTCTTATCGGCAAATGGGGGTTTTTTTTATCCTGTAAGACTTAAACACTCAATACATATTTTCTATCCTTACAGCACCTTTGAAATTTACTACCATCATTACTGGGAAGAAAATAAAAATATAGAGAAAAATTTACCAACATCTTTAGAAAGTATTTATGAAAAAATAAAGTTTTTGTTTTTTTTTTTAAGATGGGAAGATACAGATGCTGCAAGTTCTAAATGTTTATAACGAAAGTTCAGGGTAGGAAACTAATTTTGTTTAAGAAGAGATATTTAATATTAATAATTTGCTGGGCATTTTATGAGTATTAATAGTGAAAGGTTAGGAAATAAATATTGTTTACAGTAAACGTTTAAAAGAGTGCAAAAAGTATTAAATTTATCTGGTTTAGTGATGTTCAAAAATAAAAATGAAGACGCATTGTTGAAAGAGCTACCCAGCAAACATAATGACTAACATTTAATATAAGAAAAACAGGAAAAAAGTTTAAATTCAGCATGTTTCTCAGATTGAACCAATTTAGAAATGAATTTAATTTAAATTTGAAAGGAAAGAAAAAAATATTTATTATATGGGCGATATTCTCTTAAATTTTTTTGTAACTTGCAGTATAATATTTTCAATAAATTCTCTCAGGTCAAGGTCCCTTCTGATTTTTTTTTAAATTTTATTACTGTATTTTTTAATATTTTGTCTTCCTTCGAAAGACTTTTTCAGCAAAAATATGTTTGTATGTTATTAATTAGATAAAATTAATATAAATACAGTGCTGTTCTGCAAATCACTTTTTGTGAAAGTGATTTGGAATCACAGAGGCCTGTTCTAAAAACCACGTGATTTCAAATCACATGTCGTTTCAAAAGCACAAATGGGATTTGTACCTGTTCTGCATATCGCAATATTTTATGATTTTCGATGTGATTTATACTCTTTGAAAGCACAAAAAACAGCTGCTTTTTGCTTTGATTTACTGATATTTTTATTTTCAGGTGGATTTTTTTTATTTGCAAAATATAGGTAATTACTTCTAATAAATATAAAAGGTGAAGTACAAAAAAGTTAAATAAACGCACAGACTAAATCACAAAAGAATGTAACAAAATACACGTATCTAGTTTTTTCATAATTTAGTGAATTATTTTGTATAACATAAATAGTTTTCTTTAAGTAATCTATAGAAAACACATAAAATTAGTTAATAATGTAATAAATTGTAAAATTCTTAATGAAGTACCCGCAAAAATTAGAACGTGATTTCAAATTGATAGCAGGTTAGCTTACTGGTTTGAAATCAGAAAAATCAAACATATTTTGTGTGCAGAACACACAGTGTTTTAAATAACACTTCACCTAAATGGTCCGCTCACGAGTATACTAGAAGACATGCTGCAAATACCAGTATTGCAAAGTTTTAACAAACGATTTCTATGCACTCCATATATGTAAGAGGCTACAGATTTTCCACAATCTATAAAAAATTTTATATTACACGCAGAAATTTAATTTTTCTAACAGTCGCTCAATTAACTTTTTGCTGCTACTTTGCTTATATATACCCACTGTACATATCATGTTTCTCCGTTTTTTATACATGGTCTGATCAAAAAATAACCGTTATTTTCAATTTTCGTAAGTTAGGTATGTTCCATTTCTGCATTTTTTTTTCTCTTATGTTGGTACACATATCTGTTATAACTGTTGGCAACATCAGCCATTTCGAATTGTCAGTTTGTTTTTGACAGATAAAAAGGCCTGTCATGTTTTGGTGTGCTCTTCGATTTTTTACTAAATTTACTAAATTTTGAGCAAAAAGAACGTTGCATTGACATCACTCAGATCTTACTTAAAATTCTCCAAAACATACCATACACTTATTTAATTACACTGGTTTTTAACTTAAAAAAAATGAAAGTAATTATTATCAAAAAGTAAGTTCTAAATAGATAAATGCTATTTTTTAGCATTAAGAATAACGAAAATAAACATTTTAACATTTATACCGAAATGTTAAAAAATGAACCTATACCATATACACGGGCTGGTGTGTTTTCGTTTTCATTCATTTACTACCGCCCACAAACAGAACAACTTGCATTCTTTGTTTCATGCTTTAATAATAACAAAGGCAACTCTTAATACAATTACAAACGAGAGGAAAACATGAAATTTGATGCAGTAGCTTACTAGATTTCAACAAATCAGGACCGTTGCGGAATTTTTTTCATTTTGCTTAATTACGCATTTTGTTTATTGCTGTCTTATGTATGTTTTTTCAGGTTGTTTCGCAGTAGTAATATGCCATGTAGAGTTTGAAAGTCTTTTTATTTTCATTTATAAATAATGAAGTGCGTATATCTCGCCGAACATTAACTCGCCGCATGGAAGATATACGACTTTTTATTCAACACGAAACAACTTTTTACTCTCTTTAACTCAGTTCTCGCAATCTGCCCTTCGCTGTTTTAGAACAAAAGCTGCCTACTCCAAACGACTACATTAAATATACTAATTGATGATTTTGAGTGAAATTTGAACAGCTGACGTTTGACAAATTTGAGCGGTTCGCAAAATCATAATACTGAGATCATGGAATATCGAAAGTGTTTTGAGCTTAGACTATGTTGAGAGGTAAATGGTTTTTGAAAAAAAGTGTTTTTTCTTACTTAGCTAGCTTCAATATCAATCTGCCCTTGTATATAATTTATTTTATTTCATTTTTAAATATTCGTATTATTTTAATTTTTTTTTTTCGAATACACAAAAGTTGTTCTGACCTGAAAAATCCGCGAAATATTTGTCTGTTTTTTTATGCGTTTTTTTTTTTTACTTTTTGTTACTTTTTCATTAATTTTATTTTCCAAAAGTAATATTTAAGTCGCTGTTTGTTTATTATATTTTTCTATAGAGTTTTTCAATGCTCCTTCTTTTTTCCAGTATTCACCAGCATCATAATTAACTTTCTGCTGCTGGCGAATAGTTTAAGAAAAAAGCAAAACCTTAATGAGAAAAATATAACACTTGTAAATTAAATGTCGTTTTTTATTATATTGTTTTTTAAGTTGCTACCACTTTTGCTCATTTTTATTTTACGTTTTTTTTTTTTTTTTTTTTTTTTTTTTTTTTTTTTAAATTCATTTAGCACTTTTTTGTATAAAATTGTGTTATAAGTTTTACTACTTCTTTATTTGTATTCCTCTTAAACCAAAAATAATATAAGAAGCGGCAATTTTGTTTATTTTTATTTCTCTTTACGGTTTCAGAAAGTTAACGACTTTGGCCATTTAATGTTTAATACAAAAGGCCCATTAACACACTTTGTAACTCGTTGTTTTAAAATATATGTTTATTTAAAGAATACAAACAAAAAATATTTCGTATTCTTTCCCCTCTCCAGGAAAAAAAATCATTAAAAAAGAAGAAATTAAACTATACACCAAACAGTCTCTTGTTATAAAGTGTAATCTCTCGCCACGAGAAACTTTTCGACTGAAATGTGTGAAATGAAACCAAGTTGAAACAAACAGCCTCTTTTCTCACTAAACTGTATCTATAACTTTTCTTGGTGAGTAATAGCTGTCACGTAAGGAAATTACTCGCCGTTTTACAGAAAAACTGCTTCTGTAAAACTTTTGCGAAAAAATTTCCCGCTTTCAACTGTCATTATTTCTCGCAAATAAAAAGGCTGTGAGATAGTATCATAATAATGATGATAATAATCATCATTAAATGAATAATAATGCTGAAAAATAATTATTTTGCAGCTAATTTAAGTATCAAATACATATTTACACAGTTTAGAATGATCGTTTTTTTTTATTTTAACTTTTTATTTAATTTTTGTACCCTTCACACAGCAAGTTTTAAGGGAATACTTATATAAGTTTGTAATTTCTACAATTTTACCCTGCAGAAATCGAGAATACTCCTTGCACGCGTGTAAGGAGTACTTCACAAGGGACCAGGGCTAGTCCAAAAGTAATCCAAATATATGGGGAAAACATGCTCCATTTTACATTACAATGTCCTATGAGAGGACCATGTAATACAAAAAAAACATTACGTCAGAGTAATCCAAAAACTAGTCCAAGTAACTACTCCGCAAATTATTAACACAGGGTTAGTCCTGAAATTACTTAATGTCACTATTCTATGGATTACCACAGAAAACTAGTTTGGAAACCATTTTACACTATTAACCCGCGGAATATAAACAAAGGACTAATTTTCAAATTACTCTGATGTGAATACTCCATGGAACATCACAATATAACTTCCGCAATTTCTGTGCTATAAGATAAAATATTGCATATTTTTTGCGCAGTTTGTGTACACTTTGAGCATCCACTAGATGACGAGTGATGGGCAATGCCACAAACAAATGACTTTGCGGGTGCATCACAAATTACAGTCCGTACTTTAAAAACTATTACTTTTGCGCCAATTTTTAAATTATTTTTCTGAAAATCAGAAATTTCTTCTATAAATTTTTTTAAAAATTCGTTTACATCATATGGCTTTTGTTTTCCAAAATAAATGCCAGCTGCAAACACTTCTATATTTTTGATATTAATTACTTTAATTAGTATTGGCCAAAGTTGTGCATTTGAACTTTTAAAAACTGGTAAACCGTCTACGTTAATATCACATATTATTTCGTCATATATTTCAAATAAATGTGCTACTTTCATTAGATTAATTTTAATACCAAAATGCACATATTGCCCAGGTTGCACTGTCACTATATCTCTTTGCGAGTCCACTCGTTTGAATAGAGCAGCTGGAGAAATCGGCACATTAATTCCATTGTTTTTCAATATACACAACAGATCTCTCATGTGTTTACGGGAAGTTCTGCTGTTCATCTGCCATTGCCCTAAATTACTAATTAAATCACTTTGGTAGTTTACGTCATTTAATTCTACAGGTGAATCCTCTAAATCAAAAGAATCGTCTCCCCCTGTAGATTCTATTTTAATAGAATCTAATTCTTCATTTTTGCACTCATTGAACGAATTTGCGTTATTCAATTTATCTAAATAATAATCTTTTTCTTTTTTAACAAGTCTTCTTCGATGACGAGCACTGCACTTCATTTTATTTTATTGTTATCAAACTTTTTATTGATTATTTAATTTTTACTTACAGCAGAAGAAACTTTTTCACTTTTAAGCATTCGGCTTGTCAGAAAACAAAAAATGGCGTAACAGTGTTACCATAGTTGTATTATTTTTTAAATAATGTGTTGCGAGTGTTACCAAATATACTTTTTTTTAGTCATCATGGTCCTTGTTTGCATTACATCGGACTATGTTGTAACTACTCCTTTTTACTTAAAACGGATCATGTAGTCCAATAATTTCTGCAGGGTAATTTTCAACCCAACAAAGTATATTGTAATACTTTTATAATATTTTTTTCAGAATTCACAAATTGCAATTGTTTTGTAATGTTACAAAATTTTGTGCATAAGTATCTACGTATGTATTTGTAAATAAAATGTAAACGTTAGAGCCATACCATTTTCTAGAACAGCCGGCGGTTATAATATGACGCCGTTGAACAAAATTTCTTAGCTTTAGTAATTTTTGGTCGGCGGTCGTACTAATTGTGGCTGGCGCTTTCATTTTTAAAATTGCATGTCGGCATCGTTTTATATTTTCAGACATTTCTAACGTAACGATGTAATCGCTTTGGGTAGTTTTCGACATGAGTTACAGACGCATGTATTTCCTCACTTTTCGAGAAACGATGGAACAATTAGTTTCTCAAGTTTTCGATGCGAGAACTCCTCGCCAAAGTTACAGAACACAGCCACAGAATTTATTTTCCTTGTCCCAACCCGTCTGTATTGTTAACTTTATTCAGTTTCTGTTATATGAACAGAGCAAAATACAAATACATATTTTATGATAATATTTTTAAAACTCAAACAATTGAGTTTTATTCACTATATTAGCTTCTTCCATTGATATCAATCAAAAAATTATAAACAGCTTGTTTGGAATGTTTGAGAATATCCTTTAAAAATTTCCAAAGTCTACTTATGATTAGAGTAGTTGCTATGAAATATCGACATAGAGACAGCTGGGAAACATAGAAAACGAGCAATTTATAATTTTTTGTTTTTTAATATTTTTATTTAATTAATTTTTTTTTTTTAATTTTTATTAAAAAAAAAAATTGCTTTATTCAGAAAAAAATTACTTTTGGCTTTATGTAAATATTTGTTACCAAATGAGTAAAGCTTAACAAACTGTTATTAAAAATTTGTATTCAGAAAACACATATTAACTGATAAATGGTATAAGCAATTTTGAAATTTTGAACTTGTAACAGTATACACAAACTTGCCCTTTAAAGGCCCATGTAGCCGACCGTAGAACGTGTAACGTACATGTAAATGTAACGTAAATGTAAATGTAGTAGCACTTATAATTAGAACACTTAAAACCGTATCATGTGTTTTTTACATAAACAAAGAAAAAGTGTTCGTTTTTTCATTTTTATATTATTGTGTGTTAAAAAAAATAATTAATTTTTCATCGTCCACATCCTTATATCAAATAAATTACAAAAATCAAATAAAAGCAATACAGCTGTTCATAGCAGTGATGAGAGTTCATATTATTCAGTACATATTCTCGTACAAAAGGTACGAAACTTGCTGAAATCGTACCAAAAATGTATCTTATATTATAACAATATGTAATAACTTTGATAAAAAGTTATATTATAATGTATTATTAATGTACTTAAATAAGATTTTTGTTTTTAATTTATAAATTTTTTTTTTGTACATTTCTACATCGGATTTTAGTTTAAGTTTTTTATTTATATATATTTTAATAGAAATAAACTCTTAAAAAAAATCGGTTACTCGTGTATTTAAACGTCTTCATTACTATTAACTACCATTACTATTAACTATTTGCTTTTACATCAAAATCCGATTTTATTTCTATATACTGCATGGGCTAAAAAGTACCGGACCTAAAATACAAATCAGGTGGTAACACCAGAAAACATAAAAAAAACCACAAAATCGTTTTGAATGCTTGAAAAGTCAAGTTGATACCGCAAAGATATCAATAGAACTTGTTGGCTTTATATTGCACAAGCATTTGACTATGAGAAAGCTCTGTTCAAAGTGGGTGCCACATTAGCTCACTGTTAACCAAAAACGGGAACGTGTTGATGATTCAGGACAGTGTTTGACCATGTTTAAACGTAACAAACCGACATTTTTGCATCGATATGTGACAATGGATGAAACATGTATCCATCACTTCACTCCAGAATCAGAACGATCGTCAGCCGAGTGAACAGTAGCTGGAAAACCTCTTCCAAATCGCCCGAAAGCACAACAATCGGCTAGAAAGGCCTCGATTTTTTGTCATGCGTGTGGTATAATATATATCGACTATCTTAAGACAGGGAATACTATTAACAGTGAATATTATATACCATTGTTGGGCCGTTGGAAAACTGAAATTGCAAAGAAACGACCGCATATGACAAAGAAACAAATTTTGTTTTAACAAGTCAATCAAAACAATGGCAAAACCACACGAATTCAACTTCGAATTGCTCCCACATCCACCGTATTCGCCAGATTGGCTTCCAGCGACTACTGGCTGCTCACAGACTTGAAAAAAATGCTTGCCGGTAAGAAATTTCACACGAATAAAGAGGTTATCGCTGAAACTGAGGCCTATTTTGAGGCAACAGATAAATCGTTGTACAAAAGTGGTATTGAAAGGTTAGAGCGGCGCTGGAATGATTGTGTTGCTCTTGATGGAGTTTCCATTGATGAAAAAAAGCTAGTTTTGAACCAAAAAACTATGTTTTCTTTGGTAGGCTGAGACGTTTCAGCCCATGTGCTATATACGAAATGATTTTCCACTTCAAAAAAAAAAAAAACAGTTTATTTGGTTTGTTTCAATTTACCCTTTTAAATTAAGAATTTTTGGTTTGTACATATGTACATCGGGTTTTAGTTCAAGTTTTTCCTTTCTTAAGTTTTTATCTTAAGAAGGATTTTTTTACAATACAAATTTGCTGTGATCAATAATTATTGATTGCAGAAGACAAGAAAAGTAATAATCAAATCTTTAGCTGGGGGACAACTAGCTATTTCGTAGTCGCTACACTACTCATCAGCACCCGTTCCGATTTGAACTCGGATCATGACGTATCATGATCTGCTGCTTTATCTACTCAGCCACCGAGTATTTAATTATTCTCTATCTATATTCATCTCAAATTAAATCACATATGCATTTTTGTTAATTGCCCGCATTGTTTGTACAACGTATGCTGTCAAATACATATTTTATTTAAAACTAGTTAAATTTACCTCCTGTGATAGTCATAGTAACCAGTTTTATTTGGCATTTATGATCACCAGCTTTGAAATCGATGCCGCTTCAATGAGCTTAATCAGATCTTGTAAGAAGTTCGTGGATAGAATTATTGAAGTTTATTCTCAGATTATTTTGTCCCGTAGCTGAATGAATATAAATAAAAAAAGTTTTTAACATATAATTGCTTACTATTATAATAAAGTTAAACTATAATATATTTACATACGTTTTCTTTCAGAAAACTATATGGTGACATACCAATAGCAGTACTTTAATGTAGCAGAAATAACATTATAGCTCAACAAGAATATGCTTCCCTTATAATGTTGTCAGCTCAAACATAAATTCTTTTCTTCCTATATTAGTTTCGTTATCCAACTTACTTGCACATTAAGTTTATCTGTTGTTATAAAAAATCCAGCATTTTCCTTTATAAGCACAATTAAACATAAACTCTGCTATAGAAGCAATCAAAAAAACTTTTCGCACTTTTGTGTTAAATAATCATATGTATTCTTTAACAACATTTTCCTTGCATAAGTAGCACCAAACTGCATTTAAATAAACAGTTTTGCAAAAATGTTTATGAAAATTTTCTGACTACCTGTTCAAATGGTAAAAGCCACAGCCCGACTATAAAATTACATTAATATTTTTAATAACATTATATGCATGGTAATGATGTAAATTTATATATTGTATATTAAATAAATTGCGGTTTTCTGACATCAAAACTTTAACTGCAGCATTTACGAAGCAACAATGATGCTTAAGACTATAAACTCATACACAGACAGAGCTGTAGATGCAACTTCTTCAAGTGTACATTTATAGTCTGAGTTTATATCGCATAAAGCCAACAAGTTAGAAAACCAAAAGAAGCTATAAACATTTTAGCACTTTAAGTAACATATTTCCTGTTTTCTTTTTATAGTTGGTCTTCCGACAATTCTTTTCCTCTTCCACTAAACTTGAAAGCTTTAACGCAAAGTCACCTCATCCTTTTGCATACAAATAGACACATATTCGTAAATTTTTATAGGTTTTTCGTTTATTTGTAGTTGTGGTTATGGGTTTCTTCTTCCACATTTGTGCAGGAATAACAACAACACACGATATTACAAAAAAAAAGTTGCCTGGTTTGTAAACAAAAAAGCCGTATAAGATGTTATAACGAGGCCGATAATAGCTTTTATTGCTACACTTTGCCCATAAAATTTCAAAGATTTTAAAGTTAAATTTATAATTATTTGCAGCAAATGTGCAGGCATATATCAATTTTGTTAATGTGAATGCATATAATTTTAAGAGTTTTGTACCAGAGTTTATTAAGTGATGCATTTAAATATAAATGAGCATATCGTTGGTCTCATAAGACCAACTTTAGGGGACAAAGAAGAGCGTTTGACTGAATGTGGCATACAACTATACAGGCAAAACTTTTTGCTATAGGTGTATAGCTGCCGCAGAGACTGCTCTATACGAGTTGTTATAGATGGGGTTTCCTTACCCGAATTCAAGATTGATTCAGGGGTACCGCAAGGCTCCGTTCTTTTTCCTATACCATTTCTTATCTTCCTCATCGACTTTCTATATCAAACTTCCAACCCCATCCACTCTTTCGCGGATGACAGCAGCATTCGTCATTCGTACTTTTTCAGTTATAGGCCCAGCCTATCCAAGATCGTTACCAAGAGGCTAAATATGAACGATTCACTGAACAGTGATATTCTATTAATATCCGAATGGGGTTGTAAAAACATGGTCGTCTTTAACGCTCGTAAAACCTTGTTGTTTATTAACACACAAACAAACGACCGCAAATGATGTTTTATCTGTACATATGGGTTGTATAAATATTGAGAAATCTTGATGTTCTGTGGACTGAACACATTTTTCATGTCACTAAAGAGTGAGTAAAAAGTGATGCGGGTTTTTGAAACAGTGTAAGATGTACTTCCCTACATCCGACCTCCTGACTGCTTACACCACCTACCACTTACAAGTCATTATATCTGCCTTAAACACCTGCAGAGGATGGGCATTTCCAACACAGACATTTGCATATTCTGCAGTGAGGAAGAGGAGTCAATGGAGCACTTGACACAGAAGGTATAGGCTACTAAGCACTGGGACACAGGAGATATAGGCTACTACAAGCTCATATGTTAAGTGAATGTGACTTAATATCACTCCCAATGAAGGAACTTGTCCGTTTTCTTGAGATACTTAAAATGTAATGGGACAAGGGGACGCACAATTGATCAACAACACTGTTCGTAGTGCATGTGGTCGATGTGGGCCATATCCCATCCAATAATAATAATACACCACCTACTTCTGACAGAAAATGGAATATAACTCTTATGTTGGGTCCGGTGCCCCAAAGTCTATTTTAGGGTTACTTGACCGTGTGCAGGAGAGGGCGAAGAAGTTTATCGGTGACAGTAGGGTATCCAACTCTATTGACTCAGTGGCTCATCGACGCAGTGTAGGGTGCGTTACTCTGTTCTATCGTTACTAAAAAGGGGATTAGGGATCTTGTTCTTGAAACTGGTAGCAAGCGTTCATCAGCTAGAATGCATTCATTCGTGGTCGATTGCCCGATTCATTTTACAGAGAGAATTCGTTTTTCAGCCGTACGCTTGACCTGTAGACGCGTTTCCTATCTGTTATAACCTTGGAAATTCTAGTTAAATCTTCACAAACACCACTCCCTCTTTCCCTCTGCTCACAACCTATTTTTCTAGTTGTGGTATAATGTACAGCATATGTAGGAGTCATCGCCTGAATACAGGTTCCAAATAAAAAAAGACAATAAAAAAAGAGTTTATCAATATAATGTTTTTATAAAGTCTATTATAATAGAGGTATACAACTTTGAAAAGGAATAAAACATAGATGAATTTTTAAACTCGAGATTAAAATTACTTTATTCAAAAAATTATATTCTGGAATAACGCAGGGTGGTATACTACTTTTTTTTGTTTATAATATTTGATTAAATAAATGAAAATGGATCTCATATTGATTGATCTTTTGTTAATGGATGCTAATTTAACTTATTTATTTATTTAAGTTTTAAGGGCCGATGTTGAATGTGAACCATACCTAGACATCAAGTTTTTTTCTGCATTCCATTTGATATTTCTTAATTTCACACTAACTCATCGAGCAGTACCTCAAAGTTATTCAGGCTTATTATGAAAATGGGTGTTTCAATCAAAATGCATATTGTGCACTTCGTAATTTTTTCGGTCCACTTAATCGTCTAAATGCGCATGCAGTCGGCAAAATCGTGTAAAGCTTTGAGCAAGCCAGGCTTAAAGGAGATGTGAAAACACCAGTGCATGCTCATACAGCTCGTTCTGTAGGAAATATTGCTGCTCTTCGCGATTGTGTGACTGTCCACCTCAACTCGTCGTCGTGCCCAAGAATTGCACCTCTCACGCACATCGCTGATGAACTTTGTCCATAAAGACTTGCATTTTTGCGCTTACAAGATGCAATTGACTCAAAAAATGAAGCCTTTGAGCCATTCCGAGAATCGTCAACGGTCAGAATGATGGCAAGAAATTACAACACTGAATGATCAACTTTGGAAGAAAATCATCTTCAGTGATGAGGCATATTTTTAACTCAGTGTATTTGTCAAAAAGCAGAAATGCCGCATTTGGGCGAATGAGAATCCAAGAGTGACTGTCGAAAAACCAATGCACCCACAAAGAGTGACTATTTGGTGCTTTTATGGTTTGGCGGCATAATCGTGACGTATTTTTTCAAAAAAGGATGCTGATCAGGCAGTTACTGTGAATGATGTTCACTATAGTGAGATGATAATGAATTCTTTGTGGCCAGAATTGCAAGGTATGGATGTGGATAATACTCGTATGTGGTTTTAACATGACAGTGTCACTTGCCACATAGCTAACGAAACAATGGCTCTTTTGCGAAGAAAATTCAATGGCCGCTTTAGCCCAAGTGATGGCGATGTCAACTGGATCATGTGATTTGACACCGTTGGATTTGCTTTTTGTGGTTATTAGAATGAAAAGATATAATTCAAAAAGCCAACAACAAATCAGGAGCTAAAGGATAACATAATTTAGCACATTAACGGCACAGAATCTCATTTATGCCTCACCGTCATCGAAAATTTTGGACCATCGGATGGAGGTGTATCGTCAAGGTTACGATAGCCATTTGGACGATTTTTTTTTTCTATATATAACTGAACCATATTATCATAAAAAAAGAAATAAAAATAATTCCTAAATAACTTGTGTTTAATTTTAAATCAACATCGACCTTTAAAATTTAAGCACTCTTTGGTTGCATTAACCTAAAATATAAATATATGTATTAATGTTAAATAATCGAACTTTATTTTAATATTTCTAATATTATATGATGATGGGTTGGTTGTTCAAGTTCAATCCGGGCTAAAGCCAAGAAATTTTTTTTTTATTTATAATTATAACAATAACTGCCGCGATCAATAACTCTTGATCAAAGAAGACAGGAAAAAATAATCGTTAGTGGCATTATAACAAATTGCATATGTGATCAATATGAGAAAAATATAGACGAAAAAGTAAATAAGAGTTCATTGGCTGAGTTGGTTAAGCGGCCGTATTAAAAAAACAGCATGTTTACATGGTACTGAGTTCGAATCCTAGTGGGTGCTGATGATCAGTGTAGCGACTGCGAAACAGCTAGTTGTCCTCAATTATTTTTTTCTGTCTTTTTTGATCAAGAGTTATTGATCGCGGCAATTATTGTTATAATTATAAATAAAAAAGAATATTTCTTGGCTTTAGCCAGAATTGAACTTGAGCTAGACGAATGATACTAACCCATCATCATATAATATTAAAATATATATATTTTTAATATCTGAAAAATATTTAAATGTGTTATTAAGCAACATTATTTCAAATAATTGAATAATATGTCAAAGCAACTACAATCAAGAGAAATTTTTTCATTAAGCTTAAAATGTTGTCCCAATTTTGGCCGCCCTTTATACACAAAATGTTGTATGCTGATGAAGTATTTTATTTAATAGGAAATAGATCCAAAGTTGCAAACTTTCAGATAATATTACACACCATTTTCTTTTTGAAAATAATTAGTCGATGAAAGCATAATAAAAATGAGATAATAGAATATACTTTATCATTTGTGGCATTTTTGCTACAAAAAAGTGAACAAAAAGTTATATAATATATATTAACTTAATTATATTTATTAGCTGAAATTCTTCTTTAATATGAAAAAGTTTTGTGCTATTTTTTTCAATATATATTATACATAGTTACTTAAAATAAGGCCAAATTATGCCAAATTTTATGTTCATCGGGCAAATAGTATTAGTTAATTAATGTTTTTTTTTCTTGCATTTTGCCCATTATTATACTTCTAAAGACAATTTCTTTTTCTTGGGTGTATAAATATGTGGGAATTAATTAACTATTTCTGTTTCCTGTTATTTCCTTATTTTCTATAGCACAAAAGATTTTTATTAGTCAGTAAACATTAGCTGTTTGGCTTTTCCACTCCCTCTGGTCATGCCCAGCATAGAAAAATTTAACCAATTTCATGTTTATTAAGTTTAATGTATTTTCAGTAGTTATTTAATCTTTCAAAGTTTTTATGCTATTACTTAGTTGCATTTCTTATCTTCACTTTATTGCTTTTGACGAGGGTGAACATCATGCTTTCAAAATTTAGAGTAATAGAAATTACAAAGAAGAAAAAGAAAGCTATGGCCTATAAATTATTTTTGAGAAGTGAATTTCTCCTCTAAATCAAACAAAATAAATATTCTACATTAGTGGAAATATATATCTTCATATTGATGACGGGGTATCATCAGAATTGAGATTTAACAGGCTTTAACAGCCATTGAAGAGCCAGACCACTTGGGTCCCATTTGTCCAGTTGTGTTGGCTGGGTATGATATGTTTCTCGGCAGATCGATATATTACTGGCTTAGAACCATCTAGAGGATCAGATAAAGGAGTCTAGTTCATTTACATCATATCCTGATACCTCTGCCAACTTGTTCAACATCGGTGTGCCAATACACAAAGCCCTTATGTAGGAAAGAGCTGAACACTGACAAAGGAAGTACTTAACACTATCTACTTCTGACTCGTCTCTGCAATTTCTACAGAAGTCATTAAATGGAAAATTTAATCTCCTCGTCTGCGTTCCTGTGTGACAATGTACCATCAGAATCGCCATAGTAAAATGCAACCTCCATATGGCAGGGCCCTAAGGACAATAGTCCTCCTGTTATCATATCTGGGCCAAGTCAGCCTTGATAGTCGGCGGTTTCAAAAAGCTAACGTTGTACTTGTTTCTTGCAGCTTCTAAGCGGGATTCCAACAATCCCATATATATCCCTTTGTTGTTGCCAGATCGTCCGCTACAGCATTACCGGTTGCTTCACTGTACTCTCGTACCCCGAAAAGCTCCAGGTTCGAATAGCTTGCTATTTAATTTAGATATATCCGGCATTCACGAACCAACCTGGACGTCGTATAGACCCCAGCTAGTACACACAGTGCAGCTTTACTATGAGTACAAATTCAGATATCCTCTCCGTATATCCTTTAGTACCTTAACTAGTTAGCTGCCTTCATAATGGCCACGATTTTGGTCTACGCTGTACTTATTTTGGGGCCTGAATTCATCCTCTGTCATATACCGATATTTTCAAATTTTTGGTGTGATCTTCGATTTTTGGCTAATGTTCAACAGCTCAGGAGCTGCTGAACAACGACGATCTAGATTTGCTTATAAATGTCATATTTGGTGACGAATTATGGGTTTATGCCTATGACATTGAAACCAAACACCAATCATCTCAATGGAAGCGTCCAGAAGAGCCAAGATCGAAAAAACTACGTCAAGATCGGTCAAATGTGAAGGTTTTGCTCACTGATTTCTTCTACTGTAATGGCGCCTTGCATCATGAACTCTTGTCACAAGGTCGTACGGTCAATAAGGAATACTACCTTGAAGTTGTGCGCCTTTTGCGTGAAGCAGTTTGCTAGAAACACACAGAATTGTGGAAAAAACAATCATGGATTTTGCACCATGATAACGAGAGTTCTTGGCCAAAAACCAAACCCTTATAATATCTCAACCACCGTTTTTACTAGACTTGGCCCCCACGGACATTTTCCTCTTCGCAAAACTGAAAACCCCGATGGAAGGAACGCATTTTGCTACGATTGAGGAGATACAAGAAAAGTCGAAACAGGAGCTGTTGGCGATAGTAAAAAACCGCGTTTCAGAAGTGTTTCGAGGATAAGTAAAAACGCTGGCCTACGAGTAAGTATACTACAGGGTGGCCCAGAAAGACCAAAGTGGTGTGAATTCCTTATAACTTTTTTATTATAATTTTTTTTTTTCTTTTCTTTTCAGTATTTTGTAAAGAAGACTTGGATAATTTATAATGGAGCAATACACAATTGAACAACGTGCCCAAATTGTTGAAATTTACTTTTCAAATCAACGGTCCATTGTGTTGACTCAGCGTGCATACCGTCGTCAATTTAATGTGCGGGTTGCACCCTCTCAGTCAACAATAAACCGTCTGGTTGCAAATTTTCGAGAACAAGGAGCAGTAAGGAACCTTCCTGGTCCCGGCAGACACCGAACTGTCCACACGGCTGACAATATTCAAGTGGTACAGGAGAGTATTCGGGAGGATCCAGAAACATCAACCAGGAGACGTTCGTCACAACTGGGCCTCTCAAGGACGTCGCTGCAGCGAATTTTGCACACCATAGGATTGTTTATGTTAATAAGCCTAGGACTATTGAGGAGTTAAAAACCAATATTCGAGAAGAAATTAACAACATACCACCGGAAGTTTTGCGAAAGGTCATGGAAAATGTGTTGGAAAGAGCACATTTGTGCGAAGCAGAATATGGCCACCACTTGCGGGATATCATTTTTAATAACTAATCCAAAAATATTCCCCATAAATTTAATGTATTTAAAAAAAAAAAATTAAAAAAATATCTCTTAAATAAAAAGTTATAAGCAATTCACACCACTTCGGTCTTTCTGGGCCACCCTGTATATCTGAGGGGGATTACTTTAATTACGCATTACGTACTACAATGAGTATTGAACATTTTTGTTTGCTTTGTAAACTTTTTGCTGGATACAACCCCACAACTTGACTGTAGCATATTGATTTTAGAATATGCTTTCTTAATTAACATGTAATGTTAAATAATTCACTTAGAACTCATGCTTAAGAAAAAAAAAAGGAACACTTTAATACCGTAAGCACATGCTAGTTGAACCACCTTCTTATGCAGTGCTGAGTTTCAAATAATATCCCTTATTTAAAAGTTAACACGCAATTTGGAAACCATGCAAGTGTTAAGCAAAAAAGTTATCAGTTTAACTAAAAAAAAAACTTAAAAGCACGCCAATATATGAGCAACTCGATTCAGTGGAAGGGAACTTGCTCTATTGTTATCATTTAATCGCAATGATAATTATATTAAAACACATGATATTAGTTTTCAACAGCAACAGCAGAAAACGTAACAATGAAATTCAATTTTCTGATATATTTTTGTACGTACCTGAGAAAATAATTATATAAATGCATTTCATGCACTCAAATGATTAAAGTTTTAAAACTGTTTTCAACTGAAATTAAACAAAAAGAAAGATTTAAATTATTATATGTAGGGAGTAGATATAGAAAAATACTATTAATGAATGACATTAAAGGGCAGTTAAATGTTTCATAACTCTATTCAAATGAAAGACCATTTCTACTTTAAAAAAAGTGATAAAAAAATTGAGCTTTCACATAACTATCTAAAGGAATATGAGTTTTCATACATAGCTAAAAATATGTAAAAAGTGTAATGTAAAATACATACGTATAGAAAATATAATATTTAATATTTAGTTAGTTGATTTTGTTTAAGTAATTAATTCTTATTTTTGCAGCTAAAAATCGTTTTAGTTTTTTTCTTTTTTAATTTAATAATATTTTAATTTACCTGACGATGACACAAAAATTGTTATCGAAATAGCGAAAATAAATACTGTTGAGCTTTTATAGAAAGCTAAAACTATATATAGCTGCAAAGATAGGAATTAATTATAAAGTATAATTTTTTTACACCTTAATTATTAGCAAGTAAAATGACAGATATTAATAAAATTAGCTGAAAGATACAAATGATTGAAACCATTAACTAATTAAATATTGATAGGAACACTAATCAATTGTAAGAGTATATATTAGTGATCTTTGAAGTTTGAATAGAGAAGATAATTATATATATATATATATATATATATATATATATATATATATATATATATATATATAATATAACATGATGCTATTTTTCTGTATATAGTTCACATCCGGCTTTAACCAAGAAAGGTTTTTTATTATTATTATTTTTTCTTTAATTATAGCAATAATTGCTGTGATCAGCAACTCTCGGACGCCACCATCCTCTCGCACCGTTAATTACTTTTTGAAACAACCGTATTTAAAAATATAAATTTTCATCAGGCAATAGTCTGGGGTTTTTTTTTGCCGCCGAGCTTAACATATTAAAAATCAGTTCAGTCTCATCAGGTATCTTGTATTTGTTTGTAAATATGTTTCGGTAGTTTGAAATGGAATAGAAGAATGATACATTTTTTATATTGACGTGTAATTTATATTATTCGATTGGTAATATTCCGGCATCATAATTCAAAAAACGTCAAAATTTTGATTTTAAAAAAATGGGAAATGACAAAAAAAAATCTAAAACCCTTGTGCTTAAAACTGAAGTTTGTAGCTTAAAATACTACTGTTCAGTTAACTTTTTAGTTCTTAATCCTGTTTGCCTTGACCTTTATTTAATTTAATATTTGCAATAAATTTCTTCTAATCAAAGTCCTTTTTGTATTTGAAAAAATTTTAATTTATTTTTCAATATTTTGTCTTCTTTTGAAACACGTCTTCAGGAAAAATTTTTTAATTCAATTCAAAACTTTTTATTGAATTTAAGAAAACAATTTTTCCTGAAGAAATCTTCCAAAGGAAGACGAAATATTGAAAAATAAATTAAAATTTTGTAAAAAACAAAAAGGACCTTGAACAAAAGAATTTTGTTTTGCAAATATTAAGTTGATTTTTTAGTTTAATGCCTGAATGTAAAGAATTTTTCTTAATTAAACCATTATGTCATGCATATAATAAAGAGGCAACACTGAATGTTAAAAAATAAGCAAAACAGCAAAAAATATTTTACAATTTAAATGTTTTTGCCAAAATATAAATTAATAATAAAAAACGACACCAATGTTTCATTTCAATAATTAAAAAAAAAGATTTTGCCCTTACACTTTTGGGTTTTTGATAATAATTTCTTACTAAGTTATACAAAATACACGAAAATATTAATTTTTGAACAAAACTGCTTGTTATTATCATTTTGTTTACAAATGTCGTATTTATGGATACATAAGTTAATTTATTGTAATTTATATAATCATCTCTTTCTATTATTGACTCTCCTTTCAATTATTGACTCTTTCTTTTATTGTTCGTAACTCTCGCAACCACTGACGTATGAGTAAGTATTTTAGTGTGAAATAAGAACATTGGTACTCATACGCACACTCGTACATGTTCAAACTATCAAGTAAAAACAAAATATAGAGCAAATTTTCATGATGATTTAAAGAAAGAGATATGCCTAAAAAGTATATCTCTTTTTTTTTGTACAGAAGAAGAAATATATATTTTTTAATAGTGCATGTTTTTCCTTTCTTGATTTTTTTCTCAAGAAGGATTTTTTACAATACAAATTTGCTGTGATCAATAATTTTTGATTGCAGAAGACAAGAAAAGAGGATGTACATCTCTGGGTACGGAGTATTATTAAAATACAAAAATTTTTATGTTAATAAGTCCCCGTCCATACTATGAAACATATGTTGTAAAACTTTCGAGTTACAGGAAAAGGGAAGGGAAGCATGTACTTCGTTTCATGTATATGCAGTTCTTATTAAGTTTCTTATTCAAACTTTCCGATATAATGTTAGCTACAGCTATATTTGACATTTCTTTTTATTTAATTTCTTTAATTACGCCAAATACAAATAAAAATTACATATGCAAACACTTTTCTAATTTTGTTAATAATAAAAATCGAATAGTTGCACAAAAAAATAAACAAATTAATGCAAAAAAATTAATCCATTTTCCCAAAAGTGTCAAAAACTAAATAGAAGAAGAAGGAAGAAAGGTACTTCAAAGAATACAAACTGCAAAGAAAAACTTGAGTGTGGACACAAATGCAGTTTCAAAAGAGAATTTAGAAATATTTTGCAACAAATGTTTCGTAATATGGACGGGGACTAACTAAAAAATAAATTCGACTTGTTCAGAGACAGCAAACGCTGTACAAACAATGCGGACTATTAACAAAATATAATAATTCAATGGCTCGGTGGCTGAGTGGTGGAGGCAGTTCATTATACGTCATGACCCTAGTTCAAATCCGAAAATGGCTGCTGATGAGTAGTGTAGCGACTACGAAATAGCTAGTTGTCCCCCAGCCTGTGTTAAGCGTTTTTTTATTAATTGAATCTTCAAAATGAACTAACTCTACGTATTAAAATTTTAATACTAAATATAAAAGTATAAAAATAAATAAAAAAATCTATTGTTTTAAGTTTATGTTTAAAATTAGTTTTTTTTTATTTTTATATTTGAACACCATTGTTTTTTTTTTACTTTTCAAAAGAAAAGTTGAAAAATAGTGTTAAATCATATAATAAAAACTTTTAATAGCATAGAAATTGCTCAATAAGAGTTTGTAAAAGAATTAATACCAAATATAAAGCTTCAGAAAGACAAGTTTCATTGTGCAAACTTCTATTTGGTTTAAAAATTTTTTGGTATTGAAATTGCAGTCATTTGCAGATTTGGAATTGAGTTTTCAAGATTAATGTTGAAAGCTATATTATGATACAAAAAATAAAGTTTTTTGTGTATTTTTTGTGTATACATTGCATGGCAAATACTCTTATCATATAAAATATGTTTTCGGCTCCATATATTCCACTATTTCAAGTAAAGTAATGATAATTTAAAAATCATATATTTTAGCAACACTTCTCAAGCACAAAAAACAATCATTTTTTTTTCTTAAGTTTTAACTTTATGCAACCATTTTTTTTTATAAATTAGCTATCGAGTAAAGAGTTTTCTATATTTAAGCTTATACTACTCTCAAAAAAAGAAAAAGCAAGAAAAAAATCTCCTGAGAAACCCTCCCTTTGGTATAAATCTCATTTAAGCCACCTTTTCTCTTTAAATCAAAAACTTTTTTCAGTTCGATTACTTTAATTACAAGATTGCTTTCTATTCCTAACTAACGTGTTGACTTTTTGCACTGTTCCCTCCTGACTGGGGATTTCTGCAACTTTTTAGTTTTTGTACAAAAAATTGTTCTTTCTTCAATTGTGTTGGAATAAATTAAATATTGAAGACGTGTTCTACACGAAAACTGCTTCCTTACAAAAACTTCAATTGTTCAAACGTAGAACGTATAATATAACAGAGCAAACAATAGTTTTATACCGAGTATTTATTTAGTAATAGATATATAAATGTATAAATGTGGGTGGCAAGCCAAATCCTATTTTGTTGACTGGTTTTCTAACCAATGAATACTTTTGTTTTGTGGTCTTTTGCAAATAAACATAGTACGTGAATACTCGTATATTAAGACCAACATTTTAAGGTTTTTTTATTCGCTTTATTGGAGATGTGTGTTTATTTGGTCAAGTAAACGAATTTTAATACAAGTAGATAAATATACAAGTATGTGTGTATGTATGAGCACAAATCTCTTTGGTAATATGTATATAATAATATATGGTTGCAAGCAATAATAGCTTAAGTCGAACATCATTCTCTTGAGAAAAGTCAAATTTAAAATTCTGGGATAATTCAAAAAGATTTTCCACAGATGGTTTGACAAAATATTTGTCAAACTAAAAACTTACATAAACAGAATATTTTCAACAAAGCTAGTAGTTTAAGGGGTATACAGTTAAAGGATAATACAGAAATGAAAATTAGTCCGGCTTCAACATCCAGCAGTGATGTGCCATCATTTTTGCGTTTCACCTTCCTTGGTATTTGCTCTCCACAGCCAAACGACATTGATGGAAAAGCTCACCTTGTTCTCCACTTACGCTACCAAGGTGTTCAGGGAAAAAGTCAATTTGAGAATCCAGATAATAAAACTGTATACTCATATTGCAACCCAGCTTATGAAAGTTGTTGAGCATATCATTAATTATATATTCATATTCTAGGCTTTTTCTATTTCCTTAAAAAATTTTTGGCTACCTTTTTAAATGAACTCCAAGCATTCTCTTTGGTTTTGTTCAAATTTATCGTCTTGCATTAAGTGCCTTACTTCAGGCCTGACAAAAATGCCTTCTTTAATTTCTGCATCCGACGAATACTTAAATTGATCACAAAAGTACTCGAAAGGATTACTATTGAAACTCAGTTAAATCGAATTCCATATAGCTGAGATATATCATAAGTTCCGAAAAAAGGCATTCTTTTTTGCATATTTGTATGAAAATTTTTGAAAAAAAAATCGTTTGTTTTGATTAAAACTTCACACAATTATGAAGCATGTTATATCGCCAAACAATTCTTTTTCGATACCCATCTATATATATCCCAGATATAGCCTTAACCGATTTTATCATGAAAACGTCGCGTAAGCGAACTTAAAAAATTTTTTTTTGTTTAAAAGCAGTTATGGTAATAAAAGGATGTTACCTAATTACAGAAAATAAAAAATTTTCGATATCGATCCATATATAACCGAGATACTCGTATAGCCCGAAACGACTTTTTCATGAAAATATTGCGGAAGCGAACTTAAAGAACTTTTTTTTTTTTTGCTGGAAAACAGTTCTAGTAATAAAATATAGTTATTTAAACATGGAAAATAAAAAATCCCGAAATCGGTCCGTACATACCCGAGATATAGTCACAACCAATTTTTTCATGAAAATGTTCCAGACTTTTTTTTTTGCTTAAAAGTAAGCCTGGAATAAAAATAAGGTTATATAAATATGGAAAATGAAAATTTCCGATATCAGTCCATATATACCCGATATATAGCCTAAAACGTTTTTTCAAGAAAATGTAGCTTAAGCGAACTTATAAAACGTTTTTTGCTTAAAATCAGTACTCATAATAAAAGGATGTTACTTTAATACAGAAAAGGAAAAATTCGGTATCGGTCCATACATACCCGAGATATATGTAGCTTAAACCAGTTTTTACAGGAAAATGTCGCATAAGCGAACTTAGACAACCTTTCTTGCTTAAAAGCAGTTCTCTTAATATAAGAAGGTTACTATATGCAGAAATTGAAAATTTTCGATATCGGTCCATATACTCGTATACCCAAGATATAGTCTGAACCGTTTTTATTTTTTTTTTTTACGAAAAAAAAAAAATTTTTTTTTTTTTGTTAAAAGCATTTCTGCTGATAAAAGAAGGTTATATAAAAACAGAAAATGCAAATTTCGGGTATCGGTTCATATATGTAAAACCGAGATCCGATTTTTTCATGAAAAAAAATTTTTTTGGTTAAAGGCAGTTCTGGTTATAAAAAACGGTTTGCGAAATATAGAAAATGAAAAATTTGGATATCGTTCCATATATACCGGATATATAGCACAAACATATTTTTCCTTGACCAAAAAAAATTTTTTATCGGAAAGTTTCCGATATCGGTGTATGTATATATCCCCGAGATATAGTCTAAACCGATTTTTTAATGAATATATATATATATATATATATATATATATATATATATATATATATATATATATATATATATATATATATATATATATATATATATATATATATATATATATATATATATATATATATATATATATATATATATATATATATATATATATATATATATATATATATTTTTTTTTTTTTTGCTTAAAAGCAGTTCTGATTAGAAAAGGAGGTTAGTAAAATACAGAAAATTAAAATATCCGTTATCGGTCCATTTACTCGTATACCCGAGATATAGCCTAAGCCGTTCTGATAATAAAACAAGGTTAATAAAATACAGATAATGAAAATTTTCGATATCGGTCCATATATAGCCAAGATATAGGATAAACCGATTTTTCCATGAACATTTTTTTGTTTTTTTGCTGAAAAGCAATTCTCGTTATAAAAAAAAGGTTAATAAAGTACAGAAAATGGAAAATTCCTATATCTGTTAACATATAACCGAGATATAGCCTAAACTAATTTTTCCATGAAAGATTTTTTTTTTTTAATTATTAAGTTAATTTTTCCTCGATATTACATATTATTGATTACATATACATACAGAATATTGATTAAAAGTCAAATTTATTTCTTCCTCGATAGAGGTCCACATATATGCGATCATAATTAGTTCAAATTTGTTATATATACTATACATATTCGTGACTATCGTGAAGGGTATTTTAGATTCGGCCCAGCCGAATATACTACACTCTTACTTGTTTCTTTATCATATCTGTTCGAGGATTGTTAAATAGTGAGGGTTTTTGACACACCTTAAAATATAATTAAGTTGAAAAATGGGAGCTTTTAGAAATATTATAGTAGTATATTCGTAGTAACATAATATAGCTCCTTTATTGCAATATGGTCATATCTCAAAAAATTAGCTTTTCGAGTTAATAATGCAGAATTGTTAACAGTAGTTTCTTTTATATTGTGCCAAAAATTTATTCAAATTACTTTTAAACTGTTTTCTTTAGGAGATATTTTCTAAAAAACATTTTCGAAGACTTGTATGGAAACTAAAAATTTGAAATGCTTTTTTCTCGAAACAAGCTTTTTTGAGTTATGACTATGTTGCAATAAAGGAGCGTTATGCTATACAGCTTTTTTTTTATTTTCTAAATTGAGTTAAGCGTTTAATGTTTGTAACCATAGATATACATATTTCTGTTTAACAGAATATCTTTTAACCAATGTGCTTATTTGAAAAAAAGTACTTTATGTTTAAAATGTATTTGAGTTCAATTTTTCCATATAGAAATTTCTTAAATATAATATCACACACACACACACTATATTTTCTGTATAAATGCATAAAGGCATAAGGTCTAACAACATGTTAAATTTTACTTGCGTGATAGTTATCATACTATATGTTTGTTTATACAAAGATAGAAATCATAAGCAAACCAACCAGCAGTGACGTGACATATAAAATTACATTAATAGACGTATGTACTTGGAAATATTCATGGATTTGCCAACAAAAGACAGCAAACCTACATTCAAATTGGTCATACTAGTATTCTGTACACGCAGGCTAAATGAGACCTTTGGTATTTGAACAATGCCCGGCATGATACTGACTAGATTTTGTACGGCTATAAACTAAGTATAATTGAAGAAAAGAATTAAGGCCGAATAATACAAAGTCTGGGGTAACGTTATTAAAAGAGTATTAATACCAGACAGACAGACAGACAATTTTAATCTATTAATGGTAATAGTCTGCGAAAAATTGGTTATGCTGCTTTCCTTGAATATAAATATGAAGCGTATATGATGTACGGATGTATAGCCGAAAATGTATACATTAAAATATGTGCTTACACTTGTAATAAATTGAAAAGAGAAAGATTTTAATTATTTTTTTCATTGATTTATTTATTGAATATTCAAAATATGAACTAACAATAAGTAAAAGTATTTAGTCTTAAGACTAAATACAAAAAGTTATTTAAGTCCAGCCAATGCTAGACAAAAAAGCTTTATATTGCGCCAACAATATCAGTAGAATCACCTATTTAACGTTCTGATGGTGGCAAGGGTATCCCTGCTTCTCAACCGCGAGTAGCCGCCAAAATTAAGTATGTTGTGCGCAAGAAGATTTAGTTGAAGTTTCAGTTTACTGATATACCTTGTCGCATACTTAGAGAATTCGTCTTTGACCAGCAGAACACACAGATCCCTGCAAATTCGTAAGTTTTTTACATACCATGAAGCTGCAGTAATCCACACTTCAACTTCTGCAGACGACAAAGCGTTTTTGAGCGTTCCTGGACACCACCAATTAGCTTCACGAAGTCTACAGGAATATATTTCAATATTAGAGAAATGGCTAAAACTTTGGAAAATCAAAATCAAATTTGTGTAAACAAACGTGCACGCCTATCCAAATTCACAACTCACCTATTCCGCAGCAAAATGAAGTCAAATACCTTAGTATACACCTCGACCGTAGGCTAACGTGGAAGTCTCACATTGAAGCAAAAGTTACTCAGTTGAAACTAAAAGCAGAAAAACTAAATTTTCGTATGGGCAGCAACTCGACATTGAAGTTGGATTGCGAGCTTTTGTTGTACAATGCAATTCTAAAGACTATATGATGCTACATTATTCAATAATGGGGCACCGCCTCAGCGTTAAATATTGAAAAAATTCAAAGGCAACATAACCAAATTCTTCAAACGATTACTGCAGCTTCATGGCATGTAAAAATTCACGAATATTCCGCTGGTAAAAGAGGAATTTTCGAAGTACGCGACAGCGTATGTCAGTAAACTGGAACTTCACCCAAACCTTCATAATAAAACTTTTTGTCTAATATTGACCGGACTTAGGTAAAAAGCACATTTTTATTTTTTTATTTTTATACCTAGTTTTAAGATTTGAGTACTTATTGTCGGTTCATTTTGAAGATTCAAAAAATTAAAAACGCTTAAAAATATAGTCAAGAAATATTTTATTGTTTGTTTATTGAAATCATGTAAAATAAGTGTTTATAGGCAAGAGCTAGGAATATCATTTTAAACAGTATAAACAATTAAATTTTTAGCATTATTTTTTTACAGCTTAGAATTGTTTTCAGCAGTTTTTAGTGTTAGTTTAAAGCTAATTTAGCTGTAAAATATTTTTTGATGTGGCCACACTGCAGAAGGTGTCTTGTTGGATGGAACATTTTCTGATCATGTTTCTTTACCGTTCACTATTTACAATAATATTCGAACCATCGTCGTTATTGAAGTGCAAAAAAAAATATTTTAGCATTTGAAACAGCAAACAAATATATTTTTAACACAAAAATAAAATTTTTGAAGATAGATTGGTATTACTTTCGGTACGTCTACTTACATTATATCGTGGTGGTGCTAAAAAGTTGATAGCAGAAAGGGTATTTCATTTTCAAAATGCTTGTGAGCGTTAACGTTCGAGATCCTATTATTTGCTTAAAAATAGTAAAATTTTAAGCTCTATATTTGAACATATTACTCAAAAGATGACTAGGTTAGCACCTATGAAACGTTGATATAAAAACACCTAGGAAACATGGAAAACAGCGTTATATAATTTTGATTGGTATAAATATAAGTATGTTTCTAAAGTAAATTTATAAAACTCACTTGTTTGAAATGTACTATAGTAGTAGAAAATTGTAAATATGTATACCAAGAACAAAGTATTTTTAGCTTCCAATCAATTTCATTAAAAGGAATATTAACTGTATTTGATTTTAGTACGAAGTGATGTTAAATCAACATGAAGTGACTAATATCATTACTTTGATTACGCATGATTAATTTCCTTTACTAGCACTCCAATTTCTTTGTATATTTTTGATACTACTTTTTTGCACTGAACTACAATTTACTTTCAAATTTAATTATTACGCCGATTATAGGACTTTCTTGCAAAATACAAGTGACTTGAAGTCACTTTCAATCAAATATTTTTTAACATTAGTTATAATTTTATTATTGCTGCAAAACACAACAAAAAAAAAAGGCTGCTTATGCCATAAAAAGCCATATTATACAATACAATTCCATTCGGAAATGAAATTGAGTTCGTTTTTTACTTCCACAAAATATGAAAAACTAAAAGTCATTTCTATGAAAAAATATTAGCTTCATCCTTGAAATTAGACATGATTTTATACCGAAAAACTTTTTAGTTCATCACTTATTGAAGAACCAAAAAACTAATTCAATTCCGTTTCCGAACAACATTTATTAATCTTAAGCTACAGTTTAAAAAATGTCAAGTTTTTTTTTATTAAAATGTAGGTTTTATGAGTTTCATAATTCCAATTAAATAGAATTCATTAGATCAATGACAAATAAATTTCTGGCTACCGAACTTGGGTATGTATGTACATATGTGTATGTACTCAAATCAGTATAATAATAGTTTAAAAAATTTAGATACCAGTGTATTGAAGTCATTTGAATTAATAAAATCTGTTTTATTTGGTGAATACTTGTTCAACATTTTCTTTTATCATAATTAGGTACAATTTCACAAAAGCAAGGAATAGTATTGTTTGTGTAATGAAATAAAGTATCAATAAATAAATGAAATAATTCCATTGATCTTATCACGTACATTTGTGAACATATTTTATTAATATGTGTTATGATATTATTTCATTAAACAAATGTAACTATTTCATTGATTTAATGTAAATTTTTCAGGTGCTCAATGAATAATAAAATTAGATAAATGAAAATGAATATGTATAATGTAATAACTTCATTGACCTTATGAAGGAGTTTCATATTTTTAATGAATATATTACATTAGTACAAAGAAATTCTTTCATTAAATAAATGTTACTTTATCATTAATTTAATGTACAGTTTTCATGTGCTTTATGAAATTGATTCTTTGATCTAGAGAAATTATTACACTAATCATATGAGTTGTCTTCCATACTTTTAATGAAAATAAGTCATGTTTTTTATTAAAATATTTCATTACTTTTATGAAGGTTTTTATTAAAATAATCTAATGAAATTTGTGTCATTATTTCTATGAAAAGTTACAATAGTTGAAAAGTAATGAAAAAATTCATAAAAGTAATGTCAAAATTCAGAGAATTTCTGAACAAAACTTTTTCAGCGTTGTATAGACCCAGCAATTTTACGATGTCTTTGTTTACCCCATTAATATTAGTACGTCCGTGAACCATATGTGCTTTACTACTTATGTTCTCAGGTCTAATGTAAGTCCTCTTATTGTACTTAATTATGGGACAAACAGTATTAAAAAAGCGATTACTTCAATTTACTATTAAACTATTAAATATGACAAAATGTCGTACCACTGTTGTGGTATTTCCTGGAGGGTCCCATAGGATTCGCAGGAAATACTTTATTATTATAGTATTTCCTGGAGGGTCCCTTAGGAGTCGCAGGAAATACTTATTTATTATTTTATTTTACTATTTAAATAAAAACACGATAGAAGTTAATTTTAATTAATATTGTTTATTGACTATTAATTATGATCTTAATCTTGTTCACTAACTTCTAGCTTATATTTAATTTATAATTTTATACAATTAGTTTGCTGCTGTTCTAATTGTTGCTGCCTATTTTTGCCAGCATGACAACAAACTTTGTTGGTTGTTGCGACATAATAAGGTGTGTTCCACGTGAATAACGAAACAGTCCGAACGTAACAATTTTTGTGCAATTTTGAGAGAAAACGAGAGAGCAATTTTTTCACTTCCTGTACAAATTAGCCCGAACTTTTTCATTAGGTAAGTTCGGACTAGAATTGAATAATCAGCTGTTTTATGTTAACATACATATGAAACTGAAAATGTAAACAGAAAATTTGCAAATTGGAAAAAAGTTTTTGTTTAAAAATTAGTTAAAAGCAATATGGAAAGTTGCCCAAACTAAAAATAATGTTGTGAAGTAAGGAGAGTAATAATATTTAATATTAGTGATATTAGATTCCATAGGAAGAATAAAAAAGTACTTAAAAATATATTAATAAAAAATAGTTTTCCTAAGGACCTTGTTTGCAAATTAATTAGACAATATGATAGCAGAAATAGATCAGATGTTAGTATAGAAACAAAAATTTACAAATCGTTAGCTTATGTACCTGGAATGTCTGAAAGGTTACAGAATTCTAGTATATTTGATAAAAGAAGATATAAATGTAGGATGGCTCATCTGCACTACTGTGCAGAAAGAGGAAGAAACAGACGAGCACAAACTTAAAACACAGACAAACAAGACAGTACAATACTAATACAGACAAACAACACAATACGAACACAGCAGTGAGAAAAGACACTTGGAAAACCTGAATATATTGATTTACAAGAGAGAGTTGAAGAGTTGGTGCGACCGTCAAGTTGCTTAGTACGTTGCCTCGGGAAAATAATTTGAAGTTGTTGAAACTGTTTGATGTGTTAAGACTTTGTTTGTGAAAATTGATGTAATTATTACTACTAAGTGAGGAGTTAAAGTGCATAAAAATATATAAAACCAAAATATGTAAACCCCTAGACAAAAATACTTACCGTTAAAATACTCATAATTATAATTACTTATTGAATAAGTGTTAAAGAAATACTTTAAATGTTAAAAAACTGAATAATAAAATATTAATAAATATTCTGAATTTTATATTGAATCTAAGTAGTGTTTCATTTGCTAAGTGGAACCCTACATAAAATGGCACACAAGATTTATAAAACAGTTGGAAGATTATTTAGTAAAACAAAAGATAGAATTAATAAGCTAGATAAGTCAAATTTAGTGTACAAAATACCTTGTAGCGGTAATGATAGTGAACAATGTGACAAGGTATATATAGGAACAACGAAGAATAAATTGAAGACTAGATTAGCAGGACATAAGACAGATCAGAAATATAGAAATATTAATTCGTCTCAGACGACTGCTTTGACTATTCATTGTCGGGATTTAACTCATAACCCAAATTTTAATAGTGTTTCCATATTGAATACAGAAAATAATTATAGGAAACGTTATATGTTTGAGATGCTACAAATAATTAACGCACCATTAGCAAATAGAATTAATTTTACAAAGATACGAAAAGTTTAGCTCAGAACTATAGGCATCTAATTTATAAAAATAAAGTAATAAATTAGCATATTAAGAAATCTATTATTATGTCAATAACATTATGTTAAAAATGTTTTTTGTGTATTTTAATTTTTTGTGACACTTTATGTAGAATGTATTTATGTATGTGTGTTAATATTATTTTCATTTCCTTTCAAATAATTTATAAACAAAAAAATCAAGAAAATTTTCCTGAAGAAGTCTTCCGAAGGAAGACGAAATATTGAATTAAATAAACAATTTTTTGAGGCCGGTGCCTCAAAGACTATTTTGGGGTTACTCGACCGTGTGCAGGAGAGGGCGAAGAAGCTTATCGGTGACAGTAGGGTATCCAACTCTATTGACTCACTGAAGCATCGACGCAGTTGGGGTGCGTTACTCTGTTCTGTCGTTACTACAATGGATTTTGCTCTGACGAGATTAGGGATCTTGTTCCCGAAACGCGCACATATTTACGTAGCACGCGCTCATCGTCCAGAGCTCATCCGTTTGTGGTTGATTGTCCGAGGAATCGTACTACGCATTACAGAGAAAATTCGTTTTTTGGCCGTGTGCTTCGTCTGTGGAACAAGTTGCCTGCAGACGTGTTTCCTGTCTCTTATAACGTTGGAAGGTTCAAGTCAAATGTTCACAAACACTACTCGCTCTTTCCCCCTCCTCATAACCTATTTTCCTAGTTCTGGTACAATGCACTGCATATGTAGGGGTCATCCCCTGAGTACTGGTACAAGTTAAAAAAAAAAAAACAATTTTTTAAAAAAAATTTATAAAAAAGACCTCAAGCTTGAAGGTCATTACAACTTAATTTAAGAAAAAGGTCGAAAAATTAGGATAAAGAAAATTTTACATTGCTTTTAATTTTACAGCTGTTGTCAATAATGCAAATATTTTGTTTATATGATGTTATGCGTTTTAAGCGTCTAAAATCTCTAAAATATACTATAATCTAAAAAATAAGCAGCACTTTTATTGCAAGATGTACAATTGTGGTTTTTTGGTTTCCAGCAAGTTTGGGTAAAATTTACAAATTTAGAGAGTAATTTGCTTTTTACTCTCTTTAGTCCGAGATCTCGTGGAACACACCTATTGTTTCGCAACTGCCAAATTTCATATTTCGCAATATCAACCAATCATGCTGTTGTCCTAATTGGTTGAATTATTTCCGCATGTTTTTGTTCTTGTTGATATTTTTCAAATAACTCACAGCACCAGAGTATTAAATAGATTTCTTCTTAGTTAAGCTGCTAAACATAATTCCTTTCACCTGCTGAAAAAAAATATTATTGGAAGTAGCAATTAACTGTTAAAACCTTAAAAAAACACTACAAAGTACCTTAAAATAGCAAAATTCCAAGAAAACAATGTATTTCAACAGGAAACAAAAAAGTGAAGTACAATAATAGTCAGTAGTTTGTTTTTCTTTTTTCGTTGTGATAACTAGCGACCGGGTTTATAAACACATACAATAAACAATAACTATGTGGGATACGCTAGGCAATTTTTGGCTACCTTTAAGCAACCTCTTTTCCCTTTCACAAGGTATTCTTTTTCGCCCACATCAATAAAAAAATCTTTTATTTGTCTATGAAAAAAAACAAAAATATTAAATTCTGGCTGCCGTATTAAAGGCAAATACAGCAAAAAAAACTTTATTGCATGAGGCTGGTCTACAGATATATATTATATGTATATACTATGTAGAATATAGGCAAGAACTGAATTTGTTTCATGGATCTTGATGTATCCCTGCAGACATTTGCTATCAAAAATGACTTTTGTATAAAAAGATTTGAAATTAATTTACTTCAATCCCTAACATTTGGCCTAAGTTCATGGTAAACCAGCTGTACAGAGTGGACTTGTCAATGGTTTACATTTGCAAGGTAAACTAGGGTAACCACAAACTTTATAATCCTTTTCGTATAAAATTCCCTAGATTAAACAACTTGAGCTAGATGGTCCGGGGACCAAGTCTTAAACTTTATAATCCTTTTCGTATAAAATTCCCTAGATTGTTGGTGTATATTAAACAACTTGAGCTAGACGGTTCGGGGAGCAAGTTTTAAACTTTATAATTCTTTTCGTATAACTTTCCCATGGCCGTTGGTGTATATTAAACCACTTGAGTTAGACGCTTCGGGGAGCAAGTTCTTTGCTTTTGTGTACACCTAGCCATGATACCCTATTTTCTAGCGTAAAGGAGGGTAGGAGTTCCTGCTTTATGTAACAAGTTAAACTCTAGGAAGCCACATGGCTCCTGTTGTGTTGGAACCTCTTTTCAAATGGGGATGATTGAAAAAATGGGGATCAGTTTCCCTTAAGGTTCTGCTTACAGATTATCCTGGCGATGATCATGGCTGAGTTGCCTACATCTTGGGTGAAATATTCTGACTGTGGTTTAAATGGTTCAAGGGACATCGGCCTAACAACTCATTACGCTTGCTTCCATTGACTGTCTGGGAAATTGCCGGTGTCAGGGCAAAAACGTGCTCCAAATATGAAATTTCGCACTATAACAGCATTATGTACAATTTTGTATACCTACATATGTAATAATCACTCATATGGCACTTGCTTCCATTGACTGTCTGGGAAATTGCATATAGAAGGGATTAGAATGGCTACCAACTTATGGCAAATATTGCAAACTGTACGAGGCTTGAATAACTCACCTCGTGTAGTTTGTCCATTATAAGATGAAGCTGTAAGGCAATTGCTGATGCAATTCAATGAAACATTCACCAACCTTTAACAAACGCCTTTCATTGAGATTTTAAGTCTAAGCCGCAATTAAAATGTGTAAACCAAGATTTGCTTCTATATTTACTGGGACCGTATATGACACAAACTATTCTAAAAGCAAACTAGTGCCCGCCCTACCAATAAAGATTTCGCAAGTTTAAGCCCAACTAAACCTTTTTACGGGTTTCGTGCACAGTGACAATTATACCAAAAGCCGGAAAGCTTAAAGCTAAACTTTATTATTTGTGTAGATATCAATCGATGCAGAATGCTCTAATTTGAATACGCTTTGATTTAGAACAGGGTATCTGAAATAGCTTGGTTCATTTTTACCACAAAACCGGAGCAGTTCTTTTGGCACGGAGTCCATATGCTACCAGAAAGATGAAAAGTAGGATGGGCAATGCTTTGATTTATGTATTTATTCCCGAGGTTTTAAACTTTTATTAGGGCAATATAATTTTTAAAAAACTGGTCAAAAACTGTTCGGAATACAGTGGATGGGAAATGGATGAAAAAATTGAAAAAATTGTGGCAAACGATGAATGAGTAACCGTCAGGAACACGGATACCCATTCATCATCAATGCTGCCATTGTGGTAAACATTAGTCCTAACAGTTCATATTTGGCAATGTGACACGTGAAAAATTTATTATTGAAAAATATTCGATAAACCAACATGTGTTAACTGCTAAAACATTTTATTCAAATCAATCATTGATTTTCATGAAAAAATCATAATGAGTTACAAGGCACATTTTCATTGGAATGGATATGTGAGTAAACAGAGTAGTCGGTTCTGAGCAAAGCCAAATTCTCATCTCCTTACTATTTATATCACTTATGTGAAATACAACTCTCATATTTGGGCCAGTGTCCCCAAGTTTATTTTGGGGTTACCCGACCATGTGCAGGAGAAGGCGAAGAAGCTTATCGGTGACAGTATCTAACTCAATTGACCCACTGGAGCATAGACGCAGTGTAGGGTGCATTACTTTGTTCTATCGTTACTATAATGTATTTTGTTCTAACGACATTAGGGATATTATTCCCGAAACTCGCACATTTATACGTAACACGCGTTCGTCGTACAGAGCTCATCCATTTGTGATCGGTTGCCCGGGGAATCGCACTATGCATTACACAGAGAATTCGTTTTTCAGCTGTACGCTTCGTCTGTAGAACAAGTTGCCTGCAGACGTTTTTCCTGTCTCTTATAACGTTGGAAAGTCCAAGTGACATGTTCACAAACAGCAGTCCCTCTTCCCCCTCCTCAAAACCAATGTTCCTAGTTCTGGTACAATGCACTGCATATGTAGGGGTCATCCCATGAGTACTGGTGGAAGACAAAAAAAAAATTGTTCATTAGTCACCTTTGCATCGATTGCAAGTGACAGTCAGGTGTGCAGTTTGGTCTTTGAAAATAAAGATAGCTTAACGATAATTATGAATGGGGAGCGATATCGTGATATGATTGACAACTTTTTAACGCCACAATTACATGCTTTGGGCTTAAGAAACTTGTGGTATCAACAAGACGGTGCCACCTTGCCAGGATTACAATGAAATTACTTCGACTAGTAAATACCTTCCCAGCGGACACCCGTTATTTTCACTGCCTGAGCTTCCTATCTTAGAAAAATTATATTCTTTGAATAAACTTCTTTGTAAAAGGTTTTGAAAAAGCAGAAAGTATACTGCTTAACTAAAGAACTGCCAGTGTAAAATGTCTAGAAAATTGTTTTACTTGTTCATCTTAATATGTTTGCTGGGTTTTATAGCGTCGAAGATATACCTCCCTACAGTCTTACATACACACATATGAACATACATAGACATACCTGTATACACTATCTATCCTTGATTATAAAAAAAAAAACATTGTTGTAGTTGTCGATATTACGGTTTTCAGAAAATGAAAAAAAAAGAAAAGCATACAAATTTTTTTTTAATGTAAACGAAAAAAAGAAGTTACTTTTTTCCAATTCACTGCGTGCTTACAGATGAAAACTTTTTTATTTCAGATTTAGCTGTTTCCTCAATACGGTTGGACAAAACGCAAAAGAGACAATTTCTTATGGGTAATTATTAAAAGTTTTGCTAAAGGCCCAATCAGACTGTTATATATACAAGTATAAATACTTTTATTAGATTTTGTGAGATAAAAGTCGAAACACATTTCTTGCGACTGTCAAAAAGTCTAACGTAAATTAGATTTTGCATTCACACCATCACACTTGTTATAAACCAAAAAATTTGAGTAGAAAAGAAAACAGCTGCTCATATTTTTTTATTTATTCAGCAGAGAGATGTGCCAACGAAAAACTTTACACGGCTGCAGGTGAGCTCTTCGTCGTAGGCGGTAGACGTGCCGGCGTTTGAAAATCTTTAGCAGCTAATATAATAATTATGTAAGACATATCCAAATATAAAAGCACCAAAATATTTTATGTTCTACACATAGCATGAACAAAATACATTTATATACGACAGCTAAATCCCAAATTTCAAGCTTTCTTATAACGACAAAAAATACTATCAGTGACGGCACCCCATCGGCTACGAAATAGCCGACTACTCAATTTTTAATTAGCTGGTTTGCTAAAAAACACAACCCTGATCCAATGTAAAGTATTATCGTTTTGAAAAGTTTTAAAAAACAACAAAGTCGTATGGGATGTCAAATTTTTATCGTATTATTTTTCGTATGTATGACGGATTACATTCAGACTATCAGACTTGCACGTATTATTTGAATTTTTGACAAGTATTAATACAAAGTATAATAGTCTGAACTGGGCTTAAGTAGAAAATATTTGAGGAAAGATTTGATTTTTGATCAAGAAAAAATGACAAACGTTTTAAAGTTAGTTTATTTACTTAAAAAACTATAAGAGAAAACGCATATGGTTACAGCAACACTAATATATATGCTATAACGTTGTGTATTATTGTTCAGAACAGTCTGTTATGAATTTAACTATAGTATACTCTGGTTTAAATATGTTACTGTTGTATGTGTCTAATTCTATTGTTACCGTCTATTAATTTTAAAATGATTTGTCTTTAATACTTTTAATGAAAATAAGTCATGTTTTTTATTAAAATGTTTCATTACTTTTATGAAGGTTTTCATTAAAATAATCTAATGAAATTTGTTTCATTATTTCTATGAAAAGTTACAATGGTTGAAAAATAATGAAAAAATTCATAAGAGTAATGTCAAAATTCGAAGAATTTATGAACAAAATTTTTTCAGTGTACAATAATAGCTTAATAACCTTGAAAAAATTTTTATAAATAAGGCAGTAAATGTTTTGTGCTTAAATAAACTCTACATAACTAGTTTTATGTTTTAGAATCATTTTCTGTTACAAAACAAAAACGTCCAGAAATTCGAACTTCTGAGAAATTAGAACTGGTCGTTGCACCAAGTGGTTCTAATTTGTGAGATGCCACTGTACTTAAAATAGGTTGCATAAAATATAAAATACTTGTCATATTTAAAATTAACTTTAAATTTAAGCATTTCTACTAGCGATAATATAGAAAACATTTTTCATATCATTTTTTCAACGTAAAATTTTCATTTACAAAGAAAAAAAAGGTTCGTTTATTTATGTATATGAAATGCTCTCATACATATGTCATAAAAACATCAGCATCATGCCCGGCAGAGGGGAAGCATATCACGGCAAAATGAAAAAAGGCCAAAACCTGCTACACACTCTCAAAATGGTAGCAAATGAAATCAGATTTCAAAGTTCAGCCAAGTGTATGTTTATGTGTTGCAGGCAGCATCTGTTTGGCTTTGAAATTTTAGCAGCAGAACCTGAACTTTACGAAAAAGAAAAACTTAATAAACAACTAAAGCAAAAGTTATATTAAAGCAGCAATTTAAAGAAACTTTCATGCAACAGGTAAAACGGAATAAAGTCAATTGAATAAATATATTTGCTGCAAAACGAATGATTTTAATTTATCAAAAAATATTTTGTTAAATTAAATATTTGGCTTGGCTCGTTTGGTTTGTTTGGCTTCCACTTAAAACTTCAAAATTAACTTTAATGGGAATGAAGTCGGTTATATTTGAAAGTTTGTGTACGAAGTTTTTGCTAAAATAAATATTAGAAAGTTTTGCTTGTATTTTTTTTTTATAATGGTGGCAACTTAATTTAGTGGAAAATTATGATTTTATTAAAAAAAAAAAAAAAAGATAAGAAAATAAGAAACTTTTTGATTTTGAATTTAAAAATTTTTTTCCAAAACACATAAATTTTTTAACTTTTCTCATAAAATAGTTTAATGGTGATTATAGACCTGCCAAGACAACTGGTAATTTTAGCAAAATCTTAGAAGATAATTTTTTGACAAAACGATGATGTCAAAATAATCATATGCGGGCTTGTTCTTGATTCTACTTTGAAGCGAAAATAGTTTCAAATCACTTCAATTTCAAGCTTCGGTACTCTACATTCTACTCTTTACTTTTCGTTTGTGTTTCGTTTTCGAACATTAATTTGTAGTGAATTGTCTGGTTCTTAAAACTACTCGTACTTTTACACAAGAAGTAGTAGTTTAAAAACACTTTTTAGATTCATGGTGAAAATGAAAACTTTTACAGAAAAACTTATGTTATATGACGAAATATTTATTCTATATGACGAAATAAATATTCTAATCATCAGCTTATTAATATTTATCCAACCCTTTGCACTTACCTGACATCTGCATCCTGGTTAAACACTTGGAACAAGGTGAATATTATTTTAACCAAAATAAACTCTTTGTTGAAAGGAAATATAACTCATTTGTTGTTTGTTTTATTTTCCCCAAATCCTACATAGAATTTACTAAATCCGAGTAATTGAATTACTCGTAAAATATACGATAAATAAGTACCCTTTCAACCAAATTTCTAGCTGTGTTAATGACTATACTTCTACTATGTTTTGAAAAATAATTAATTATTCTACCAATCTACAACCAGCTTACTATTCTTCCTAATCACCATTGTTTCTAAATATGGAAGCCTTGAATTATCATTCTTCTCCTTAGTAAATTTAATATTAGTATTAAAATCATTTAAAGTTGAAAACATATTCTCATTAGCTAAGTCAGGAATAATACAAAACAAATCATCTACATACTACATATGTGCATATTCATAAAAAATTAAAATGTATTTGAAATGAATAATATATGAAATATATATGAATGAGAATAAATATTAAATCTGTAATTTCAGCTTTTCGAAGCTTGTTTGAAGTGTGGATTTGGGATTGAATCAACTATAAAATTCTTGAATCAATCGCACTTTAAGATTGATTTGATTTGAGGTTTTCACAAATCCATCTCATTTTCGGAAAGTCGGGATTAAATATGTCTGAAAAAAGAAACCAATGTGCTCCCCACAAAATCTTTCCAACAAAACCTTTGAACAGTAAGCGTATATAAAATAGCGCAGGAGCATTTTCCCAAATATTCATAAAAAGTTATAAAAGATTCATAAAAAGTTATAAAATGTATTTGAAATAAATTTCAGTGAAATTTTGTATGGAATTTTTGAATTAAAACACATTTCAAATTCACTTAAATTTTTATAAATATGCCCATTAGTCATTAATCTCGGTTTTATATTTAACTTATCTATAGAGCTGTCTAGTAACTTTTCCATTATAATGTCTGCAATAATTGGGGAAGCCGGAGATCCCATAGGGAGTCCATTTAACTCTGTATAGATCTTTCCAATATGCTGAAAATACCTGTTATTTTCTATACAAAATTTTAAAACACACAAAAGTAAACTCTTTTCAATTCTTGTATGTTGGGTTATTAACCCAACTCACTCACTGCCAAGTCCACCGGTACACTTGGAAATAGTGAAACTACATTATCTAGAATTTGGCCCTGTATCCTCTCCTTAAACTGCAATGAATTTTTAATATTGTATTTTGAGTTATCAGTCATCTTCTTAAGGATATTTACCACATAACGAGTGATTTTTTTGCTATTATCTTTTTGGCAACACTAGTTTTGACAGCTCACGCACGTTTTGTATCTTGTGTCACTGTCAAACATCTCAGTTTGGTCTATAATTTAATCATGAATCGTCTTACAAACGAACAACGCTTGCAAATTATTGAATTTTATTACCAAAATGCGTGCTCTGCTAAGAAAGTTCATCGCGCGCTTCTTCCATTTTATGGTCAGTTTAATCGACCTACTGAGGCTTCTATTCGGGCTATTGTAAAAAAATTTCGCACCAAATTTACATTGTTGGACATTAAACCACCAACACGCTTACGTAGAGTGCGAACTGAAGAAAATATCGCAGCCGTATCGGCCAGTGTTGGTGATGACCGTGAATTATCGATTCGGCGCCGTTCGCAGCAATTGTTACTCGACTACGTGGAAAATTTTGCGGAAGGATTTGGGTGTGAAGCCTTATAAGATACAGCTGGTGCAAGAATTGAAGCCAAACGACCTACCACATCGCCAAATTTTTGGTGAATGGGCTCTTGAAAAGTTAGATGAAGATCCACTTTTTTATCGAAGAATTGTGTTCAGCGACGAGGCTCATTTCTGGTTGAATGGATACGTGAACAAGCAAAACTGCCGTATTTGGAGTGAAGAGCAGCCAGAAGCATTGCAAGAACTACCAATGCATCCACAAAAAACAACCGTTTGGTGCGGATTATGGGCTGGCGGCATCATTGGGCCGTATTTCTTCAAAGATGATGCGAATCACAACGTTACTGTGAATGGTGAGCGCTACCGTGCGATGATAACAAACTTTTTTTTGCCCAAAATGGAAGAGCTTGACTTGCATGACATGTGGTTTCAACAAGACGGTGCCACATGCCACACAGCACGCAAAACAATGGACCAATTGAGAGGCGAGTTCGGTGAACAGTTTATTTCACGCTTGGGACCAGTCAATTGGCCGCCCAGATCGGGTGATTTAACGCCTCTAGACTATTTTTTGTGGGGCTATGTTAAGGCTAATATCTATAGCGACAAGCCCGCTTCGATTGACGCACTGGAAGCCAATATTGCCAACATTATTCGTGAGATACCGGCCGAAATGTTGGAAAGAGTATGCCAAAATTGGACTAAGCGGATGGACCATTTGAGGCGCAGCCGCGGCCAACATTTGCATGAAATAATCTTCAAACATTAAATTATATCGACCCAACTATCGATCCAAATAAATATTTCATGCATTTTTCTGAATTTTATGTGTTTTTTTTTAATTTCCGATAGTTCTTATAAAATCACCCATTACTTACAAGGCTCGTAAGATGGAGAATTAATAGATGAACAGATGAGTCCTAATGGAAAATCTGCTCTTAATTCTTTTTTTCTCTTTATTAGTTAAAATCTCCTTTTTAAATAATTCATTTACTGAACTTCTATCTTCTAAAACCTGCCTGTAGGATCCTTATTCATTAACCCATATTTTGATATATTCCCAGCAATATTATTTATCCTCATATCATAGTCCTGCTTATATATAGCCACCGTAGTGTTACCTTTATCTGCGTTTAAGATAAGAATATTATTATTTCTTCTTAAACAAAAATTTTCTGCCTCCTTAACTCTATCCAAAATGAATCTATCCCTACCAGTTAATGTCATTTTATTCAAATGCATACAAACACAGAAAGAAACAGCTCGTACTAACTCAATGTTATGGGGTCTAGAATAATATTGCTATAGCCATATTTCAAACTGTCTTTACTTTGCTTGTACGCAAGAACTAAAATTCAAATGCTTAGTCTCAATGTACTCTTGTTTCAATAAGCACCGCTCCGAGACATACGACACGTGATATAACTCTCAACTTGTAAGATATTACATATTTCACAAAAAAAAATAAATTCTATTCAATCCAATTTCACAAACTCAGCCTTATAAATGTTATTCATAAAAATAATTATTAATTCTATTTACCGTGAAACCTTAAGCAATTTGCATAAATTTATATTTAAATGTTAGATTATTCTCTATTGTATTTGTCCCGAATGCTTAAAATGAAACATGTGTCACTGTAATTGAATGTGCTTTGCTGGCAACAACATCAAAGGATTTCCGCATTTATTTACGCTATTAAAAACAAAGCAATTGTATGTTTGAGTGCAATTCGAGTGCATATTAATTTTAATAAGAGTTGCAGTGTGTGTGTGTGTGTGTGTGTGTGCGTGTGTTTGTGTACATGTGTGTAGTGCGATTATCATGCTGAGCCTTAAGCAGATAATTGCACTTCATATCAATTCATATGAAACTCAGTTTTATTTTTAAGTTTACACGCTGTTTCATTTCTGTGCCTGTGTAATTGAATGGTTTGTGTTTTAATTGCTCAGAAGGAATTCTCAAACAGCTCAGCTTTTACAATTAATAAATGCCTTCTTTTTGCATAATTTAATGGGGAAAGAAAGCTTTTAGAAACACGTCCATTAAATTCCTCGCGCAAAAGGGATACTGCTTCATTGGCTGTTTGCCAAGTGGCACCATCCTAGTCCAACGGCATATCGTTTAGGTTCATATTCTCAATTTCTGGCTACAAGTAGTCCGTTTGTCAATGATATTTTTGGAGTTGTTAATTATTATAAACGTTTGTTTTCAATGTTTCTAAAGCTGTCTATGTGTCGACATTTCATAGGAGCACCCTAATCATCAGTAGACTTTGGAAATTTTTGAAAGATATTCTCAAACATTCAACTTTATATCTCAGCTATGTAAATAAATTATTGAGAATTTAAAAAGAAAAAGGTTCTAATAATACCTGTGAAAACACAAAACAACAAGCTTTTTCAAATATATACGACTCTTACTTTTCTTTACACCTTTCAAACAAATGAACCACCGTTCAGATGCAATGTGGCTTCAAGGTTGCTTAAATATGGATCGGGCTGTTGTTTGGACTTCTGATTCACGTTTGGTATATTAGTCTTAACCACATTAGCGTAAGAAACTTGGTTTGAGCTTGAAACATTTATTTGGATTGTTGACTGACCTGATTGAGGAAAATTGTTCCTTGAAATGAATTGCGATTGCTGCGCGCAAAGAAAAAGCAGTTTAAAATATGGTTACAGCAACAATAGTATATACTCTATAACGTTATGTATTGTTGGTAGAAATTGATTTAATTATAGTTTTTCCCCCTTAAATATGTTTTTGTTTGCATTTCCGTTATTCTATTGTTATCATCTATCAATTTCAAGATATGGTTGCATACAATAATAGCATTTATGAAATTTTTTTTTATAAAACAACAATAGTTTTCATCACACCCAATACCAAAGAATTTGTTTTTATCATATGTATGATGAATTAGTTTACATGCAACAAATGTGAGTTTACCAAATTTACTATTGCCATCATTAGCAACATTTTTGTTCTAGTCGTTTGCATTTAATATTCTATCGATTATATTATCAGGAGTGAAAATATGTGTTCATTTGTTTTTAAGTAAAAAAAAATATTTGTATGTGTTGATTTAAAAAAAAAGAAGCCTAAAATTTAACAAAACAAAAAAATAATAAATGCATAAATACGTATTCAGTAATCGCGGAAGTAAATAGGTAAGTTAGTATATTAAGATGTAAACCTATATGAGCGGGTGTTAGCCAACAATATTATTATGTAGCCAACCGTACAATAGATCATAATATACATAAAAAATTCTTAGGTTTAATAATACTATAGTTGAGCTACTGTTACATAGTATGGTTGAATACTATGTAACATCCAATAATTTTTATACGATTATGTGTGATATTTTAAATTGCAATCACAGAGGAAATGTTAATAATTAGTTTTGTTTTGTTGCAGCTAATAGATACTTCTAGATCAAGGAGAAAATGTTTGCCTAAATTCAAATCAGACGCATGCATCCCATATTCTTCTTTTCGAATTACTATTAGTTATGTTTTAGTATGTCATACCCTATCCCTTTGCTTTAATTTTTTTGTATATATGAGTATTGTGTTCATTATTATAGCATTATTGTATAACAATAAAGCTCTTTGTGACGTTGTTAAGATTTTTTAATGATTATTTATGAAAAGGTAAGGTTGTTTGGTATGATAATATGTTTCAATATAACATCAATATGGTAACTTTAATTTGTGCTATGGTTACTCACTATTGCAACAATGTTGAAGCAGAATATATTATAGTTATATATAAAATTTTTTCTTACGAAACTATAGTCAGCCATGTCCATTGCGTTTTGAATATAACAATATAATATTGTCGACAACAATCATATAATTCAACAATAGTATGTTGCCCTTAGAATATTGTCCTGTCAACCACAAATTTTTTTGTACGTGTGGGACGGCTTGGGAGGAGCTAATGATTTATTTGGCATTGAGCGTTTGAAGAGGGTATAAACGGGGCAACCCCTGTAATTAGCAGTATGATTGCCTCCACAATTACCACATTTGTGTCAGTTTTTGATTTACTGCACTGTGATGGTCCATGGAGATCATCACACACAACACAGACGATGCGCAGTTTGCAATATATCTTAGTGTGGCCCAAGGCGAATTTATACAGGTGAATGCAAGCGAGAAGGCTAATTCAACACTATGTATTTTGTTATTGTAAAACATATCGAGAATGTCAAAATCTAAATTCGCCTTGGATTGTTCAGCAGGGAAAACATTTTACATAAACGTTAAAAATAAACTTTTATAATTGTTTGTAATTAAAATCACAGATTATATTAGTTTTTCACTTTTTAATTCACACAAATTTTTTAAAAGTGCACTAAATCATACAAAAAAATGGCGCGAAAATGTTTGTAAGCAAAAAAAAAAAAATTGATCGCCTCATTGGAAAAAAACCCAAGAAGCAAAAAATAATCACCTGGGCTGTCAAGTTCACCTAGTAATAAATTCGCCTTGGTGTGGCCATACTCCTGGCAGTTCATGCATGCATGCAAGGTTAGTATTAACTAAAAAAGGGTGACTGCAATAAAACTAGCGCCATCCATGTGTCTCTCTTACTCAGGGCACACAGTCCACTATCATATCTGTCATCATTTTGCCATAAAATTAAGAACCTACCAGGAACTTGCGGAGATAATAAACATTTGAACTGAATAAAATAGTTTAGAAAAATCAGGTTACTTAAGGTTTTTATTTTCCTCTCTTTTTTTTTTTTTTTTTTTTTGTATGAAGCTAACAAGTATTGTGCCATTTAACAATTCGGCCTAACTGCGCAAACTGCTAAAAGCACTTGCCAAGGCTATTTAGTATTTTTTTTTTTAAAGTAAAGTTCTTCAAAGTCGAGAGATTTTGAACATTTTAAATTCATAGTCTAACACATAGTCTTAATTATAGGAAACTTAGGGCAATTGTGTCATAATTTTTACGAGAAATGATATAACGTTACGGTTACAATACAAAGTGTAAATGGACGAAACTAATAAATTGAACCTCAATAACCGAAAAATGGTAACAGTTTGATTTTTCTTCAATGCCCATAAATTTCACACTACATGGAATAGATTTTTTTCGAATATTTCTGATGATGGCAACATTCAATTCTGTCACCCCGTTTCGGCTTGACGTTGAGTTCTGGAACATCCAGTATACACTATTAGTTACTAATATTTATACCAATCGAAAAAAACATATACATCTTGTTTTGTGCTTAGTAGACTATATAATCTATTATTAGAAAAAAAAATTGTAAAAAATAATAAGAATGAATAAATATTTAAAAACTTGTAAATTGTCCCACTATTGTCACATGCGTTTTATTTTTCAAGTATAGATGTTCCCAGGCTATGCGCTTGATGTTCAGTTGTTTTTGTAAAAGCGCTTAGCTATAGGGCTGTGCTCTTTAATACACACTTACTGCGCTCAGCACCAGCAATGCACATACCCCAGCGGCGAACATTGCCTACCACATTACTTCTCTTCGATGATGTGTGCAACACTTTGTAATCAATGAATGATAACTTACAAAGTGTATGAAAGTAGTATATGGATTTCCCAAAAATGAATTACATTCATCTTTTGTATCACATTTATATTTATGTATTTTATTTTTTAGTTGTAAATCAAACGTTCGCCGTCTTTGTCAGACTACGTTGCAAAAATTTTAATTAACAAAATTAGATAAAAGTGCCTAGAAAACAATTTAAAAAAGGTACAAGAAAGATGCCAAAAATATTTAGTGAAAAAATAAAAGAATGCAGTAGACAAAAAACGGAACAAATTTATTTAATGGAATATTCTCAAAAAACTGAATTGCGCAGTACGTACGAGCTGCCTACTGCCGGCTTACAATGTATGCGAGATTGTATCCGTGCTGCCTACTTCTGACTTACAAAGTATGCGAGATTGTATTCGAGCTGCCTACTGATAGCTTACAATGTATGTTAGGAAGTAATGAGCTTTTGTTGGATGAACACCACACTAGCTCGCTTACTTTGTAGGCGTTCACTCTACAAATGCGGCAATGTATATGAAAAAGTATACTAGGTTCGTATATGAGATGGTGTGCATTACTGACTTACAAGTGTGCATCGGATCATCGCTTCTGTAAGCGAAACTTTGGCCGCTGGGACGAGTATACAAGAGCAAATCAACAACACTTTGGCATGCTTTGCTGGTAAACTTTGACGACAGCGATTATCATTGATGACAGGATAAGAGTATTAAATAAAAGTACTTTTTCCTTAAATGTATTGCTGTTTGCTCTTCCATATAGAGCTTTTGGGCACCCCTGGTATAAGGTTTAAAGAGAGAACACAATTATTATTTCGCAATAATTTGCTTGTATGTAGCTTTTTGCGCTTTATTCTTATTTTTGCCAGTTCAACGTTAAGCCACAAAAACGCCTTCTTATTTTGTTGTTATCCTGCCATTATATAAATTAACAGGAGACGCAAAAAATAATATAAGAATCAAGTTATTGCTGCAGGTACAATAACATTATTATCGTTATCACAAAGAACGTTAGTGGGATTCAATATCATTGACACCTTTATGGCAGCTTATTGTACAATTTGTTGTTTTTTTTAACACACTTTTTGCAAAAAGTTCTCTTTAGCATTCCCACTTGGTTGTTTACAAAGTTTTATGTTTGCTTTAATGATTCTAGGAAATAGTTTCTTGTTATTTGAAAGGTTAAAGTGAAGCACTACCTCTTACTTATTCTCTTAGTTTTATACCTCAATGAATGTTTTTTTTTTTTTTTTTTTGTTTCTTTGGTAGATTTTTCTTTTCAGTTCTTTGAGAAATTTATTGTGGGAGATTGAAGCGCGTGAGTGGTGTGAATATGAAAGCTCTTTTTGACTACAAATTGTAGTCAGTATTTGTTTCTAATTGACATCAGGAAACAAGTAAATTTGTGTTTTTTGGTTAGAAGACTTAAAAAACAAAAAAGATAATGAGTTCCTTTATATATTACTTCCCATAATTATTTGAACATTTTAGTCTTTATTTGACATTTGTGAGCCAATTCAGGAAATTGCCTTTGGCTTGGGTAGAAGCAGGCTGCTCTATGACAACCTGTACATTTTTTTCTATATTGAAGCTGGAAGTTTCTTTTTGTCAAAGTACGAGGGCGGATTGGTATTGAAGCTACCTAGTGATAGAAGCTATTTGCCTTGTCTGCAGTAATACTAAGAGTTATTAACAGAACTCGAACCTGCGGCCTCAGGACTGTTGCTCGAGTACCCTACCAAATCAGCCACCGAGGCACCAAAGATGATAGCAGCGTTTATCATTTACGAGGGCAGATTGATATTGAAACTACCTAGTGATAGAAGCTATTTGCCTTGTCTGCAGTAACACTTAGAGTTAATGACAGGACTCGAACCTGCGGCCTCAGGACTGTTGCTCGAGTACCCTACCAAATCAGCCATCGAGGCACCCAAGATGATAGCAACGTTTATCATTTACGAGGGCGGATTGATATTGAAACTACCTAGTGCTAGATGACAGCACAAACACCAATTTTTTTTTAATTGCAATCTGTCAAACGTCAGCTGCTAAAAATTCACCAAAATTCATCGATTAGTTTATTTGTTGTATTCGTTTGAAGCAAGAATGTTTGGTGTATCTTGAAAAATGGAAAAAAGTAAATAACCTGCAGTGATTAAATACTATTATTTAAAAGGGAAAATGGCAAAAAATACAAAAGAAAAGCTCGCTAAACATTACGGTGAGTCTGCTCTGTCATATTACATAGTAAAATATTGGCTTGCTGAATTTCAGCGTAGCCTAATAAGCACGGCAACAGTACCATCTACAGGAAGATTAAAAGAGTTGGTAACTGAAGCAAATAACGAGTGATTTTTTTGCTATTATCTTTTTGGCAACACTAGTTTTGACAGCTCACGCACGTTTTGTATCTTGTGTCACTGTTTAGTCTATAATTTAATCATGAATCGTCTTACAAACGAACAACGCTTGCAAATTATTGAATTTTATTACCAAAATGCGTGCTCTGTTAAGAAAGTTCATCGCGCGCTTCTTCCATTTTATGGTCAGTTTAATCGACCTACTGAGGCTTCTATTCGGGCTATTGTAAAAAAATTTCGCACCAAATTTACATTGTTGGACATTAAACCACCAACACGCTTACGTAGAGTGCGAACTGAAGAAAATATCGCAGCCGTATCGGCCAGTGTTGGTGATGACCGTGAATTATCGATTCGGCGCCGTCCGCAGCAATTGGGCCTCTGTTACTCCACTACGTGGAAAATTTTGCGGAAGGATTTGGGTGTGAAGCCTTATAAGATACAGCTGCTGCAAGAATTGAAGCCAAACGACCTACCACAACGCCAAATTTTTGGTGAATGGGCTCTTGAAAAGTTAGATGAAGATCCACTTTTTTATCGAAGAATTGTGTTCAGCGACGAGGCTCATTTCTGGTTGAATGGATACGTGAACAAGCAAAACTGCCGTATTTGGAGTGAAGAGCAGCCAGAAGCATTGCAAGAGCTACCAATGCATCCACAAAAAACAACCGTTTGGTGCAGATTATGGGCTGTCGGCATCATTGGGCCGTATTTCTTCAAAGACGATGCGAATTACAACGTTACTGTGAATGGTGAGCGCTACCGTGCGATGATAACAAACTTTTTTTTGCCCAAAATGGAAGAGCTTGACTTGCATGACATGTGGTTTCAACAAGACGGTGGCACATGCCACACATCACGCGAAACAATGGACCAATTGAGAGGCGAGTTCGGTGAACAGTTTATTTCACGCTTGGGACCAGTCAATTGGCCGCCCAGATCGTGCGATTTAACGCCTCTAGACTATTTTTTGTGGGGCTATGTTAAGGCTAATGTCTATAGCGACAAGCCCGCTTCGATTGACGCACTGGAAGCCAACATTGCCAACATTATTCGTGAGATACCGGCCGAAATGTTGGAAAGAGTATGCCAAAATTGGACTAAGCGGATGGACCACTTGAGGCGCAGCCGCGGCCAACATTTGCATGAAATAATCTTCAAACATTAAATTATATCAACCCAACTATCGATTATAAAGAAAATCCTCGAAATCGCTATGAATTAACGCCAAGTCAAGTTACATCAGATTTTTGAAATGTTAAACATATCATATGAACGTGTGTTCCACCAGTTTGCATGAACGTCTGCATATGAAAAAGCTATCGGCAAGATATATGCTGATGATGTTAAGCTGTTTTTAAGCATTGCAAAACTAAACGATGCTACTTGTCTTCAGGCTGATTTAAACAACTTCTTCGATGGGTGTTCCATAAACCTTATGGAACTAAATCTAAATAAATGTAAACTCATGACTTTTACTAGATATTCAGCATTTTCAACCCAATATTAATGGTACTGAGCTGTTCACTCATGTGTTGATCTTGGGATTCATTTCGATAAGAAACTTAATTTCATTTACACGTCACTCGCAGCGAACTTGACGCAAGAAGAATTGTGTTTTATATTTCTTTAGACGATGGGCTAAAGAATTCAATGATCCCTATGAGACGAGGAATCTATGCACATCTTTTATCATTACAAACATAATATAATAATATCAAGTTTGGCAAGCAAATTACACAATTACATATTATTCTTCAATTAACAATAATAATACTGTGAAAACATGTGCAGCAACCAAGCTGTTCTAAACAAACATTTTATTGCTACAATCAACCATACATTTGTTTTAAACAAGGAAATCATTTTTGTTTTTTATCATATTTTTGTAAAATTCAATTGAGTCATTGTCAAGCACAATCACCATTATTGCGTGATTAGACAGTATTAGAATTGTTCAAAGTAATTTACACAATCTTAAACATATCTTGAAATTTCAGTTTATAGAAGAACTATTATCTGCCTGGCCCACGACATCATTCGGCATCGCTCGCTCGCATAAATATCATTGAAACAACAACTAATTTTAAAATGTTGTTTTTGGTTTGCTTGTACTTATGCGAGCGAGCGATGTCGAGTGATATCGTGGGCCTGGCAGTATATTTTTGAACTATATATTTGCACGAATTTTTTTTTATTTGAGTAATCTTACTTATTATCTATTCTTATACATACCGAAAATGTAGCAGCCTAAAGAAAATGTAAAGTTGACCACACTGATGATGGGAATTTTGGAAATCTTCCAGATCCCAAGTTTTTCCCAAGGCCGAATTTCATGGTTGAAGGCTGCCATTATCCTGAACTTTAATTTCACTGCTTTTCTAACCGGTGATCGATCAACATTCAATTGGTTCTCCCATTTTCAGTGTGACCAGCTATACTCAGGTAACATTGTTCATCAAATTAATGCAATAAACTTCTAAATAACGTCAACTTGTATTCTTCCATCCATCTCCTATTATAATTCTTCCATGCCGCGAGAATTATAGTTTCCTTTTCTGGTAGATTCAACATCTTCACAACTCTACTTTGCAATCTACGAGGAAAAGTTTAAGCAAAGTAGTCCAACTTTTCTTTTCCCAGATACTCAAAGTCGTTTAGTTGGTCCTATTATTTGTTCAATAATATAACGTAAAATTTTTGTCAAATTCTCAATAATTTATTTAGAATATTGGCGAATAAAATTGACTGTTTGATAAACTCTTTGAAAGGTTTCCAAGTCTTCTAATAATTAGAGTAGCTCCTATGAAATGTCAATATGCAAACAGCTAGGAAACAGTCAAAGCAAGCTGTTTGTATTTGTTGGGTAACATTTTCTTTGGATGAAAAAAATAAAATAAATAAATCCAACAACGCTTTTTTAAACCTTATTTGATGCGACAAACCATGTCATGGAAGTTCTTATTTATATCTCTATATTTCTCCACTTTGATGAAATGTGGGCATGTACAAACAATTTTAACGACCAATTAAATATCACTCTAGTTTAAATTTACACAAACATCATTTCAAAAAAAAACGTGTTTGCATAAATTCTTTAACCGAATTTTTTATCTTTAGACATAAAAGAAATGTTTGTCACTGCTGCTCCATTTCATTAATGCACGCAATACATTGAAGACTCAATTTTTCAAAATCGTCTTTGTATTTCGTGCTCTTTGTATTTTTTCACATAATTTTCCTTTCATTTCAGGTTTTATTTAATTTTTTCTTTCTTTTCTCTTATTTCCTGATGATGCTGCTGATGTTATTAGCATGTGATATTTTTTTATTTTATCATGTCTTAAGGAAGAAATTACAGCGCACAACACAAAAACGGCAACAAGAAGAATTTTAGTAAAACGCCGCACCTTGTTGAGGTACGCAAACACCGTCATGTCATTAATGATTGTAATGGTGCCCAGCAGTTGTGGAATGTTGTCAGATATTTATTTATTTATTTTTTTTTTTTTTTTTTTTTTATTAAGTCAACTTTTTTGTCACGCCTATGGTGTTATTCGCTAGTGAGATTTCGGATATTTTTATAAGTTTTATAAGCGTGAAGTAATAAAAGTATCATATGTATTCACCGTGAATAAAAACTGAAAACAGATGGTGAACTAAATGCACTAAAATCGATACAGTCTACAAATTTTTAAACATTTCAACTGTTAAACAGTGTTAATTGATCACCAAAAGCCTGTTATATCATCCCTAAGAGTAGAGGACTATTTTTTACAGTTAGACATACAGTTGGTCACATATGTAGATGGTTTACATCAGCATCTTCTATAACGGTTAAATTAAGTGACCAACCAATTCCACCGCTTGAGCTATTACGGTTCACCAGGCATGTCGCTTGCAAGGCTGACACAAGTGGCAATATTTTGTCATATATATAAAGTCATATAAGCAAACCTCTTGCTGGAGAGCCTGAGCTTTCTCACTCCGCTTGTATAACATTTCCCGGACACTCAAACAACGGCATTGCTTCAAAAGTTGGTGGTCAAAATTCAAAGCAAACATCAGCCGTTCCTCCGGCATATCGCCTACGGAATAAGGTGCGTGTCTTTTATTGTGTTTCTTGTCCGTTATAACGTTGGAAAGTTCAAGTTAAATGTTCACAAACACTACTCCCTCTTTCCCTCTCCTCACAACTTTTGTTTCCTATTTCTGGTAAAAAGCACTGCATGTGTAGGGGTTATCCTCTGAATAATGGTTCCTTACATTATAGAAAGATAGGCTAGTAAAACTCGCTGCGAGTTTTAAGCTACAAACAGCACGTTTCAGTCAAGATTAGCCCGATTAGCACCAGGATTGAAACACCTGGAGGTGTGTTGATTCTTCTTCTGCTCAACCAGTCTTGGTAAGGGTTTTTGAAAAAGAACAGAATGTGTCTTTGATTTGCATCAGCACCTGGCCTGACGGCCTTATCTGATAATGCCCTAACCCCACGGGATGAATTATTTGCAATTCACCTGCCATATGAACAAACCCTCTGCTGAGGAGATTTAACCTTCTAATTCTTCCTGCATGTGATTACATGCAGAAGATTTCCCAGACAGTAAATGGAACACCAGGCTTATGAGTTTGTAGGCCGAAATCATTAATATCATTAACCCTTAACTAACTCACCTTTCTAGCCCTCACTACTAGCTTCCTATTTTAGAGAAGTCTGCTGCAAAACATTAGCACCTCGGAGGTTACCAGCCCTCACAAATCGGCATGCGCCATATGTATGAGGGAAACTAATTCCCCTTTCTGGAATAATAGACTTAAACTATAGCCAGAACGTTGCAAACAAGATATAGGCTACTCAGCCATGATCAGTAACGAAATGGTCCGCAATCAGAACTTCCCCATTCTGCTACTGCCATCACAACACAAGTTATGCGGCATCCTAAAGCTTTATTTGCTACAACAAATGAAGGATCACTGCCACTCTATATCCAGAAAGCAGAATGCCTGTTGGGTCAAAGAATTGAACAGATTGTGAAATTCACTTACATCAGCATCTTCCTTGTGGGACTAATTTGATGATAGACCTACTCCACGGGGTGAATTATTCAAGATTCACCAGTGCCCCCATGAGGTTTGCAAAGTTCACACAGGACGTAACCTTTTGCCATAAGTTTGTAACCATATACACAACCCCCTTGCTGAAGCACTCGGGCCTTCTAATCCCTTCTGTAAGCAATTTAAGTAGGCCAAAGCCCATTAAGAAGCCTTTAACCAACTCACCCGTCTGCCATCACTTCTAGTTCCTTGCACTACAGGTATCTGTTGCAAGACAATAGCACCTCGAGAGGGTATCAGCCTCCAAAAACCATAGTTATCAGTGAAACAAAATCCCCTCTCTGCGATTTTAGGTTTTCACCACAGCCAATACGTTTCAAATAAAATAAGCGCGTATTTAAATGAATCATGCAGAAATGGTCTGCAAACAAAACTGCCCGGGGGCTTTGCTAGTCCCCGTTCTGTCAATTTATACCCTTGGTAAGGCTTTTGAAAGTCCAACACGACATTAGCTATGCGGTTTTCTAGAGTTTTATATGATGCAACAAACAAGTGACTTCTCCCCCTTTATGTCACAAAATCAGAGTGTTCCGATTTGGTGTACGCTGAAGACAAACCAGCTCCCCGTGAATAGTGAGTGAAAAAGATATACAGCAGCACCTGCCTTTACGGCCTTATCTGATGATATACTAATTCACAGAGTGCATTATTCACTATTCACGAGCGCCCCCGCGTGGCTTACCAGGCACACACAGGTGGCAATTCTTGCCATAAGTTTGTAGCCATATGGGCAACTCCTTGTTCTGGAGTTCGGACCTTCTAATCTCTCCTGTATGCAATTTCCCAGCAATCAATAGAGCACAAGGCTTAATAAGTTGCTAAGCCGAAGTCCACTAAGAGCATCAGCCCTTAAACCAACTGAACCGCCAACCACCACCACTGATTCCTTACAGTACAGGTAACTATTGTAAAGGAAACAGACCCTCAGGAGGTTGTTAGTCTCCGAAAAAAGCCACACACCAAACAATTATCAGGGATACTAACTAATTACTACTAATACCCTTGCCTGCGTTTTAGGTTTCAACCACAACCAGAACGTTCCAGCCAAGGTATAACATGATCAGCCCGGGTTTAACTGCAAGCAGAACTCCCGGGTGCCATGCTGATGCATATTCTGCCAATTTATACCCTTGGTAGGGTCTCGGAAGCCAACATAACATAAGTCATGCGGCTTCTCTCATTTGCTACAGAAAACGAGTGACTTCTTCCCTGTTTTACTCGAAAAAACAGGCTGTCATGGTTTGGAATACGCCAAGCCAATACTAGCTCTTCGGGTGTAAACAATTGAACACATCGAACTTAATATTAGAAGAGTTTGGGACAAAATTTGGCCGCAGATATTGCGAAAACTTTGTGACAATTTATATTCCGATTGCGTCCTATACGTCACCTGGCTTAATCGTATCCAAACAATCCAAAATAAAGCCGGTTTCTATTTCTTTTGTTTATTATGATTTAAACATGTGCTACTATTAAGAAACAGACTGTAGGAACTTTATTTGCTGGGGGACATATTTCTAAAAGTCAAACTCCTTATAACAATGGCAAAACCACACAAAATATGTTGCAGGATAATAAAGGGTAAGTAGGAATCAACCGAAATAATAAATTAATGCTTTGGGTACAAAATGTTAAACATTTCGTTGTGACACCAGATACTAAATAAAAATTTTTAAGATTCCATTTCACATGTTCAAAATATAATACTCGTATGGATAATACAATTTGTATACGAGTAGAGGTTTCTGTTATAAATCGAAATACGAGACCAAGAAAACCAATAAACAAATTATACCGAAAACCATTTTTCATGCAGTCTAGTTCTGTTTGTTTTGTTTGGTCAAATACTCAAAATGTCACACCCAAATTAGTCAGGATAATTTTTAACCTTTCTTGGCATTATCTACCCACAGCTTTGTTTACTTATTCGTCTTGGTTTTCATCTGCTGGGTGAGCTTACCTTTTTAATTCTTTCGGTTTTTACGTGACATGCACGAGCAAAGTTAACACAACACACTCCCACACTGACACACTTATTTATGTTAACAACTTCCTATTTAGCATTCTGTTTTTTTTTTCTTCTTTTTTTTTTACTTTTAACATTATGTTTATGGAGCTTATTCGCCAGATTCGTGAGCATGTAAATATGTTGTAAATAAGCATGTATTAAGAATATGCGGTAGAGGGTCTCGCTTTTAGGAGTATTGGTAAAGATAAATCTGCATGCACATGTAAGTTTACACATATAAAGGGAGGTTAAATTTTAACGGCCGATGTTGATTTTTAATAAAACACAAATTATTCAAAACTTGTTGTCATTCTTTTTTATTATAATAATATTGGTAAAGTTTAATTACATATAGGAACAAAATATTGGCAGAAAAACCGCCACGACCTTGGCGGTACATTTTTTCGGTTAATTTAATCGTCCGATTTCGCGTACAATCGGAAAAATCGTGCAAAAATTTTAGCAATCCGGGTCTGTTGGAAATGTGAAAAAACCAGTGCATACTCGTACAGCTCGTTCTACAGAAAATATTGCTGCTGTTCGCGATAGGGTGGCTGAACAGCCGCCCACCTCAACTCGTTGTCGTGTCCAAAAATTGCCCCACTCATACTCGTCGTTGATGAGCATTGTGCATAAATAATTGTATTTACAAGCTTACAAGGTGCAATCGACTTAAGAACTAACGCCTTTTGACCATACCAAGCTTCAACAAAGGCGGCAAGAAATGGCAATAGTGGATGATAAATTTTTGAAGAAAATCATCTTAAGTAATGAGACACATTTTCAACTCAGTGGATTCGTCAATAAGAAGAATTGCCGCATGATAACCCAAGCGAGATTATCGAAAAACCAATGTACTCACAACAAGTGATTGTTTTTTTTTATCTTGGACCAATACTCAGGGGATGACCCTTACATATGCAGTGCATTGTACTGGAACTAGGTTATGATGACGAGGAAAGGCGGAGTAGTGTTTGGGGGTGTTTAACTTTAAGAATAACAACACGAAAGGCTAAAATAAACTCTACTACAGCATTTAAAATGTTGGAGTTATATTATCTTTGAGGTGGTTTAAGGGCTGGCGGCATCATCGAGACGTATTTTTCCAAAATGAGACCGGTCAGGCAGTTACTGTTCGCTATCGTGCGATAAAAGCGGACTTTTTATCGCCCGAATTGAAAGATATGATTCGGGACCATATGTGGTTTTACCAGGACATTGCCACATAGCTAGGCTCTTTTGCGCGATAAATTCATTGGCCGTATTATCTTACGTGGTGGCGATGTCAATTGGCCGCTAAGATCATATGATTTGACAACGTTGGACTTCTTTCTTTGGGGTTTTTGGAAAGAAAAGGTGTAGGTTGATAAGCCAGCAGCACTTAGAGAGCAACAGGAGGAAATATTTCAGCACATTAATAGTGTAGTGCGAAAATCCTCCGCGGAATATCCTCGCGGCGGCCATTTGGTGTTTTATTCAAAATTAACATCGGCCCTTCAAATTTAAAACTTTTCTTCCGCCGATTTTTGTTTACCCAAAATTCTAGGCTTTTTTGTAAAAAAGTGAGTATTTATTTATGATTCAAAGTAACATATTTTTTATCGCTGTTCACTACTTTTTCCAATCCTTTGGGCGGCGTACAAGTCCCGCATTGAAAAACTGGTGATATTTTGAAAAGATCCACGAATCGATTAAATTTTTTATATACTTCTTTGTAAAAAAAAATTTGTTCGTGTTCAATAACGGAATTCATTGAATTAATTAATAAATTGTTTGTAAATGAATTCATGGATTCAAACAAAAGTTTAGTAAAAATAATTATTGATCGAAATCAACTATTTTTTCAAACAACAACAATATACGATATCTAAGGTTATTTTTTTGATATTTATGTATATGCATACAAATTATTTTTTAGACAAATATTTTTTTGGTTTTATTTTTACTATAATTTTTTTTTTGTAGATGGTAATATTAGTCATACTTAGAATCAAAGAGAGTAAAAATCTTACGACAGATTTTTTTACGTTTACACCATTAGTAAAAGCCCAGAACAACGTAAAATGAAAACAGCTTTTTAAAAAAGAAGAAAAAGTAGCCGCAAAATAATTTAACAAATAAATTTTGTGTTCATTCAAATAAATAAGGAAATATGAATGTATTAATGTTAAATATTCGAACTTATTTTAATATTTCAAATTTTACGAGTATATGATGGGTTGGTATCATACATCATGTTTATATAGTACTGAGTTCGAATCCTAGTGGCTGCTGATGAGTAGGGTAGCGACTGCAAAACAGTTAGTTGTCCGCCAGCTTTAGTGCAGTCAATTACTTTTTCCTGTCTTCTTTGATCAAGAGTTATTAATCGCGGCAATTATTGTTATAATTAAAGATAAAAATATTCTTGGCTTTAGCCAAGATTGAACTTGAGTCAGTCGAATGATACCACCCCATCATATAATATTCAAAATAAATAAGAAAATTTAATATAAGAAATAGCAAAGGAAATTGCAATAGGGGCTTTATTTGCTGGAGTTATAATAAGTTTATGTCAAGAAATAGAAAGAAGGGAAAAATAAATCAAGAAATTTGGTGAAATGGTTCCACCGATGTTCTATGGACAAAGACTTAACATACACTGCTATGAAAGAGTTGCAACTGGAAGGCCCAAAGACTTCTATAAAATTTTGCAGGCTTTCAAAAGAAAATTTTGAAATCTTGTTGCGCTTAGTAAGCCCCACTATTTCTTGGCTACAGTTCTAAAAGATCTAAAAACGTACACAAACATGCACACCAAATTTACATTGTGAATACATTTAACATAAATAAAAATATTTGATATTTAATTATTTGATCTTGTTTAAGTAAATATTTCTTAATTTACAGCTAAAGTTCCTTTTATTTTTTATAAAAAATTCAACAGTATTTATTTTCAATATTTCGAGAACAATTTGTTATCATTTGTTATTTTTTCCTGTCATCGTCAGGAAACTTGTTATCCAAATATTGAAAATAAATACTGTTGAATTTTTTATAAAAAATAAAATGATCTTTAGCTGTAAAAATAAGAAATATTTATAAATACAAATATATGGTTATAACTGTGGATTGCGATACTTCAATTATTATTATTTAATTTCTAAACTTAATTTGCAGCAAAAGCTATTTTTCTTTTCTATTATTTGCACTTTTTGAATTTCAGTTGTTCACAGATATTATTCGCTGTGTGTTTATGTCTTTACATAAATAATACATCTGTAATCTAGTAATGTGTGATGGAATTTAAAAAATTTTTAAAAACGACTGTCAAATTTTCATCCGCATATTCTCTCTGTCATATGGTTTCATTACGTATCAAATTCAGATGACACCATCCGTGCTCTTCTACACAGAAATTTGGTATGACTTGTATTTCCATCCAAATCCCCTTTGAGACCGGAAGTGCTCGTAAGCCAGACTGGTAGTCCGTGATAGCAATATCTGAAGAATGCGGTGGGTGAAGAAGGGCTTCCATTTTCAATGGGCCCATGTATGTTCGGCACACCTGTATTAATCGTGACCTCGTTTCAAAATTGAAAAAAAGAAACTTGTTTTTCAAGGGTGTGCATATCTTTCATCATATTCAATAAGAGTGAATCTTAATTGGCGGTAGGATTGAATAAATGATATTGAAAATAAGCATTGATTAGTATTATTTAACTATGGGAACATTCCTAACGCTTAGCTAACTTAACGATAAAACTTTTAATCGTTCACAAAATATTCTCCAAGTGCTTTTTATATGCTGCTGGATTAGTTTTTGAAAATACAATCAAATAGCCTTAAAGAAGATGTAGCAATTGTTTCGACAAATATTTATACAAACCTGCTACAAATTTCTGAACGCTTACTGATTGGATTTTGAAACATTTGTATTGTTGTGCTGAAGGTTACTTGGAAAGCTGCAATAAATTCCTAAAACCACAACAATAATTATGAAAAAAAAAAAAAAAACAAAGACATAAAAACCAACATTAGAATATGAATTTTTATTTGGAAAATATTTTGCTCTATTTTTATTCTCCTGTTGTTCAAAATTTTTAAAATACTACAAAATTGTTAATAAACAGAATGAAAAGCTGTTTTGCTTTCGGTACAAGTTAATTTTGCTGGTAGTTGTTTAAAATCTATCATCTACAAAATGGTATTTCAACACACTATTGTTATTTCATACTTTATTGCTGATACATGCGTAGCAGAGATCTGCACCGGTGCACTGCAACCATAAATATACCCGTTCTTTATTTTTATATCCGAATATTTTAAATACTCTTAAAAATTGATGCGGTGGTATTTATACTTGTCATTCGTTTGTGAAATCTTGATAAAACAAAAAAATATATCCATTATCATATCTTTCATATATTGTGCATTTTTTTAAGACTAAAAGAAAAGACCACAAAAAAAAGTGTCGTTGTCACTTGCTCTCAGTACGAGCACTATTTAGATTATTTTCTGTTGTCAGTTTTAATCGTTTTCTTAAGAATACTTACATGTTATAGTCACACAATCAACTTGTATATAGAAACAATACTCTCGACAAATTCTTTTATTGTGTATATGCGTCACCTTTTATTTAAAATTAACTGAAATCTCTGATTAACTTGAAAAGTAGCATACTCAATAATGATTTTAAGATCGTTTTTGCTGAACAATTAGAAACGAAAATTCTATTCAAACAAATTTCTTTCCATAATTAGTTATATGGAATAAGTTGCCCACAGACGTGTTTCTTATCGGTTATGACGTCGGAAAGTTCAAGTCAAATGCTCACTACTCCTTTCCCCCTCCTCATAACCTATTTTCCTAGTTTTGGTACAATGCGCTGCATATATAGGGGTCATCCCCTAAGTACTGGTCCAAGATAAAAAAAAATATATATATATACAACTATGCATTTATTGTGGTTATGGGTTCAAACTAAGAAATAAAAATTATTTTAAATAAAGGACCATAAAATAAAAGGAATTTGATGAAGATATAAAATAAAAAATTCTATTTTTTAATGTAAAATCAATTTTTTTCACCGATTTGGTATTAAAAATTTTTAAATGAAAAATGCGCATATAGTTTCTTCAAAACACGATCGCCAAAACATAATTTTTTTTTCAAGACCCTCTGGCCACCTTTAGCACGAATACGTTTACCGAGAGTGAGTGAGTAAATGCATAAAACTGAACACACAATCTCACAATCAGTTTATTACATACAAATATTATTTGCGTTGTTAAAAAGAAGTACGAGCACGATTACCGAATGTAGAAAAAATAATTGTGAAACCAAATCATACAGCCACCGCATACAAACTTGACTGGGTATTTTATATACTCTAGTTTACAAAAGCAAGTTGTAATGAGTAGAAAACTTATTTGTACACACAATATGCGGCGGCCAATCACACCGTGGTTCGATTTAAGACGTGTTCATAAAAAAGGCGCCGGTTGCAGATCTCTTCTGTGTAGTTAATTTGGCAAGCATGAGTTTGTATTGATGTTTATAAGCAATCTAAAGAATTAAAAGAAAAAAATTCAGATAAAGCAACTGTTACGCTCATACAATTCATGACGCCAGTCGTTGCTGTTCTGCAAAAAAAATAGTTTATCGTATGGCGTAGTGCAACTGTTTTAACCATGACTAAAGCTTTTAAAAAAATTTATGGCACAATACCGAATTGATCCACTGTATATAGTTTTTGATTGTATCTGACTTTTTAAACATAAAATTTTTAATTTACTATTATTAACATTACTTTATGCAACTTAAAAATAAGAGCCGAATATAAATAATTGAGAGACTAACTCAAACAGCCACCGCATACAAACTTGATTGGGTGTGTTATATACTCTAGTTTACAGACGCAAGTTGTAACGAGTAGAATATCTACTTGTACAAACAATATGCGGTGGCCAATCACACCGTAACTCGATTTAAGACGAGTGTACTTAAATCATTAACAAAAGGTACCGATTGCAGATCTCTGATGTGTAGTTAATTTGGCAACGATGAGTTTGTATTGATATTTATAAGCAATCTAAACAATTAAAAAAAAAAAAAAATTCAGATAAAACAACTGTTACACTCATATAATTCATGAAGCTAGTCGTTGCTGTTCTGCGAAAAATAATTTTTCGAAAATTCTGAATATTGTTATGTTATGACATTTTTGCGCTTCCAAAATGATTTTTTTGTATGTCGTAGTGCAGCTTTTTTAACCTTGAATAAGTTATTGAAAAATCGATGGCACAATATCGAATTGATCCACCCTGCTGTATATAATTTTTGATTGATATCTGTTTTCTTAAACATAAAAATTTTAATTTACTATTATTTTATGCAACTTAAAAATATAAGCCGAATGTACAAACAAAAAAAAAAGATATTTTTCTTGCTAGCTGCTGATTACTTCGAATATTAATTTTTAAATACTTGCTTTTCCCATTAAGTGCATTAATGTGGAAAATTTAATTATAATAATTTTTCATTAAGTGACCCAAAAATATTTTTAAAGGCCACATAATGTGGCGAAAGTTTGATAATGGCATTTTATTATTTTCTCTCGTGTAAAGGAAGAAAATTTATACAATTTTTTTTTTGAGTTTTATTAATTATTATTCCAGGTTTTTTTGTTTAAATATGAATTTAAGCTAAGTAAATTAACATATAAATATAGCAAAGATAATATAATTTATTTATAGATTGATTTAATTAAAAATTATGAAAACTAATTGCTAAAAGCAATATTAAAGTTGTGCTAAACACTAATTCAAATTCTACTTTTTTATTTCAAAGATTTATTTTCAATGTGTTGAAAAAATTATTTGTGTTTTATAAAACTTCAAAATGATTTAATTTATGTAAAGTAGGCTGTTTAATGCAAAAATTATAATTTTCAAAATAATAATACTATTCCCTGAAACGCTTCTGTACAGTTTTGTGGTTTAAAAAACAAAACGAGTTTATAAAAATAATTTATTGTTAAATATCTGCTTTAATAATAATTACGAGTAACAATGTGGTATTATGAAGTATAACCATATAATCCAACAATAGTATGTTACCCTTAGAATATTGTCGTATATTTTTTCTACGTGCTTATACAATGAAAACTTCTATTACAGAAAAATAAGTTAAAATGCTAAAGGTATGTTCACATAGGGAAACTATTTGCCCAAAAAGTGTAACCACTACTTTCTTATTGAGTTTTATTGTCCACAAGCGCATGCAAACAAACAACTAAAATACAAATAAGTATGCACATAAATATATATAACCAGTGATTTTTTTGCTATTATCTTTTTGGCAACACTAGTTTTGACAGCTCACTCACGTTTTGTATCTTGTATCACTGTCAAACATCTTCAGTTTGGTCTATAATTTAATCATGAATCGTCTTACAAACGAACAACGCTTGCAAATTATTGAATTTTATTACCAAAATGCGTGCTCTGTTAAGAAAGTTCATCGCGCGCTTCTTCCATTTTATGGTCAGTTTAATCGACCTACTGAGGCTTCTATTCGGGCTATTGTAAAAAAATTTCGCACCAAATTTACATTGTTGGACATTAAACCACCAACACGCTTACGTAGAGTGCGAACTGAAGAAAATATCGCAGCCGTATCGGCCAGTGTTGGTGATGACCGTGAATTATCGATTCGGCGCCGTTCGCAGCAATTGGGCCTCTGTTACTCCACTACGTGGAAAATTTTGCGGAAGGATTTGGGTGTGAAGCCTTATAAGATACAGCTGGTGCAAAAATTGAAGCCAAACGACCTACCACAACGCCAAATTTTTGGTGAATGGGCTCTTGAAAAGTTAGATGAAGATCCACTTTTTTATCGAAGAATTGTGTTCAGCGACGAGGCTCATTTCTGGTTGAATGGATACGTGAACAAGCAAAACTGCCGTATTTTGAGTAAAGAGCAGCCAGAAGCATTGCAAAAGCTACCAATGCATCCACAAAAAGCAACCGATTGGTGCGGATTATGGGCTGGCGGCATCATTGAGCCGTATTTCTTCAAAGATGATGCGAATCACAACGTTACTGTGAATGGTGAGCGCTGCCGTGCGATGATAACAAACTTTTTTTTTGCCCAAAATGGAAGAGCTTGACTTGCATGACATGTGGTTTCAACAAGACGGTGCCACATGCCACATACCACATGCCACACAGTACGCGATATAATGGACCAATTGAGAGGCGAGTTCGGTGCACAGTTTATTTCACGCTTGGGACCAGTCAATTGACCGCCCAGATCGGCCGAAATGTTGGAAAGAGTATGCCAAAATTGGACTAAGCGGATGGACCATTTGAGGCGCAGCCGCGGCCAACATTTGCATGAAATAATCTTCAAACATTAAATTATATCAACCCAACTATCGATCCAAATAAATATTTCATGCATTTTTCTGAATTTTACGTGGTTTTTTTTTTAATTCCGATAGTTCTTATAAAATCACCCATTAGATACAAACAACAAAAAGCAAAAACAAGAAAAACTGTAAAAATATAAAATTTTAGAAGCGCATATTGCAAGGTTTTGGTTTTCCCAACAAAATTGAAGGAAAAAAATATTCTAACAAAAATTATGTATGTTCTCTAAGGAGTGTTATGCGGTCATAGGTTCCGTGTTATAAGGCATGTGGATTCTGTGAACCATTTTTCTTGGGCATATAACAGCATGTGAAATTAGCCAAAGAAGGGACAACTCTAGGGGTAAGAAATATCGATACCTTCTGTGGGCAACACTTTTCAGCGTGCTGGAAAATAATAAAGTTTGTAGCGTAACTTGGTCACATCAGCATGTTCTTACGACAAAGCGTTGTAATTTATAAACCGTATCGTACTTTTTGTATCCCCTTATTTGGGCACCATAGAACATGATAGACCGGGGTGCAGCTTTGAAGACTTTCAGCTTATTTATGTTCGATATATTAGGGTGATTATATCATTTGACCAGACAGAAGACGTGAAATTGCTAATGACGAGGTTGACCAAAATCTTGAATGAAGTAGGATGTATTGCTAACGATCAATTCGGTTTTAGGGCTAAGCATAGCACCATAGAACAGACACACAGGCTGGTGAATGTTATCAGAAATGCGTTCGAAGATAAAAAAATATTGCTCAGCTCTATTTATTGACGTTTCCAAAGCTTTTGACAAAGTGTGGCACAAAGGCTTAACCCATAAAATAAAATTAAACTTGCCTGCAAACACGCACAAGCTGTTAGAGAGCTACTTATATGACCGGAAATTCGTCGTTAAGGAAGGTGATTTCAAAAGCTCGGCTCAGCCAATCGAAGCTGGAGTTCCCCAGGGCAGCATATTGATTTATGCTTCAGACATGCCAATGAGCTGCAAAATTCACACTTCAACTTTTGCAGATGATACAGCATTCATCAGTGTCCATGAAGACTATAAATTAGCATCACAAAATTTGCAACAACATATTCTTATATTGGAGAAATGGCTGAAATTTTGGAAAATAAAAGTAAATGAACAAAAATGTACCCATGTTACATTCACTCTACGTAGAAAAACTTGTTCGGCTATTAAATTCAACAACTACATTGTTCCGCAGCACAGTGAAGTCAAATACCTTGGTATTCATCTCGACTGTAGGCTCACGTGGAAGTCTCACATTGACGCTAAAGTCACCCAGATGAAATTAAAAGCGGTGCAACTAAATTGGCTCATCGGCAGAAATTCTATCTTGAAGTTAGATTGCAAACTTTTGTTGTATAACGCAATCCTAAAGCCAATATGGAGCTATGGAATTCAATTGTGGGTTACCGCCTCTGCATCTAACATTGAGAAAATTCAAAAGCGCCAGAATAAAATTCTCCGTATAATTACTGCAGCTCCATGGTATGTTAAAAACTCTCGAATTCACAAAGATCTAGGTGTACCCTTAGTGAAAGATGAATTTTCAAAACACGCGATAAGGTACATTAACAGACTGGAGTCTCACCCGAATCCTCTCGCACGTAGCATCCTTAACTTTGGTGGCCACACTCGACTGAGAAGGATGGACACCCTTGCAACCATCAGAGCGTTGGAAAGGTGATTTACCAACAAAATACACGCAAGAAACAACTTTTCGTCTAGCATTGGCTGGACCTAAGTAAATAAAATTTTTCAATATTAATTAATTTTTTTCTATATTAATTAATGAATTTTTAGTTTAAAGATTTGCATACTTATTGTTAGTTCTTTTAGAAGATACAATAAATAATTGAATTATAAAAAAAAAGAAGAAATCGCCATTTTTGATTTTGTTAGTCTGTAATTTAAATGCTTATTAAATGATAAATTCTAACATGGATCTCTACCAAGGTACTTGTACGAATCTTCAATCTCAATTATATTTTCATCATTTCCATATTCTATAGTACAAAACATTTTCTATGGTACAAAAACAGTAGTTTGGTTTTTTGGCGAAACAATTTTAAATGCAAAAACTTAAAAATGTACCCCTGAGGAAAAATTTAATTTTTTTTTTCAATTATTAATCAAAAACAATATCTTAAAATCGATAAAGAAAGTATCTCCAATTACTAAAAAGTATTCCTGCTTTCTGTGTCAAACTTTTGTTTTAATACTTTGCCAAAAGTTTTACTTTATACTTCTTGCTTAAATACTTGAAACATTAAAACTATTAAGTTTACAATACATTTCCTAGAAATAATAAAAGGGGTTAACTTTTTTTACTTTTTGCTGTCACTTAAATTGACTCTTGCATGCAAATAACCCTTAAGTATCATTTACTTGTTTCCCTTCACAAAAAAAAAAAAAAAAAAAAAAAATAGTAAAGAAATTATTGTTGTAATTTATATATTGCTCGAGTTTCTTTTTTCAAATAAATTTTTTTATGTTTTCTACTTATAATGACCACAAAATTGGGTTAAATTTTCATGGTAGTGGCATTACTGTGTCATGCTGGTTACAAGCATAAAAATATTTTCTTATTTTTTCTTGTTATTTTGTAATTGAAAACTAATTAGAATAAATTTCTCAAAAAAGAAACAAAAAGTAAATAAAAACTAGATCAGCATGAATAATGCAAGAATGTTCTTCTTAGCACAAAAGTATGAGATATGAGTATATTATTCATAAAACAAGTGTATGTTGTATTCGTATTACTGGTCAAGTGCTGAACGTAAAATAAAAATCAATAATATTTTTTTTTTTAGATTCAATGACCCTTGAAAAGAATTCTATATGCATTCATACACATGAATAGCATAAAAAAAATTATGAATTAATGACTTTTTTATTTCAGTACGAGTACATGTTCTCTTCTTAAAAAAAATCACAAACGGAGAAACTTGGTATTAAAAAGTTAAAAAGAATATTCTTCACAGGTACTTAAGTATTTATAAAAGACTTCTGGAAAATTGTAAAGTGTAATAGGTTTCTAATTGAAACTGAAAAAAAAACTCAGCCAACTAAGAAGTGCGCATAAAGAAATCTGGACTTACACTTTTCATTATGGAAATTGAAATAAATTGAGTTCATTTCTAAACATCCATCTTTAGGTTGGCGTTGCAGAATATGAGTTGGAATAATGCCCAGCTAAAGTGGAGGGCTATCTGTAGTCGCTCGATAGTGATTATAATATAGTAAGGGTTGGGGAAAACCAAAAGAAATAAATTATTAGTTTCTTCAGGTTTAACCTGGTGGGTATGCTTACCAGCGTTGTCAACCTTGAAATTTCTTTCCAAACGCAGCAAAACGGGGAATAAAGCGGGTTATTTCAACAAAAACGCACCAAATTATTAATTTTTTCGTTTCATTTTTAAAAACCTATATTATATTTTAAGAAGTACAATATTTTTATATTAAAAACACGATACTGAAACCGCCTGACGTTATGCCTTCAAATCCGTTCAATAGCTAGAATTCGTGTTAATCAAACATAATGTTACCTTTACAATAATTATAACGATATTTTATCAAATTTGTTTTTAAGCAATACCATTTAATTATATTTGCTGTCGACCGAAATCAGCTGTTATTTTTACTACTTATTATCAGGGACCCAAAATTCGTGCTTACCGTCATCAGAATTATATTTCAGGATCATACAACCATTACTGGCAAAAGAATTGAAGTTTATTGCATCATTAAAAGAATGGAACTAAAAACCTTCAAATTCGATTAATACACTGAAAAAATTTTGTTCAGAAATTCTCTGAATTTTGACATTACTCTTATGAATTTTTTCATTATTTTTCAACCATTGTAACTTTTCATAGAAATAATGAAACAAATTTCATTAGATCATTTTAATGAAAACCTTTAAAAAAGTAATGAAACATTTTAATAAGAAACATTATTTATTTTCATTAAAAGTAAGAAGGACAAATCATATGATTAGTGAAATAATTTCTCTAGATCAAAGAATCAATTTCATAAAGCACATGAAAACTATACATTAAATTAATGAAAAAGCAACATTTATTTAATGAAATAACTTCTTTGTACTAATGTAATATATTCATTAAAAATATGAAACTCCTTCATAAGGTCAATGAAGTTATTTCATTTATCTAATTTTATTATTCATTGAGCACCTGAAAAATTTACATTACATCAATGAAATAGTTACATTTGTTTAATGAAATAATATCATAACACAGATTAATAAAATATGTTCACAAATGTACGTAATAAGATCAATGGAATTATATACTTCATTTATTCGTTGATACTTTATTTCATTACACAAACAATACTATTCCTTGCTTTTGTGAAATTGTACCTAATTATGATAAAAGAAAATGTTGAACAAGTATTCACCAAATAAAACAGATTTTATTAATTCAAATGACTTCAATACGCTGGTATTTAAATTTTTTAAACTATTATTATGCTGATTTGAGTACATGCACATATGTACATGCATACCCAAGCTCGGTAGTCAGAAATTTATTTGTCATTGATCTAATGAATTCTATTTCATTGAAATTATGAAACTCATAAAACTAACATTTTAATAAAAAAAAACTTGACATTTTTTAAACTTTAGCTTAAGATTAATAAATGCCCATTAATATATCTTACCAAAATTCAAAGAATTTTAAAGAAGGTTTAATTTTGTTGTAGTCATAAATCCAATGATTTTTTTTACTGAAACTATGAAACTTAATGAAACCATTCAGATGGAACTATTTCATAATATATATGAAGTTTCATGCATATTGCGAAAAGTTTTCATGGGATTAATGAAAAATATTTAATGAAACAGTTTCATTAAATATATGACGCATAATTCTTTCGGTGTAATAATTCTATCAAACACAGCGAAATCGGTGTCAGGATGGTCGAAATTTTGAAAATAAATACTGTTGAATATTTTATAAAAAAAAAAAAATAAAAAACGATCTTTAACTGCAAAAATAAGAAATATTTACTTAAACAAGATCAAATAATTAAATAGCAAATATTATGTTGCACATTAATCTGCCGAACACTTGAAGAACTAGAATTAAAATGCGTTAATGTGCTTTGGAGTTTTGTTTTCTTAAATGTCAACTTAAAACATTTTACAAAAAGCATTAAATGTAACATATCAAATAAAAATTTTTCTCAACTTTTTAACCTCAAAAACCCGTATGTAATATATCGCTCCTTTATTGCAACATAGTCATAAGTCGAAAAAGCTTTTTTCGAGAAAAACACATTTAAAATTTTTAGCTTCCATACGAAACTTAGAAAATTTTTTTAGGAAATATCTCCTAAAAGAAACAGTTGAAAAGTAATTTGAATAAATTTTTGGCAAAATATAAAAGGTAGTAGTGCTAACAATTCTGCATTGTTATCTCGAAAAGCTCATTTTTTGAGATATGACTATGTTGCAATAAAGAAGCGATATTTACATATATACATACATATATTGTTTCGTTTTGCCAACAAAGCCACAAACTTTAATAAACAACTTTACTTACAAAACAGACTTGTTGTCTTCTGAAACTTCTTGCCAATAGGCTGGAAAACAAATGAGCAAAGTCAGCACTTTTCATTTTCATTTTCTTCTTAAGAAAGAAAACTTTTAGATAAACATGAATTTAAGTTCCTTTTTGACATTTCTTTTGCTGATTTATTTTTTTGCTTTTTTCTATTCTACTCGTAAGTCGTTTTTGCTCTGTGTGACGACAAATTCAAGTGTACAAAGTAGCTGGTACGAGTATGTTAAAATGTAAGCGTACAAAATGATGTCAACATGTTTGTTAAATATCATAATGAAATACTTACTCTTTCATTTTATTCCATTAAAAGTCTAGACATTAAATAAAATATTCTTCTTTTATCTGAACGCTGCTGGTGCCACACTTGTATACCCTGCTTCCCTTTTAAGTAAGACAAAGTCAATTTTCAGCTCTAAATCCTTCGCATAAAAACGGTAAGACCAACATTAATGTATGTTTAATCCTATTTAAAATTCATTCCGTTTTGAAACAAAGTAGAACACAAAAACGATAATAGGAACATCAAAATCGGAGAGTTCAAAGAAACAAATAAAGTAGCAAACCGTGACTGACTGACTGGCTGCCTAACACCTTTACACTAATGCCATGACTCTGCCGCTCAAGTGACATAGCAAAATATTTATACAAGAACTTTAAAAACCTACAATAAATTTGGCTTTTTTTTAGAAATTTGTATATTTTTCTTTTCACAAATTTTGGATGTGAAATTTTGAATATATTAATTAAGTGTTGAGGAAGCAAAACCAGACAACATGTTTTTGTTTTGTCAAGTCACGTCTTCGATATTTTTATTTACTTTTTGTATTAAAATTTTCGCTTTTTTATTTCATTTGATAAAAAAAAGTAATGATTTGTCTTCAGGTCATGCCTGATGTATTAAAGATTTAATAAATATTTCAAGAGTAAAATGTACAGAGATCTTTTACTTTCTGGTTGCTTTAAACGAGTAAATATACGATAGCGGATTGATATTGAAGTAGTACACTGAAAGAATTATGCGTCATATATTGAATGAAACTGTTTCATAAATTTTTTTTCATTAATCCAACGAAATCTTTTCACAATATGCATGGAATTTCATAAATATTATAAAACAGTTCCATTAGAATTGTTTCATTAAGTTTCACAGTTTCATTAAAAAAAATCATTGGATTTCTGACTACAATAATATTTAATTTTTTTGAAAATTCTTTGAATTTTGATAAGATATATTAATGCGCATTTATTAATATTAAGCTACAGTTTGAAAAATGTCAAGTTTTTTGATTGAAAAGTAAGTTTTATGAGTTTCATAATTCCAATGAAATAAAATTCATTAGATCAATGAAAAATAAATTTCTGGCTACCGAACTTGGGTATGTATGTACATATGTGTATGTACTCAAATTAGCATAATATTAGTTTAAAAAATTAAATAAATAATTAATCAATTAAATTAAATAAATTTCAAGTTATAAAACAAACAAAAATTTTAATTTAGCCTATAAAAAAATTTTAAGTTCCATAAATTCTATGAAAAATTTCATAACCTTAATGACAAAATTATTTCTTCTTTATACGTGGCAAAAAAATGTATTATATAAAAAATATTTGGCGTGGCTTTATTTATTTATTGCTAAGAACACGGCGCATGTGTACATTCAGTTGGAAGTGAGAAAGCAAAAATAGTGTATCAAGCGAAATATCGAAGCTTAAGAGAGATATTGGTTGCAGATGCTAACAAAGGTAAGACGATATTGTATTGTTCATATCAGTTCGTTTTTTATACTTTAAAACTCAAAACATATTACAAAACTAATTATGCAAATGCATTCTAAAGGCCAGAACCAGATATATTTTCAGCACAAATTATGTGGATACTTCACTACTTTCTTATCCCGACAGGAAAATATGCTAGAAAAACAAATGAAGGGAAAAATTATGAATATGTATTTTTTAATATGAAGTGCTTATGTATTTAATTAAAATACCAGTGTATTAAAGTTACTTAATAATATCTGATTTCTTTAGTTAATACTTGTTCAACATTTCCTTATATCAAAATTAGGTACAATATTTCATTGATTTTTTTTTTTAAGTGTATTTATTTCTATTTTATTGTAATTACACAGCAATATTTTTATGCCTCAGCGCCAAATGGCTTTATAGAGGCTTAAGGTTCAATGAATAATAACATTAGATAAATGAAATAACTTCATGGACCTTATGAAGCAATTTCATATTTCTAATGAAGTTATTCTAAACATCTATGAATATATTACATTAGTACAAAGAAGGTATTTCATTAAATAAATGTTACTTTTTCACTAATTTAAAGTGCAGTTTTCATGTGCTTTATGAAATTTATTCGTTGATTTGAAGAAATTATTTCATTAATCATATGATTTCTCTTTCATACTTTTAATGAAATTAAGTCATGTTTTTTATTAAAATGTTTCATTACTTTTATGAAGGTTTTCATTAAAATAAATTAATGAAATTTATTGCATTACTTCTATGAAAAGCTACAATGGTTGAAAAATAATGAAAAAATTCATAAAAGTAATGTCAAAATTCAGAGAATTTCTGAACAAAATTCTTTCAAGAAGAAGGATTATTTTTAATTGTAAAAATAATTGCTGTGAAACAATAAGACCAAAGAAGAACAGAAAAAATAATTGAATACCATGTGTATCCAAAAATTATTGTTGTTTCAATAATATTATAATAACAGACTACAAACTAACTAACACTAACAAACATCTGTAATAATTTGCAATGCATGTAAGAACATGAATTTTTCTTTCGGTTTACGGAAAATGCAAATAAACCGCAGTGCGCTACACTATACGAAATTTCAGGTTATAAAATCATGTTAATTTTTGCAGGTATGAAAATTTGTTTATGTGTAATTTAGTTACTTAACAATTAAATTTGAAGTTATGCTCTTATATCTAAATGGTTCATTGCTTTCTGGTTAAACTTCAAATCTGGCTTTCACCAAGCAGAATTTTTATTTTCCAATTAAACCCATAATTGCTGTGATCAGTTACAACGAGTAATACACACCAGAAAATATAAAATTGATTGCTTTTACCCTTGGGCCACGTTTTTTATAAGCACACAGAACTAAAATTATCCAAAATTTTAAATAACAATAATTTTTGTCAATTCTTTTTACCAAAAAACAGCGCATACGAGTATATGACGAATAAAAAAAAATTTAGATTTAAATAAGACTTTTGCTATATATAATATACTAGTATAAAGAAATAATATCTAAAAACACAAACATCGCCTGAAACTTGTCTTAAAAATGGGTGTAAACGGTTTTAAAAACGGTTGACTGAAAAGAGTGCTAAACAAAACATTTTAACTTAAAGTTTTTTCCCCTAAAAATGGTTTGAATAACTGTTTAACATATTTCTGAATGCATTTTCTGAATTTCTTTTCAAAGCGCTAATTTATTTGACTTTGATACATTAACATCATTAACAAAGCTTTTGTAGCCAACAAAAATAGAAATAAATCTAACTTGGCGACAGCTACAACGGTGGTCATGTAGTCTTGTAGTTGTGCTGTCGTCAATATATTTATTCTCATAAGAACGCGTGTTTTTTAAATTTGAGCTTTTGTAGTCGGTAGCTGCTGTCTCGAATGTGTTTAATGCTTTATGGTGAAAAATTTACAATCATTTTATGAGTCACATTTTCTCTGTACATAAATTGCTGCTGAAACATAATATTCAAAATATTGTTCTTTAATTTTCATGTTAGCTTCTAGCAACATGTGCGTAGTCATGTTGTTTGGATCAGTTTTGTAGGCAAACAATAATCATAAAGAATTTAGTTATATCCAACCAAGTCCAAATATTCCTAGGCGATAACAATGGTAATGTTAGAGATAAATTATTTCTGGTGGCCTAAACAATATTAAAAGCAATGTCACACTATTGGCATTAATAAAATGCCTTGTTAGAGAAAACACGACAACGATTCTTACTACAATAATATCGCTCCTTTGTTGCAACATAGTCATAACTCGAAAAAGCTTGTTTCGAGAAAAACACATTTCATATTTTTAGCTTCCATACAAGTCTTAGAAATTTTTTTTTGAAAATATATCCTAAAGTAAACAGGTTAAAAATAATTTGAATATATTTTTAGCACAATATAAAAAGTAGTACTGTTAACAATTCTGCATTGTTAACTCGAAAAGCTTATTTTTTGAGATATGTTTATATTGCAATAAAAAGCGATATGTGTATGATATTATCTATTAATTTTGAATGTAGAGAAAAACCTATTAACTTACGGCTTCTTTATGAAACTGATTTTTTTTTGTTCTGGTAACCCAATCATCAAATACATGAAAATCACTTGAATTAAACTTTTCTCTTAATAATCTTTGAATCAGAAATTTATTATTTTAGTATCTACTATTCCTTGCCGATTAAACATTGATAACGTAAACGAAATACACCACAAAAACTATAAGATATTCAGCAAGTCATTTGAAATGTATTTTCTTGTTTAATAAGTTTTACCCAGGGCTGGGCAAGTATTTGAAGTACTTGTATTTGAAATACAATTTTATGAGACCGAAATACAAAATAATATTTATATTTTTTAGTGGTATTTTGTGTTTCAAATACACAACTTGAAAATATCTTGTTTTCTTTTTTTTTTGTTCCCAGCCCTGGTTTTACCAAAACATATAATTAAACTTCGGTTACATAACTTTTTACATCGTTAAGCCAAGCAGGATTATTTTTACTATTTTTGTCTTTAAATGTAAGTACTCATATATTATGTACAATACATTTTGTGATTATATAAATAATTCATATCATTAAATTTTCTTTTGTCAAACAAAACCTATTTATAAGCCAAAACCTAAAACTTCTTATCTCATTATCGTACACATTGTTTAAACATAAATTCTATTCATAGAAACAGAAAATGTATTTTAGGCCTGGATTTGCTGCTTTAAGATATTTCATGAAAATTTTTGATTTTCCACAAAACTACAAAACGCGTAAAGGATGTTTGGTTTCTGTGAGTTCAAAACGGAAGGGGGCGCTTTAATACTGAAAAAATATTTTATGGATAAATATATATTTATGCCAATCAAAAAATTATAAACAGCCTGTTTTTTTATATTTTTCAGCTGCTTATATGTCGACATTTCATAGGAACTACTCTAATCATAGGTATACTTTGGAAATTTTTGAAAGATATTCTAACACATTCAGCTTTATATGCCAACAATCTAACTAAATTATTGAGAATTTTTGTTATTATAATTGTTTTCGGTGACGTCACGGTCAAGTTTGGTGAGATTGTTGAAATAATAAGTGATTTTTTTGCTATTATCTTTTTGGCAACACTAGTTTTGACAGCTCACGCACGTTTTGTATCTTGTGTCACTGCAAGTCAAGCTCTTCCATTTTGGGCAAACAAAAGTTTGTTATCATCGCACGGTAGCGCTCACCATTCACAGTAACGTTGTGATTCGCATCATCTTTGAAGAAATACGGCCCAATGATGCCGCCAGCCCATAATCCGCACCAAACGGTTGTTTTTTGTGGATGCATTGGTAGCTCTTGCAATGCTTCTGGCTGCTCTTCACTCCAAATACGGCAGTTTTGCTTGTTCACGTATCCATTCAACCAGAAATGAGCCTCGTCGCTGAACACAATTCTTCGATAAAAAAAAGTGGATCTTCATCTAACTTTTCAAGAGCCCATTCACCAAAAATTTGGCGTTGTGGTAGGTCGTTTGGCTTCAAGTCTTGCACCAGCTGTATCTTATAAGGCTTCACACCCAAATCCTTCCGCAAAATTTTCCACGTAGTGGAGTAACAGAGGCTCAATTGCTGCGAACGGCGCCGAATCGATAATTCACGGTCATCACCAACACTGGCCGATACGGCTGCGATATTTTCTTCAGTTCGCACTCTATGTAAGCGTGTTGGTGGTTTAATGTCCAACAATGTAAATTTGGTGCGAAATTTTTTTACAATAGCCCGAATAGAAGCCTCAGTAGGTCGATTAAACTGACCATAAAATGGAAGAAGCGCGCGATGAACTTTCTTAACAGAGCACGCATTTTGGTAATAAAATTCAATAATTTGCAAGCGTTGTTTGTTTGTAAGACGATTCATGATTAAATTATAGACCAAACTGAAGATGTTTGACAGTGACACTAGGTACAAAACGTGCGTGAGCTGTCAAAACTAGTGTTGCCAAAAAGATAATAGCAAAAAAAGCACTCGTTACTTAGCTAGCTTCAATAGCAATTCACCCTGGTACTTACACGACTCACTGTAAAACATATTTGGTTAAAATTTATTATATCAAGCTGTACTAGAATAACTTTGAGAGACCGCGACATATATTGCAATTATGGCGTGTTGTCAAAACTAAACTAGTAATATTGCAGCGAACAAAGTCCTTGGTTGGCTGATGAGCATCATACTCGTACATAACATGTCCAAGTGTTAAAAAAGAATCTTGTTATTTTTTAGCACGATTTTAATAAACAATACCAGTCAACTCGCAGTCTTGTCATATCTTGTAACAGTCTTCACATTTGTTGCTTTTTATAAAATTGCTAAAGAAATATTCTGTAAAATAATGCCTTGGAAAAACCAGCAGCATACACATCTTGGCCAAAAGCTGAGCAGCCAGCAAGTTGGCATAAAATAAAGCAAACAAACAAAAAGGGTTACAGCTGTTTGTGGTTTCATTTTTGTATACAACATCAATACATACAAACACACTACTCGTACACACTAAAAATACATTATAAAACTCATTACCACTACTGAAGTTGAACAGCGGTTGAAATTTTCTACACAACAGCACAGCAAAGCGAACTGAGTAGAGAAAAAAAATTACACGAGAAAAATTTTACACGAAAAAATATTTAACACAATGCTTTAGAATCTGTCTGGTCTGCTGCTGTAGAAATATGATTATTTTTTTAATATTTCAATTTTGAGCTGCTTTGTTTTCATTTTAATTATTTCACCATTTGAAAGAATAATGAAACAATGAAACCGTCCAACATACAAACGTACATATATATTTTAAAACGACGGGCTGTACATTTAATATAAGGAAGAATAATTAAAATCATTATGAAAAAAAAAATCATAACCAAATTTTGAGTTTATGACATACTTTTTATATGTGTGGATGTATAATATGTATTTTAAATTTTAAATACTTGTGTTTCGTTAGCAGTTGCACTAAAATTGCTGTTTAGGGAAATTAAGTGTTTTTGGCAAATTGTTTTTTTTTTTTTTTAAATTTGCCACAAGTTTTGGCTAAAGGTCTAAATATAATAAAGCTTAGAATTAAACATTATGCCAGATTTAATTATAAAAAATTCAGTTGTAAAGCAGCTTTGGGCTGAAGAACAGCTCTCGCGTTATTGAAATTATTTCTTGAATGCGGTCAGGCTTGTTGTTTTTGTTGTTCGGTCTTCAAGAGTTTTGGGTCTCGCCCGCACTGGTTAAGGGTTTGCCTCAACTAACTGTATTGGTTTACAGTTTTTTAGAGGTACTCCATTGTTAACCACGTTGCAACTTCCTATGTGAAGGCATAGATCGTTATAGTTAGTCCCAGCAACGCTACAAAGGTACTGCATCTTGGGCATATGGCCTCCTTCACCCCGTCCATGCTGTACATCCTATACTTTGCAGATTTATTTTGCAACTGTATAGTTACATAGAAATAGAAATAACTATAAAAAATTATATATGAGGCATTCGAAGTCAAATCGGATAATGCAGAGAATTTTTTTTTTTTTTGACTTTTTACTATACTGATTGATATTCCTTCTCAACCGCACATTTCGTCAAACTTGCAGATTTTTTGGCCCGTGGTTTCAGAGAAATAGGAATTATTCACACAAAAGCGTTGTTTGAAAAGGGTTTAATATGAAAAATTATTTTCAACAAACAATTAAGTTTTTTATTCGCTATTTTAGCTTCTAACTCTTCTTGTTTTCTATGTTCCCCAGCTATTTATATGTCGACATTTCATAGGAACTACCCTAATCATCAGTAGACTTTGAAAATTTTTTAAAGATATTCTTAAACATTCAACTTTATATCCCAACAATCTTAATTAAACAAACTTAATTGTTTAAATTTTTGTTCTCTGCTTTTCGATACTTTCAAAAAGCAAATCGTAGCAACCAACGGTTATTCATTTGTTTGAAAGGTGTAAAGAAATGTTAGAGACGTTTATAAATAGAAAAGCTTGTTTTTTGTATTTTGACGAATATTATTAGAGCATTTTTCTTTTTAAATTCTCAGCAATTTATTTGGATTGTTGGGATATAAAGTTGAATGTTTGAGAATATCTTTCAAAAATTTCCAAAGTCTACTGATGATTAGGGTAGTTCCTATGAAATGTAGACATATAGATAGCTGGGAAACATAGAAAACAAGATATTTATAATTTTTTATTGGTATTTTCTACAAATTTAAAAAAAAATATAATAAAAAAAAAAATAGTTACTCGAGTAGTAGTTTCCTTAATTTGTAGTCTCTTGGTTGCGGAGTCCAGTGCTTTCCACTATACTGCTACTTCACCGGTATGAAAATATGAAATTATCAGCCTGTGCACCTATATCGAATGAAAATGTATGCGAAAGAAAGCTAATCACTCACATTCGAATCAATTTTGGTTTGTCTATGTCACTATTATCCTAGGTACACAACTGCGACGAACGACGATCTTCGCCCATCGTGACGAACTCGCCGGCAAATATTCGTTGCATAAAGTCGTTGTGTTAAGCACAATGTAAACATTGTTTACATTCCGTGCAAAGAAAAAAATATATATAAATACTAAGGTGACCATATTAAAAGTATACCTATATAAATCCCATCCGAAAGAGGGATTTTTGAACAAATTATCTGAGGTACTTTATATTTTGAGTACATCTTCATAAATTTTTTACTACATGGATTAAAATAAATTATAAAAAGTACTATGTCGTGAAAAATACATTTTTTATGTAAGCAACTTGGTCACCTGATACTGCTCTGTTCGTCGTTCGCTGACGAAACAATTAGAAATAAATCTATTTCAATTTTCGCTGAGTATGACGAATTTCGACCAAAGCCACGATTGTGTGCATTTTCATATACACCAGTGTGTTTTATTTCTGGTGACGAATATTCGCGACCAAAAAATCGTCGTTCGTTGCAGTTGTGTTCCTAGCATTATGCTTTCGCATGTATTTTAATTGAATTTTGAAACATCGCACAGTGGCCCGTTTTGACTTTTTTCGTTGCAAAAATCATATCTTCTGAACTAATTTGCATATTTAAAAAAAAAAATAAAAAGATATTAAAAGAAGACACCTTAAGCTAGCAAATAATGTTATACGCCTGTGATTACACAGTGCTACAAAATATTGGAGTCAAAGTCAGAAAATATTTCTGGAATGAACTTTAAGTCTATTTCGTAACAAAAACAAAAAGTTATTAGGATCGCAAGCGGACATTTTTCTACGTTAAAAAAGAGAAAGATGTTAAAAGTGAACACCTTAAACTTCCAAATGATGTTATATGCATATTGCAGTCAAAGTCAGAAAACATTTCTGGAATGAATTTTAAGTCTATTTCATAACAAAGACAAAAAGTTATTTAGATCGTAAGTGGACATTTTTCTACATTTTAACACTTAAATATAAGTAATATATACATGCAAAGTAATTAAACAATCGTTAGTTAAATCTTTTTCAGATGTCAATGTGACATTTTTAAATTATGTATTGTGTCTTGAGGGCCAGGTATCATTCAGAATTCTCCCCAATCTGGCTGGCCTTTTTCACCTTTTCAAGCTCTATCATCTGAGACTTTAAGTTTCACGAAATAATTAAAACTTTCACGAAATAATTAAGTTTTTCTTTTAATGCATTTTTTAAAAATAAATTTGTGAGCGCCAGCTATTATCCAGAATCCCCAATAATTTAAAATTTGTATTTTTTTGTAAATTTTTTTATTATATATTTTTTTGATTCCTTTTTTATTTATATTTTTCTTTTGACATCTCAAAAAGATTTATTCTTTGTAGTGTTGTATTTATTTCTCTTGCATATATCTGGTATGAATTCGCCTTGGTCTATATAATATGTTAGTTATTAAATAAGATAATTTTTCTGTAAAAAACTATTACCAACGTAAAATTTTGTCCAGAATATATTGGCTATCGAAAAAAATGCCGCATAAAACGACTACAGAAAGTGTTTGTTCCTAAGCAAAAAATTTAAAATTTTGTGCAGAATATATTTTCTATCAAAAAAATTCTTCAGAAAACATCGAGAAAAAGTGTAAAAAAATTATTATCGACAATTTTTCGGTATAAAAGTTTTGTTTGTTATCGATAATTTTTTCTACAAAATTGTTTGTGATTGAAAAATATTCTGTAAGCAGTTTTTTTATTGATAAATTTTATTGCACAAAATTTACATCAAAACAAGAAATTTTAATTTTTGATAACTATACCTTTTTTTTAAATATTAGTTATTTCTTCAAATTAATATTGATAGTTAGCAATATTCCTGTATACATTTAACAAACTTACTATTTAGGGACTATAGCTGTGTGAAAATTACTAATTCATCCTAGCTAGTTTTTTTTTATAGAAAACACTTCTCCCCTTGCTCCGATCATATCATATTCTATCGAAGATTCAGCTGTAAAAACTCTAATTTTAAAAGTGTTGAATTAGGAGGACACTAAGTACTTTTCTTATGGATACATCAGATACCGCCAATGACCGATCCTATTTCTTTTTGACCAAACAATTATATTTATATTGATAAAAATATGTTTGAACATTCGACATTATGCAGTCTTCAAGATTCGAGAAAATAAGTATGTTTTTTATATGAGGATGACCAGGAACGTTTTTCTTAACATTTTTGTTGAAAAAAAACGAATAAAGATAGCAACAAATATAGAATGAACAAAGATGTATAGGAAAAAAAAACTGTACTACAATTGATTCCCATGAAAAATGTATTTGATACATGTTTGGTACTTTTTGAAATTTCGAATCCTTTGAACTGAAAAAAATTTTAAAATTTTATTCCTTTTTGCAAATTTTGTATGTAATATGAACTTTTTGTGAATTTGAAACTTTGGAATTTGGCGATGAAACTTATTTTGAATAGTTTCGAGCCTTTAAATAGCTTCAGTAATTTTGCGTTTCGTAAAGACATTGCTTGGAACGTTATATTGTTTGCAAAGCTGTGTTTATCAAGAAATATGTATTTCTATTAAAAATTATATACTAAAAAAAATATATTAATTAGAAAAAATATATAAATTTTTTTCGAAGTTTATGCCATTTTTTTGTCATAGCCATTAAGGAGGCAGAGGCAGGTAGGGACAGTCAGTTTTAATTGTGTTATCTAGACGAGAGATCAGCAAATCTGCCGTAAATAAATCTATTAAAACATCTCTTAACTTTTTTAGTTCCATTCTATCAGTTCTTGAAAAAGTTGAAAAATGTGTTCAATATAGAGTATTAGAAAAACCGTTCCCGTTGGCAGAGAAACCTTCTCGGAAAAACTGTTTTCCTCACTTGGATTAGGAATGAACTCATTCAAAGAAAACTGTAAAAAATTAATTACATCTCAAACAGATTTGCTGCAATTAGACTCGAAAGTTTCATAATTTTCCCATTATTTAAGTTTTTTCCTAAATGCTAAAGTAGTGCATACTTTGAGGGGCCTTGCTGTCCACAATTTCCATTATATTTTCAAATGTTTTTGAATCCTGGATCTACAAAGGGTTTCCCAGCAAATGCTATAATAAATTTTACGGAAGTCAATTTGTCAATTTTTTCATTTTTGCTACGGGTTTTTGAATAACCCTGCAGAAATTATTGGAATACATGATCCGTTTTATACAAAAAGGAGTAGTTATAAAATAGTCCGATGTAATGCAAACATGGACCATGATAACTAAAAAAAAAGATATTTTACAATATTCGGAACACATTATTAAAAAAAAAATACAACTATGGTAATACTGTTACACTATGTTTTGTTTAGTGTGTTTTCTGACAAGCCGAATGATTTTTTTTTATTATTATCAATAAATAATTATCTATCACAGGATTTGTTAATTTTATCTTTAACCATGCGTATGTTAAGATCACGATGAATATTTTTATTATTCACAAACTATGGAGCCATAGTTATTGTTCTTAATATATTTGACTGGAATCTTGGAAGAATTTCAAGGTTCGAGTTACTCGTAAGTCCGTAAGTCCAGGTATATTCTATGAATTCAATTGTTATGTTTGCAATTATTTATTTATATTTTAATGTTATATTTTTGTTTATAATAGTTTTTTAGTAAATGAAGAAAAAAATGTATACAAAAATTTTGTAATTATATTTCATTTGATTTTTTTTTTTTTTTTTGCGAAAACACCCCAAAAGTGCTCTAAAAAATTTTACAAAATTATGGTTTTCAAAGTAGTCTCTTGTGACATTCTATGGAGTATTCACATCAGAGTAATTGAAAAATGGTTTCTAAACTAGTTTTTTGTGGTAATCCATGGAGTAGTGGCATGAAGTAATTTCTAGACTAACCCTGTGTTTATAATTTGTGAAGTAGTTACTTGAACTAGTTTTTGGATTACTCTGACTGATTTGGATTACTTTTGGACTAGTCCTGGTCCTTTGTGGAGTACTTTTTGCATGCATGTAAGGAATAGTCTCGATTTCTGCAGGGAATGAGCATCGTTGGCATAGAAAAAGTTAGACAAACCCCAAAAATTTAAGTTGACCATATCGCATAATTCAGAACAAAACATCAGACTTATGTACGAGTATGTCTAAACCTTATACAGGGTGTCCAACAGGAAGGTATTTTACTCGCAGTAACTCTATTGTATCCTGACTGTACCCGACCAATGCAAGTCCTTGTGCAAAATTGTGAGCCAAAGTTATTCTTTGAAGACCAAGCTCCTGTGCACGGCGTCGAATTGAGGTTGATGGATTGTTCTGAAGACTTTTTTGAGCAGCAGTAATGTTTTCAGACGATCTTGCAGTACATTGTGATCGATGCATGGCCTTAAAACCTACAGATCCTCTTTCTTCGGAAACATTCACTACACGATAAATAGTTAATTTTGTTAATGCGTTGTTTCTCTTAAAATTTAACGTAAATTTCTTATCGTCACAGTAATCAATGATTGGTTTTTATAAAATATTTTAATGACTAAAACATGTTGGCTTAGTGAATCTTTTTTCATATAAAGTTTGCCACGTGTCGAGTTCAATACTTCAAAATATTAACTATCGAAACTATTATTTACCAAAACGGCAGCTTTCTGGCAGACCTTTCAAAATCAATTACTAACGGCCTTATGTATAATCAAAATCCTTATACTAACTAACTAGCTGCTAAGTTTTTTGTGTGTAAATTCCCATAAGGGAAAGATAACAGCTAGTTCGTTAGCACAAGGTTTTTTATTATACATAAGGCCGTAAATTTATAAAACAAAAAAAAAAAAACAGGAATTATTATTTTCGATATGAAATTCGAAATTTTTTACAATATTTCTTTAAATTAATATCTTATTTACACTCTGTGAATGTGTCAATCATGTTTTAAAATAATATTTCTATTTTTATACATCTTCATATTAATTTGACTAAGTCAAAAGCTGTCATCTGCTTTCTATCGTCTGCATAACTTTTACTTGAAAAGAAACTACTTGAATTCCAAATTTAATAATATATTTAACGGAATAATAATGTCAGCTTTTCGTAAAATTTTACATTATACAAATGCAAAATAAATACATTAAATAAAATGATAAAAAAATTGTACAGAATACAATAAAGTACTACATTTGAGGAAACTGGAATAAGCAAAATAATTAAATCCTTGACCTTTGCTTCAGATAATAACAGAAAGCAAATACAAAAGGACATAAAAAAAGAAATAAAGAAAAGGAAGAAATGCTTTATATTTATTTATATATGTATATACATACATTATATAACAACTACTATCAACACAATAGTTTAAGAATAATAATGCAAGGATTGTAGAATAAAACCAGGACACAATGTCCTGTAGACTAGAACCATAGATAATGAACAAGCAAGACAAGAACACAAACTATCTACCAGCACCACATACCCCCCTTCTTACATTGGTTACTGGTAGGCAGCAAAAATATATTACAATCATGAACACAATTTATAACTACTACAGAAATTTGCTCTTCACACTGCTACTGCTGCTGCTGCTGCTGCTGATGATGATGAAAAGTACGACTGTGAGACATTATGCAAACAAACAACATTTACATTTTTATTTTTACTGGTCATAATAACATCACCATTAACCAAACGACCACTCATCCAAACTTTATAATAAATGAAAATCTCGGTGAAACAAGAAAGTTTCATTGCTATAAGACAGTAGCTGTAACACTACAACATTTTTTGTGTTTGTTTGTGTGTGTGTGTGTGTGTGTGTATGAATGATGTTGCAGTAGCTGTAACTCTGTACCAAGCACTGCATAATGATACAATTGAGAAAAAAAAGGAATTATGGTAAATAAAAAGAAATATATTTTGAAAACATTTTATTTCAAAACAAAATTTTCCTTTTCAGAAGTGAAACGAAAATTTATTTTAATAAAAAAAGTTTTCAACAATGGCATAATAATTTTTCTGTTCGATATAAAAAAAGTTGCAAGGATCTCCTACGTTTGATTCAGATGTTTGCACCGCGCAATTGACACATAAAGGTTGCAAGGTGGCTAAATGTAAGCATGGAATACCTGCCACTAATGGCAACACCGAATGTCCTTAGCACCTACTCTTTAGACTGGATTTTTATGAAGTTTTTTGGTATAAACAGTTGAATTAATTCACTTCATTAGCTTCTACGAGAGATATTGAAGCCAGCTTAGTAGACAAAAAACATTTATTTCTCAACATAGTTTTCTTTTAGCTCAATACACTAACTAAAACGATATGGTACTCGTACTGCCTGGCTCATGATATGGAACGTATTCACTCACAATCATTTTTAACGAAAAAAAACTCTGTTGGTGCTCACTAAAAGTCGCAACTCGAACGACAACGAAGTGTGTCGCAAACGTAAACACGTCAGTACAAATTCCGTGCTCAGTAATAATTCAAGTTGCCATCCCTGCGACAAGAGTTGTCAAAATGGTTCACTCAAGTATTGGTTGTCGTTTTGTTGCGACTTTGCACAAAAATTAATTTTATTTTAATAAAAAGAAAAACAAAAAGTGAGTAAATAAAATTATATTCATATTTTAGATAATTATTTTATTATATATTAATTTTACACACATTAGCATTAAAAAATCAACTACGTCCCAGCTGCAAGCACTTGTTGAATATATGGAAGTGAACCCGGACTTTGCTAGAAGACGCATTGTTTTTGGCAAACATAAACTATCCGTGGAGGAGCCGTGGAATTCGCTGACAAAGAATTTAAATTATATAGGACCTGCTATTCGTTCCGTTGCAGAATGGAAGAAGGTAAGTGTTTTTAGCATGTTTATTTAGCTTTTACGTGCTTATGTGCGCAAATATGTTCGTTCAATAATTATTCACAGTCCTGGGCAGATTTAAAGTCTCGCACAAAGAAAAAATTGCTGAAAATAAAAGAAGCGTTTATCGCATGAACTCTTTAATTGAATTGGGGCAAATAGTGGACCGAACATTGTCTCTTTCTAAAGCTGCAGCACCTAGCGACAATGTGTTTGGTTTTTCAATTGGAAAAAGTTCAAAGGCTATTGATCCAATTGATGATAGTTTCATAATGGGTGATTTTATAAGAACTATCGGAAATTTAAAAAAAAAACACATAAAATTCAAAGAAATGCATGAAATATTTATTTGGATCTATAGTTGGGTCGATATAATTTAATGTTTGAAGATTATTTCATGCAAATGTTGGCCGCGGCTGCGCCTCAAGTGGTCCATCCGCTTAGTCCAATTTTGGCATACTCTTTCCAACATTTCGGCCGGTATCTCTCGCATAATGTTGGCAATGTTGGCTTCCAGTGCGTCAATCGAAGCGGGCTTGTCGCTATAGACATTAGCCTTAACATAGCCCCACAAAAAATAGTCTAGAGGCGTTATATCGCACGATCTGGGCGGCCAATTGACTGGTCCCAAGCGTGAAATAAACTGTTCACCGAACTCGCCTCTCAATTGGTCCATTGTTTCGCGTGCTGTGTGGCATGTGGCACCGTCTTGTTGAAACCACATGTCATGCAAGTCAAGCTCTTCCATTTTGGGCAAAAAAAAGTTTGTTATCATCGCACGGTAGCGCTCACCATTCACAGTAACGTTGTGAGTCGCATCATCTTTGAAGAAATACGGCCCAATGATGCCGCCAGCCCATAATCCGCACCAAACGGTTGTTTTTTGTGGATGCATTGCTAGCTCTTGCAATGCTTCTGGCTGCTCTTCACTCCAAATACGGCAGTTTTGCTTGTTCACGTATCCATTCAACCAGAAATGAGCCTCGTCGCTGAACACAATTCTTCTATAAAGAAGTGGATCTTCATCTAACTTTTCAAGAGCCCGTTCACCAAAAATTTGGCGTTGTGGTAGGTCGTTTGGCTTCAATTCTTGCACCAGCTGTATCTTATAAGGCTTCACACCCAAATCCTTCCGCAAAATTTTCCACGTAGTGGAGTAACAGAGGCTCAATTGCTGCGAACGGCGCCGAATCGATAATTCACGGTCATCACCAACACTGGCCGATACGGCTGCGATATTTTCTTCAGTTCGCACTCTATGTAAGCGTGTTGGTGGTTTAATGTCCAACAATGTAAATTTGGTGCGAAATTTTTTTACAATAGCCCGAATAGAAGCCTCAGTAGGTCGATTAAACTGACCATAAAATGGAAGAAGCGCGCGATGAACTTTCTTAACAGAGCACGCATTTTGGTAATAAAATTCAATAATTTGCAAGCGTTGTTCGTTTGTAAGACGATTCATGATTAAATTATAGACCAAACTGAAGATGTTTGACAGTGACACTAGATACAAAACGTGCGTGAGCGTCAAAACTAGTGTTGCCAAAAAGATAATAGCAAAAAAATCACTCGTTAGCACTAAGGGGAACGCCACCCAGACTTTGCAAAGCGGTAGCAGTTACTACTTCATCAAGGCAGACAGAGAATACTCTCAGCAAGGAGCCGTCCATTCTGCAACACATCAATATACTGCCAGCATCCAACCATTCAAAGCAACAGAAACGCCAACATGTTAAGGGTGACGAGCTTCCAAACTGTTCTACCTCAAAAAAGAGAAAAACAGTTGCTGATGAACAGCTGTCAATAATTCGTCGACAGCTTAAGGTGGGTGAATAGTCTGCAGCTTTAGCCAAAGAACAAGTGGATGCGACAAAAGCTTTAGTCGAAGCCACAAAAAGCCTAGCTGCTGCTGCTCGAAGAATCGCAGACGCAACAGACAAAAAGCGAAAGAATTAACAAAAATTGTTGATATATTTGAATTGTTAGCAGTCCATTTCATGGCATAGTGATTTCAATATATTTAATATGTATATATTGAATATGTGTACATATATATAAATATTTATTTCCTTATTTCCTATTAGAGCTAAGTAATATATACATAATTATAATTAATCATAAGCACTCGTTCCCAAGGTCATACATATGTAAATAAAAACTAATTTTATAGTTTAATTAATAAATGAATAAACTGATTTTAAAACAAATATGGTAAATTTACTTTCAATTATATTCCTTCATTTACAAATAAATGAATGTAATCGTATGAATATACATAAATAAAAATAAGCATCTATTCTGTCATTTAATTCAATTTAATAAAGCTCAGAGTCACATTTTTAATGACCAATTTTACAAGTTTTGGCGATTTATTTTCAATGTAAGCGATTAATTTTCAATTTAGTTGATGTGGCAATATAAACATGTAAAAATTGTTAAAGGTGTTACGTGGATAACGTAAATACCATGCGAACGAAAACGATAATGATAGCGAGCCCCAAAATTGACTAAAAGTGGGTGACTCGTTTTCTTTTGCGTTGGTTTACGTTCGATATCCTCAGCCTGCCTTCCGTTCTGTATACACGTGTTTGACAATGAATGTCGTCCGTGTTTTCTATACTTATAATTATGTTTATTATTAATTTGTAAAAAAGCGAAATTATACCGGAATAGGTAGAGTTTTGTTTTGCATCATCTCTTATTCTTTTCATATGAATTCGTGATCCTATTTGCTTTGACCTTTATTTATTTCAATATTTGCAAATAGTTCGTTCAGCTTAATGTCATTTTCCTTTTTTTTTTTTTTTTTTTATTTAATGTATTTTTCAAATTTTGTATTGAGTTTACAAAAAAAAAAAAAAAATTTTCCTGAAGAAGTCTTCCAAAGGAAGACGAAATATTGAAAAATACATTAAACATTTTTTAAAAGCAACAAAAAGGACTTTGAGTTGAACGAATTATTTGCAAATATTTCTTTCATATAGAAAAATAAGTTCTTTTTAATATTTTCCTTGATAAAATTGAAAACAGTAATACCGACTTTTGAGCCATTTTTCAAAAAACGCCAACTACATAACGTCGAACAATTACCAATCCCAGCAGCTCTTGAGGCAGAGATTGCAGTAGAATTAAGAAGTCCATTAACACTAAAGCAAACGAAATCCTTGGAAACAGCTCTCATTCAAATAAAGTTTAAATGTCTGCTTTTAAATTGCGTTTTATAATTTAGTTAATTTAAATTAGCGTCAAAAATATATTCCATATATACAAATAATTAGCTCAATTGAAATATTTTTAACTCGTGTATACATATTTGGATGTTAAACAAATGTTTGGCTTATAAAAAGCCAAACCTCGGAAGTTAAATCCAAACATATTTATGTACGTACACAAATCTATTTGTTTTTTAAAAATTCATATTTATATTTATCACAACTGACGGTTTAAGTGTGTTAAATTTAAAATAAACACAAAATATTTTTAAACTTAATTTGAATAAAAAAATTTTTGGAATGTTAGTATAAATAAAATTTGTTAAGCAAATATGTTTAATGAATTTTTTCCCCGTAATTAATTGCAGTTATTCCACCCATTTGACTTGTTTATAAATATGACAGCTAAACTTATAGAATATTTGAATAAAAATTGAAATCGAACTTATAAATATTCGAATAAAAAATGAAAACGAAAGAGAAGTAAGACAATATTGTATAAAAAAATTATTAAAATTTAGTGTATAAAAAAATGCAATCGATATTATAAACTAACATACATACATTTGTAACGACACAATTCCGCTGGTTGCTGGGGTAGAGCTCAGCGGAGTCCAGCGTCGTGATCTTCTACAGAAATTTATGAAAGAAACAAACACCTCGGGTTTTCTTACCACGTTATAAATCTTTATTTTTAGGTTTTCCTCTACAGCGGATGTCTACTGGGCTGGCAAATTATATGGCACGAAGACATTAGGGCGACGTTGTAATGGCATGAACGGAGTGCCTAGCAGCGGTTTACTCAGGATTAGGCAGCTTGATGCCTGGTGAGATGTAACCTCCACTAGTCCCTTAGTAAGCGTTTGTGTTTATTTACGACAACGTTGTAGCCAACATCGACGTAACTATCGAGGTAAACGCCGCTGCGAACGGCAGTAGCAGCGATTTCACTCAGGAGTATGCAGCGGAAAGCCTGATAAGATGTAGCCACCACCACAGACAGGAAACTGCACAAGTCCTGTAGTGCGCGTTTATTGCTTGATATTTACTACAACGTTACAGCCAATACCGCCGTAACTATCAGAACCAACGTCGCAGTGAACGGTAGAAGCAATGAGTTTACTCTGGGGTATGCAGCGGAATGTCTAGTGAGATGTAGTCACCACCACAGACAGAACGCCCTATAAGTCGCGTAGTGCACGAATAACGTAACCGAGTGTAGGGTTTTGTTAAAAAAAAAATTCAGTTTGTTTTATTTTTATTAATCTTTATTTATTTAATTGGTTTTCTTTTTATGCTTGACAACTTCTTGACCCAATGGGAGGAACAAGACTGACATATTCGGATTACCAATTTTTCTTATATATTAAAGTTAAATTCAATAAATATGATTTGTCAATGTTTATTGAAAATTATTAGTGAAAAGTTATTTAAATTGGGAAAAATATAATTTTTAACATTTTCTTTATTTAGTGCTTGAATTTACTTTCTAAGTTAACTGTTTTATATTAAATTTGGATTTATATTAAATTGCGACCGAAAAATATTTTTGGTTTATGGATTTAAACATAATTTGTTTAAATGAATCGGAAATGGATTTAATATTACATTTTTCTTTATTTATTAGTAATTATATTTGCAATAAAATCGTCTATTGCAAGAGCTGTGCTCTTTAATACACAAATACTACGCTCAGCATTAGCTATGAAACATACACAAATTATCATTGTGAATTTTGTTTTTGTAAATGTTTTGCTATTTTACAACAAAAAAAAATTATTAAATAAAAATAGTTTTTCCTTAAATGTATTGCTGTTTACTCTTCCATATAGAACTTGTGGGCACCACTGGTCTATAGTGTCATTCCTAATATATGTGTTAGTTTTTGGTATTATATACTTAACTCACGTTTATTGGCAGGTAATATTTATCGAGGCGTTGTAGCCAACACTCCAATCAATATTATCCCCCGCTTGCTTGAGTATGCTTATTAAATTGATGTAGCCACCGCTCTATTAACCTCACTCTAAGCGAGCTGATAACAAACTAAACTCTATTTGCAAATGACTTGCCATTTACACTGCTGAGGCTGTGAACTTGTTGTATGTTTTCACCAATTATTTGCCAACCCAAGTTATTCCATCACAATTTAAAATAACTTAAAACTAAATGTTTTCATTCATAACTTAAAAATAACCAGCTTTATCGCGTATCATATATATGATTGCAAAATTTTGAAATAGAAATGGTAGTTAGACATCTTGAGATATAAAACACAAAATCATGACAAAAGTCGTTTCTTAACTAAAGAACTTTTTTTGAGCAATTTATAAAAATAAGTGATAAATGTGCTTTCTTTTTGGCTCACTGGAATAAAGGCATTTTATTATTTGTTATTATTTTTAAAGTAAGCGACAATTTTTTTGTACAGAGCGATTGTTTATTACAATTTATTACATCTTAAGTGCCCTGGAGACGTTCAAAAAATACGTCAATCAGTGCACATGTGTTAGTGTCCTGTTTTTTTCGTTTAAAAAGAGACGTACAAATAAAAGCGTCAATCATTATTTGTATTATGACTTCGCTGCGTTTGTTTCTAAACATATCACCATCGGATAATGAATTATTGTTATCTTGCAATTTTGTTAAGAAAAAAAACATGAAAAGAACAAAAGAACTATAAATAAAAAGTAGTAATAAATGTTTATATACTCGTAGTATATACTTATGTCTACATACAAACAAAATAAAATTAAATAATCATAATAAATATAGATGTAGTTTTTAATATTACTTATTGTTGTCCCTTTCGATAACAAAACTGTTATTTTCTATCGTCAATCACAACTGGAGACTATCAAAATAATTATACGTCAAAATAAAATATCAAAAGTTTTTGATTTTCATCAATCAGAACCGACAACTAATAAGTGTACGCACGAACACACTTAGAACGTTGATATGATTTTTTGATCGTCTTCAGCGCACTTTAATCAAAATTGCAAAAGCAAAGATTTTAAATCTATCGAAAATATCAAAAATCGATGTTTGCTATGCGATGTTGTCGACAATTATATCAAGGATCCCGAGGGGTATGGAAAAAAATTTATAAGAAAGTGTTTTATCGCCTTTATCTACGAATGAGAAAAGAAAAATCATTAGAATTGCTTCTAATTCTGCCTTATCCTTGTCAAAAATAAGAGCTCAAGCTGGAATGCCAGCAAAGGCAGTCATCAGTATGCAGAGTAATTAAAAGCTGTAGGTATCTTAAACAGTAGAAATCACAAAATAAGCCGCCACTTAATGCTCCTCGTAAGGAAAAGCGACTTCAATTCTCAAAAAACTACATGATATTTGATGTGCAGCAAAAATGTCATTTTAATAACTGGAGAACCGTTGTATTTATGGATGGGATGGAACTGATGGCTATAACTATTATTGCCATGGTTTTCGCAAAGAAAAATTATTTTTGAAAAACTTCAAAAATTGCATTATTTTGCAAAGAAAAGGATTAAATAGGGCCAATATAACATGCGAGCTGATACCTTTTGATAATTTTTGTGAGCCTTTCTTAGCCAAAGTGTGCAGCAGTAATTCCTCAACAGTCCGAGAACTTAAAACTAACATCAAAAATGGAAAATAGTTTATTACAAAACCAGTCTGGTAATTTTGGTGAAATTTAATATTTTAATAAATTACACAATACTAAAAGCATGCAGAAAATAGTTTTTGTCATTTCGTTATTATTTTCCCCCAACGTGCAAAGCGTATTCACTTATGCTCATAGCAAATAAGTAAATATCCCTTTTAACAATTATATATTTTGCAAACAACAACAACTTTCGCAGTAATATTTCAAAGTTAATTTATGTTGAAGTGTTTGGCATGTGGTCATACCACACGCACAAAATTTTACGGAGCAAATTACATTTGATTTACATATGTACATATGTATATTTTCCTGTTGCTTCAGCACTGTTGGCTAACCAAAGTTACCTGTTAATTTATTTATAAATGCTTTCATTATAATTGAAAAGTTCACAGAAAAAAACAGCATTTATAAAAGTAAATGTTTGCAGTTGACATTGCCAAAACGTCAATGACTCTCCATTGTGTTGACATACAATACGAAAAATATATGAAATCTGTGTTATGAAAGCAAAATAATTGTTTTTTTTTTTTTATAAATTCAACTTAATGTCCAAAAAATGAATATTAAATAAATAATTAAAAAAAAAACAAATTGTGTTTAATTACAAAGACACAAAGACGAAAATGTTTCAATCATCATTTTCTGCACCACAGGAGTAAATTTATTTGTTTCGGGTGGCAAATAAATGATGTAAAATATTAAACCCAATGACGCCGTCAAACAGCCGACTTTAATATATCAAATATAAAACACATGCATTTAAATGCCAAAGTTTATTTTGACAACAGCTGATTTTGTATTTATTGCTGCAGTCGTCTTAAACAAATTTCTACTTTTAAGCATTAAACACATTGAAGCCAGTCTTCAATATGTCAAATATAAAATTCATGCATTTAAATGCGAATGTTTATTTAGACAACAGCAAGACGACACGACTACAGGTTGTTGTCCAAGCAGATTTTTTTGTCGCACTCGAATTAAACTAATTTCTATTTTTGTTGTGGAGACAAAATAAAAACAGTGTTACCAATGTATAAAAAAAATATGTAATAAAAAAAATTTTTCTCTTGGAAATATTTTATTTTATATGGGCTTTTAAATAAATTAATAAATTTATTTGTTCTACTGTTACATATTTATCCTCTAAATAATAATGCCTAATTTTACAAAAGAACTAGTTAAACGCTAAACAAACTACACAAACAGCTTAACAAACATGCAAAAACATTTGTACAAACATTAAGCGTTGTTAAATGGCGTGTTTACTTGTTTGTACATATATTTGAAGCACGTTTGCACGATTTTTGCGCAAACATCTTGAATGTTTGTGTTGTCTAACGCAAAATTTTGTCATTTGAAAAAAAAAATTTTGCACAATGAAGTGATGGAAGAAGAAGCACACAAAATAAATCATGAAAAAGTTTTCTTGTTAAAATTTTTAGTATTATATTAAAGTTCACCTTCTTTATAGAAATTGAAAAAACAAACAAAGATTATAGAAAATGAATATCAAGAAAAAGAGGCTAAAAAAAATTATAAAATGTATTAAGTTGTAAACTTCATATGACAAGAAAACTGCCGCAGCATAGTCGCCGTGTACTCTCATTGAAAAAAAAAATTATTAATTTGTGTTTGTAATTGTATCGTTATGAGCAAACGGAAAGCGCGTGTTTGCCGAAAGGTTTGCATAGTTTATTGTCTCTTTAGATATATACCAGTTATTTCATTTATGAGTAGTTTCAATTGCATATCTTAAACGAACAATTTTATAATTTATATATATACAAATTTTTCTTTCTCGAGTCGAATTATTTTTGTCCGAATTTTAAAAAGTTCTATATAAATGTTCAATTATTTAATATTGTTCTCATTATAGATCAAAAGATTATATCTTCAACTTTTAAGACCGGCCTAACCTGAATTAAGCGTAACAAGCAAAAGCTTTTTGAATTAATCTGTTTCTATAGATTTTAAGGACTTTTTTAAGAGAGAACTTTTTTCATGAAGGATTGATATAAACAGAACTCGTTTTGTTACACAATAGAATTTTGTAAAGCTAAAAATTCTAAGGTGGCCACACTGAAGTATACATTTATTCAAATGAATTTATGTGTTGCTGCCGTGTTCAAAATATTTCTTTTGTCGCCTACACAACTACAATTGCCGGTTGCAGCATTGGCTGTCGTGAAGTTGTGAACTCTGCTGTGGTCTATGTGTTTAAAGCTTTATTGACTACAAAAATGAAAACAATGTGGCCAGTGTGTAAAAACATTTAAAACAAATTAGCTCCTTTTTCAAATATAACATAAAATATCAAAAAATTTAAATGATGAATTTGAATAAAATATTTGGGGAGTTGCAGAACAAAACATGACATTTTGATTATATGACAATGTTGGAAAATTATAAATTATTTGTTCATCCCATTATTTTATAGTATGACTCCTGAACATCAAACAAGTTCATTCCCTATTTTAAAATGCAGCGAATGGCAGTCAGTTGCCCCAATAAATGTTAACGTTGTACAAAATTAAAAAGCGTTTAATATGCAAATAGTACGCTTTGTTTCAAATAGAATGAAAAAACAACATTTTGATGTAAAAATTTTTTTTTAATATAGATGTATGTATATGAAACTATTTTTGTTATTTTAGCTGGAATGTTAGAAAATGTTCACTTAGTTTTATATAATACACAATTTGACCATATATATTTTTGAGCTGAATTAAACTTTTTAATAAAAATATCCATATTAATTAATATTTTACTTCAATTTAGTTGAAGTTAGCTTAATTTAAATCAATTTGAATTTCGTTAGTCTTAAAAAAAATAAAATTTTCAAACATTTATTGCAATAACTTTTTCACTGCAACTGCATTCGATATCTCCCTCTCTGTACTGTATTGCTGTTATAAATAGAAAGGTGCGCGCGTGTGTGTGTTTTTTTTTTTTTTTTTTTTTGGCATCATGATCACTTACGCTCGTGAATCGGGAATAGTTCACTCCGTAGAACTGGATCATCATCAGATAAGGCCGTAAAGGTAGGTGCTGATGTAATTTTCACAATTTTTACAACTGTGCGTAACAGCTGTTTAAGTATCTTAAGCGCATAAAACTAGAATCCAATTCAGATTAATCTTCTTTTACTCTTCTTATTACATTGAGTTTGAAATAGATGTTGCGTTGCTCTTGGCACGTTGCGTTTGGCATGAGTCTTGTTCAAGTAATACCTCCGATGGTCTATGGCTATGCTGGTGTTCGATGTCAAAATCACCAATTTTGAAGTATTGAAGCCACTCTCGGCATTATCTTTCGCTAATAGTGGCCTCACTATAGGTATTTGATAGCATTCACTGAGTATCAGACGCAGATTTTTTCATATTAAAGCAGAAAATTAAAACCTTCCACAAGTGACGATAATTTGGTTCGTAAGCTGACATGTTTAATCCCTTCATAATGCAGACACGAATCTACTAATATTTTAATGGTGTTCATAAATACCTAAGCTTATTGTATGCCATCTACGATCTATTTCTTTCGACTATCGCTTACTGCTACAGCTATCTATTGCAAAACAATGCAAGCAAATTTGTACACCAATTGTTTTGTTGCAAGTCAAAGGCCAAAGTTATGCATTTTGCTAAGTTGTTACGCATTTTGCTAAATTTGCGCTTTCTGTGTACAAAACCTATGATCATGTCACGATCCTGGCTGTGCTTTTTCTATGCAGTGGACTTCCATTTGCTAACAACTTTCCCTCTATGAATTATATTTAGAATAAAAAGCAATCTTAATATATTTTTTTAATTTATTTTATTTTATTTATTATTTTTTTTGTTTTAAACGTATACTAAGATGTAATGATCTTCAAGCTTGAGGTCTTTTTTATAAAATTTTTTTAAAAAATATTTCGTCTTCCTTCGACTTATTCAGGAAAAAAAAAAATATAAAAAATAAAAAAAAAATAAAATTTTCCTGAAGAAGTCTTCCGAAGGAAGACGAAATATTGAATTAAATAAACAATTTTTTAAATAATTTTTATAATAAAGACCTCAAGCTTGAAGATCATTACATCTTAATTTAAGAAAAAGGTCGAAAAATTAGGATAAAGAAAACTTAAACGTATACTGTTAACAAAAAATTTTACACATATGCGATAATATATCATTAAAAGAATACATAATTGAACTATAGACTGTCACCCATAAAATATTGTCACCTCAACTATTTAATTTTGAGAGAAATCATAAATCACAATTTCCACTATGAAAGTCTTATTTCCGGAGCTGATTAACTTCTAAAAGATGAGGTGCCGTCTTTTACCTTATAAGGTAAAATTCCTCACCCCATTCTCCAAAAGTCAATTAGTTCAGACACTTTCCCTTATCCAAGTCTTAGCATAATGGAAATTGTGACTATATATGAGTACAGCGTTCCCTCTAACAGTTTTTTCTTTACTGGTAAGTCATATGACTACTCTTTGATTTCGCTCTAAGTTTTGTTAGATCAAAGTCAAGACCAAAACAAAATGTACATATGAAAACTCCGGCAACTGAATAAAGAGAAATTTCTTAAAAGATAAAAAATACAATGCTACTAACGAAAACTGATTTTCTTAAAAGCTTTTTTGCGAACAGTTATCCGGAAAAGATATCAAATTCTTTTTACGCTTTTAACATAATCTTAAAGAATTTTTAATCTTTCAGCCTGAAGTAAATCATAAAAAAAATTAAGCTTTTAACTTAAACTTAAAAGAAGTAAATTTTCGATTTTTGACACGCGTGATTTTTTATCTTATTGTTAAAAAGAATTTTTGTTTAAATTAAAAGCGTACAGAATAAAAAAAAATACACCAAATGAAGTTCATTAATTCAAAAACTTAAGGATAAAAATATTTGATATGAAACCTCTTTGTTCCGCCTCTTTATTTTCAATTTACTTTGATCAAAGATTTTTTTTATAAGAAAAACAAGAAAAAAAACAAATTAAGATTTAGCTAACAGATATCTGCAAAGAATGAATGTATTTCAAATATGAAGAGTCATGTTCATACATATAAAATGAGTTGGGCATAAAAACGTATGAAATTCAATTAATTTGCATGTTAAATGTAATCACATTTTTTTTGTATACACAGAAGATTGTACTCTGTCGACATTTAATATAGGGTGTTTTTTTAAGCCCGATAGAACTTGAAATTGTAAAAAATTACACAAAAAATTAAATTGTAATCAAAATTTTTTTTTATTCGAAAGATCAATACGTGACATTAACATTTGAAAATGATTTCGGGCATATGGGCACCGCGGCTGTTCTTGACGAAGCGCATTCTGGACGTCCAATTTTGGGCCACTTTTTCGAGCACTGCTGGCCGTATGTCACGAACAACACGAACAATGCTGGCCTCCAAGGCGTCAATTGTTGCTGGTTTATCAGCATAAACCAGTGACTTCACGTAGCCCCACAGGAAATAATCGAGAGGTGTCAAATCGCACGACCTTGGAGGCCAATTGACAGATCCATTTCTCGAAATCAACTTATCGCCAAATTTTGATTTCAGTAAGTCTTGGTTGCGTTCGCCGTATGGCACGTAGCACCATCCTGTTGAAACCACATCTCCTCCGGATCAATGTCATCCATATTTTCAAACAAAAAATCATTGATCATGGTGCGGTAACGATCTCCATTGACCGTAACGCGAGCTCCGGCCTCATTTTTGAAGAAATAAGGTCCGATGATGCCACCAGCATGAAAACCGCACCAAACAGTGCATTTTTCTGGATGTAATGGAGTCTGTAGGGTCTCTTGTGGATTGGTCTCACTCCATATGCGGCAATTTTGCTTATTAACAAACCCGTTAAGCCAAAAATGCGCCTCATCGCTGAACACAATTTTGCGATAAAACAACGCGCGAATCGACGACTGATTTTCAAAGTAAATTTGGATAATTTCGTAGCGTTGTTCAAGCGTGAGTCTATTCATGATGATTTGTCAGAGTATACTGAAACAAATAAAAAAAATGTTTCATCAAAATTTAATTTTTTGTGTTACTTTTTACAATTTAAAGTTCTATCAAGCTTAAAAAAACACCCTATATTTAAAACACTCACAATAACTTCCAATTATTCGGCATATGTATTCAAATTGTATGTGTATATAATGGGAAACATTGAAAAGTACAATACCATTAGCATTGAAACCGGTTAACTTTACATAATTGAAAAACAGCATGTTTTACTTGTTTAGCTGCGCCGTGCTTTTCTGTTTCATGTTCAGTATCAATGGTGATAAAAATATAAATAAATTTTTTTTTTGACATATTTAATATTGAGCAGCAATTAACACAAAAATAAATAGAGTTTTAACATGAAAAAATGTTGACTTAACATGAAACGTCAAGGAACGAATAACATTGACATAATTGTTATGATTTTGCTAATTTTGGGTGCTTTATGTTCGTTTGACATAATTTACCAATAAAATAAAAAAAAATTGTTTTTTTGTCATTTACTTAACCAAATAAACAAGGTGAAAACCCAAATATAAGTAAATACTTTACTATGAGTAAATAATTTTGTTTTTCTACGATATATCTATATATTTTTAAATAATTCAAAAGCAAAATAAACAAGATGCTTATGTGAACTGATTTGAACGAATTACTTGTGCTCTTGGGCATAAAAAATATTTTCAAATCATGTAAAAGATTTTAAAATACAGCCTTCCCTTGAAATTCTTTACACTCATAGAAAAAAGAATATTCATGTTGACGACGGTGAGTCATCAGAATTTTGATAATAGTAATGACTGATGTCAGTTTTCACATTACTGACATCAATCTCAATGACAAAAGTCATCAGAGAATTTTACCATATATCAATACTGCAACTGACGTAACATCAATTCATTGATACATTATATTACGAATTGTAATACATATAATTTGTCAAACTTAATTTTAAACTAAATAAGAGTGAGGAAGTTCGGCTGGGCCGAATCTAAGATATCCTTCACAATAGTCACGTAAATATATAGTACATATACTAGTGGACCCGGAGAACTTCACCTCGCCCCAATTTTAAATTTTTCCAATTTTCCGAACTGCTTTTCAGCAAGAAAAGTTGTTTAAGGAAATTTCGTGGAAAAATCGGCTAAGAATATACTTCCGATATATATAGACGCATATCGGGGAGAAATTTGTTTTGCTTTTTAATCGCGATGCCAAATAATTGTGGAAAGCTTGAAGCAAAACAAACAATTTTTGTTTGAAAAATTTTCATACAAAAATGTAAAAAAAGTGGATTTTGGATATAGCTGCGATATATGGGATGAACACATGGACATCGCTTAATCGGTTTTTCTATCAATACTATAAAAAATTACGGTTATTTAAATTTTTTCTTAAATATTTATTTGTTTATTACTAACTTATCTTTCCCCTTCAAAGCAATGCCCCTCAGATGTAATGCACTTATACCAGTGTTTTTTCGAATCCTCAAAAAAACTTCTGAACAGCTCCTTTTTCGATTTTTCTTTTATCTTCTCAATAGTACCAAAACGCTTTTCTTTTAATCGGTGTCTTCAGTTTTGGGAAGAGAAAAAAACCAGCGGTGGTCAAGTCCGGTAAATACAGTGGTTGGGGCATATGAAAGGTTTCGTTTTTAGCTAAAAACTCGTGCACAAGCATTGATGTGCGAGCTGGTGCGTTATCATGGTGCAAAATCCATGATGGTTTTCTCCACAATTTTGTACGTTTCTTTGCGCAAACGGCGCATACCTTCAAGGCAGTATTCCTTATTGACCGTATGATCATGAATTCATGATGCTTGACAGACATGCTTTCTCCGGTCTTGGCTCTTCTAGGCGCTTCCGTTGGGATGATTGGGCTTTCCTTTCAATGCCATAGCTATAAACCTATGATCCGTCACAAGTTATAACCTTTTTGGAGGAAATCTGGATCGTCGTTGGTGATGTTCAACAGCTCCAGAGTGATGTCCATGCGACGTTGTTTTTGCTCAAAATTTTGTAAATTTAATAAAAATCGAAGAGTATACCAAAACACAAGTAACTTTTTTATCTGTCAAAAAAGCTGACAATCCGAAATGCCTGATATTGCCAACATATATAACAGACATGTGTACCAACATAATAGAAAAACATGCGAAAATAGAACATAATGAACTCACGATATATGAAAATAATGGTTATTTTTTTTATCAGACCATGTTAACCGCCGTGGCACAATTTTATGGAAAATGTTAAATTCCTTATATTTGTGACAAATGGTAAGAATGCATCTACGTTGTATCTTTTATATCAAATATGACCAGTAGTGCAATTCACTAACCTGTTTTAACACTAATAACATTCCTCCAGAGAAACTAACACTAGCGTTGGTGTTTTTGCAATTCTATTACTGTTTTTAACACTATTTGCCTTTGTTTTAAATCAGCTGTTTTTGTAGACTCACTGATTACCGTTAAGTCCACGAGGCAACTTTAGTTGAAAGTAATATTGGCACGAAATTGTGATATTTTAATTCATTTCAAAAAAATTTTTTTTTTAATATTGTGGATAACTTCAAAAAGTAGACAGCAGTAACGTGAGAATGCAGTACATGCAAGATTAAGAAAGTGTAAGCAAGAGAAAACGAAAGTTGCTCAAGTAAAATTGCTGTGTCTGAACATAAAAGCAAGTTTAAAAGAAAATTTTATAAGAATTGTGCAACTAAAATTGCCTTGTGAAAATTGGGACCAACTAAACACCAATTATTTTTGCAGTGTTTATTTTAACAACAATGTCATTAAAATTTCTACCAGAATAACTTCACCAGTATTTGGCATACGAGATGTCGGAAGATCAGCCTCCAACACTCGGTCGGTGTGTTCTCCGTGAGGAGAACTTATCTTATTTATCAAAAAATATTTTGAATAATAAATTTATAATTAGTTTTACTTACCCTAAACACGGAGTTATTTGCAAATTTGTTTGTTTTTATTCTGTTTCTCTTTGCAATTTTCTTTATCTTTAGCAAAGCTGCCACATTATTTCAAATTTTTTAAATATAAAACGTAGCGCGATTCACTATGCTTTTTAAGCCCCAATTATTTCGGTTAAAATTAATAACCACAAAATTAACCTTTTTCCTATTCACAAGTACTTTAAACACGGTATGCTGGTGTTTAAAATCAGCTGTTCCAGTCAGCTGTTATATTTAACCACATAAATAGTTGTTAATTAACACCCGCATTTTTTGTAGGTTTAACTAAAAAAAAGTGTTGATTTATGTTGTTTACATATTTGTTTCATTAATATCTAATAAATTATTTATCTAATAAAAAAAACACTTTAAGTTAGTAGACAACAAAAATAAATCTTGAAAATAATATTTTTATATAAAACAATATTTAAAAAGTTTTTTATTCAATATGTACTTTGTTTTCGTTTCGAAAACTTCTTAAGGAAAGTATTTACTGGTTGATTATAAAATCAAATAACATTTTTTTTTTATGTTTAATATAATTATGTGTGTAAGTATGTGTGTTAAAGCTTTTGATGTTGTTTTATTTTCTATCACAAAAATTTTTTCGTTTTTGTAATTAATCAACAAATATATTCCTTAAGAAGTTTTTAAAGAAAAACGAAATATTGTATAAAAAGCTTTTAATTATTGTTTTTTACAGAAAGCACCTCGAGCTCATATATTATTTTTAATATTTTTATATGTATATAAAATTAAAAAAAAAAGTTACAAGAGATTAAGAAAACATATAAACAAAAAGAGATTCAGTACAATAGCTAATAACAATGAAATGGAGAGTTGCCACGTTATAACAATCTGAACGGTTAGAAAAATAAAACCATTTACGGTGGCTAATAGCACATTTACACCAACTCAAAATCTAAAAGATTTGAATTGAAATCTACAACGAAATCTATATCGTTTATACCACCGTTGTTTGACATCTAGCAAGATTTCATTTGCTCAAACATAATTTATGCATGTGGGTTTGACAATACAATATTATCAGAGACTGAATACACCAGCATTAAAGTGTATATTTTTTGTGCTCAGAGACTGCATACACCACATTATAGTGCAAATTTTGTTGCAGCGTAGTATTTTTAAGCACTTTTTGCAAGAAATCACAGTTGCATCGCTTAGTACCGAGTAGAATTCAGGAGATTTCGTCGACATCTACTCATAAAGTAGATTTCATTTTGTATGCGAAATCTTCTCAAAATCTACTAGATTTGGCTTGAAATCTCCAATGAACAGATTTCGCTTTGGTGTAAATAGGCTATAAATATAGTTAGTGAATAACATTGGAGTTAGTGCAAACAACAAAATGTGTGGTCAAAGTTAACACTTCTAATTGGGATGTAAAGTTAGTGAAGTGCACTACAGAGTTGTTAAAATTAAATTAGTAAATCACATAAGCTTTAGTGTAAACAACAATAGCTCGCGTAAAGTTATGCTATTTTAAAATCGTTAAAATTTGGTGAACTGCACTACAGGAAATAAAACTCCACCAACGTAATAACTACTAAAAAAAAATATTTCATCTCTATAGTAAAAGAATAATTTAGTTAAAAATATAAAAAAAATCGTTTTACGGTAGTCATAGCACAATTTTTGCAATTTGCTTTTCAGCTAATACTCGTATTGCTTTTTTGCTAAAATAAAATTATATTCTGACGTTAGATGAAATTCCTTTAAAGAAACGTTTTAAATAAAAATTCTTATCCAATTTATGAAATATTGATACTAATTATTTGTTTTATTTTTTTGCTTTTCTCGTGTTTGGCATCAGTGCTTTTGGTATGCAGCCAGCACCCACGTGTATATTTAAATAAATCGTTATTTTCTCTAATAACAGCCCAAAAATCACTGAAATAAAATTCAATTATGTTTTATATTTGCATACAGACATGCACACCAACATTATCCATTCTTTTTAAAACATTTCTAAATAAAATTTTATAAGAGCAACATTTCAGCATCATTTATTTATGCCAACAATACATTATTTTGTCAAACACACGTTTCGTATTAAAATTTTAATAAATAATATTCAAACATAATGTTCGTATAAAAACACACACACATACTCGTACTCACATTATTTAGTTTAATTGTCTTCTTCGAAATTAATTTGAAATTTTTTATTTTCTCAGTTGATTGAATTTTAAATTAAATAAATCCTTGCCACGTTTTATAAATATTGCCATGGCTGCTGCATTGGGTTTTTACATTAAAAAAAATAGCAATAAACATATGTATGTGTGTGTTTATATAAAAACAATGAGGAAATTAAAAAAAAAATGTTTAAAATTACCAGATATGTATAACTACAAAAAAACAAATTTTCCGCGAGAGCAAAGTTTAATTTTACACATCAAGAGAAACTGCTTTTAATAATTAAAACTCCCACTAAATAACAAGTCCTAATATTGTAACGACTTTCAGCAAAATATTTACCATGAATCTTTAAATTAGCAAAAATACAAGAAACTTCTAGTTTGGGGACTGAAAATTTTCCAATTTATATACAAGAGACATGAATTTATTTACATGAAAAGAAAAAAATTTACATGAGAGGCAAGAGAATTGTGTGAATTGCTGCACATTTTTGAGCACTTTACCGTTAAAAAGTTATAAGTGAAAAGAAAAAAAATTTTTTAATGAGAAGCAAGAGAAGAATTGTTTGAGCTACTGAACATTTTTTAGCGCTTCAGCGTTAAAAAATTATAAGAAATTAAGTAGACTTAAGCTAAAATTTTAATTAAGTCCTGGTTTAAGTGATAAATGATATTCGTTAAAATTGCTCTAAAAACAGCTAAAATATAAACTACTTTAAAGGGAAAGAAAATATCACAAACAATTCACACTAGAGTACAACAAAAAATATATACTACCATAAACAAAAAAGAAGACAAGGACAGTATGAAACTGCGATATTCTGCAAAAATAGATTATTAAAATTCCTGTAATATGAGTGTTAAGTTTGACAAAGAATACTTGTTTGGTTTTTCATATATTTGGTATTATATAATTATATACACGCAAAGAAAAAGCAGTTTGAAATGTGGTTACAGCAACAATAGTATATACTCTATAACGTTATGTATTATTGAGAGAAATAATTTATTGTGGATCTAATTATAGTTTATTCCCCTTAAATATGTTCCTGCTTGAGTTTTCGTAATTCTATTATTACCATCTATCAATTTCAAGACATGGTTGCATACAATAATAGCATTTATTAAAATTTTTTAAAACAACAATAATTTCCATCACGTGAATTAGTTCATCATATGTATGATGAACTAATTCACATGCAACAAATGTCAGTTTACAGAATAAATTTACTATTGAATTCATTAACAACATTTTTGTTCTAGTCGTTGACATTTTATTTGTTCTCTAATTACAAAAAAAATATTTGTTGTTTAATATTGTTTGTTTGTGTTGATTTAAACAAAAAAAATAAATAAATAAAATTGAAATTTAACGAAAAAATAAAATAGTAATATTAATATTAATAAATAAATACGTATTCAGAGATCGTGGAAATAAAAAGGTAAATTAACATACTATAAGATGTAAACACATATATATATATATATATATATATATATATATATATATATATATATATATATATATATATATATATATATATATATATATATATATATATATATATATATATATATATATATATATATATATATATATATATATATATATATATATATATATATATATATATATATATATATATATATATATATATATATATATATATATATATATATATATATATATATATATATATATATATATATATATATATATATATATGAGAAATTGCACAAATGCAATTTTTCATTTCTGACAATAATTCTTTTGCAAGTTTTTTTTTTATATTATAAAAATTAAGAGTATCCAAAAACTGCACTAATGTTTACATGACGGTGATAAAATAAAAGCTGCGAGAACTACATATTCACGAAAGAATATATTATAATTTAAGTATATGAATAATATTTTTCTTTTACGAATAAATTTACTGAAAATATAGTAATATTTTAATGTTCGACATGTCACGTATCGACCAAAAATATAGGTAAGCAAAGTATACAAACACGAGCCATTTTAGTCAATCAATAACATTTTAAAGTAACATTGTTAGGTCAAATTCTGAAATTAATTACAAGACGAAATTGCGTAAGGTTTCGCTGAAATACTGCTTTCTAAGTGCGGACGAGAAAACTGCTTCCACTTTTGTCACATTCGACCTACTACTAATTTTAAAATATTTTGTTTTATTCGTGATCCCATTTGCTATTAATTTTAATATAAATTACAGTGTTCACTATTAGCTACAGTTTAAGATTAAGTCGAACCTAAAGCTACTTTTAGTTTTTTTTTTTTTTTTTGCTTTTCGGCTTTCAACACATATGAGTACGAATGTCACGTTCAACACTAGGCATTTACCCGTTAGTGACGTTAGTCAAATAACGAATATAATGAGAACGTAGAGTAAAAAAAAAGCGATTACGAGACAAAGAAAGAGAGTAGATTCTCGTACACGGCATACTTGCAATTAAAATATGATAATGCTATATACAGACATTATACTGATCAAAAGTATTAGAACATTTTTAATTCTCAATGATTTCTTGAAAAATAGTAATATATAAAGTTATATGTTTAAACATATTTTTAAAATCAATAAACTTACTGGGAGTCTCAATTAGAAATTAACATCATGTTGAACATCGCAAATGGCTAATGTGGACCGCTCATGTCCATTTTTCTTTCATGCTCTGACATCGATGCTGGAGCGTATTTCAAAATTTACGTGTATATTGGCAGCGTTTTCAACTGAAAGTAGTGGCTGTTTAAACAGATGTGTTTTGCTAATCGTTATTATTTTTTCAAAAACGTATTTTGATACAACAATTATGTTATTGTTTTTTACTTATAGAATTTGAAATTTTTAACAATTTATGGATAGACTGCCCACAGTTTTATAACTTCGGTGATTCTTACAAAGTTTAAGTTAAGTAAGCAAATTAAGACTTTAAAAGTATTTAAAAGGAAACCAAAAAAAATATATATTTTTTAAAATACCGTACAAATACTAAGATTACTATTCTACTATTTCTATGTAACAATTACCATACAGTTAACATCATTGGTATAGAGTGAACATATTCAATAGATTGAACAGACCTTGCACGAACTTTAGTTTTTACTTGAGTATAATATTAATTAGAGCAAAATTGATCATGTTTCATTTACAATAAACAATAGAGAATTTTTTGTTTTTTTGGATTGGGGAGGAAGAATTATAATATACATAAAGCTCAATAGATTTGAGCTAACACAAAGTTGTCAGATCTTACAATATTGCCAGTAATTTTGTCTGAAAATGTATTACAATAGTGTAAACTGCCAATTTTTAATTTACAACGTTGTCTGAAAAACCATTGTCAATCAGTTGTAAGACGACAATCTTGTCAGGCATCTGACAATCATGAGAACACTCTTCGTTGGCATTGCCAGATAATTGGCTGGTATTGTAAGCTCAGTTTTAAAATTAATGCACCTGACAATGGCATCATTGTCTGCCAAACAGATGGTTGTTGGTATAAAAAAGTGGCAATGCCTTACAACATGTCTGGCAATTATTTTCATCTATTAATCTATGAACCGTGTGAACTGATAATTTTTGTTGTGAGATGAATTATTTCTCAGACCATAGTCTGACAATGAAATTGTAAGATTTTCTTACGATCGTCTGAACCACAATTTAGTTTTTGCGGGACAATTTTTCATTGTCACTACATTGTCAGCATGTTGCCAGATCTTACAATATTGTAACATCTGACAACCGTGTGTACATAGCTTTAGTTTTCAATTTTCAAATTTATGTTTTTGGAGAAAACCAAACCACTGAAATATCGTTGCACATAAACAAATAAATAAATGTTCTGATAAAAAATTGAAAATGAGCTAAAGCCTTCATTATGCTGGTTTAGACTATTTCTGTTTTTTTTTTTTTCTAATATTTTAAACAAGAAATAACGACTTTAATTAATTTGAAATTAAAAACCATTATGTTTAAAATTAAAAAAAAAAGAAAAAACAGAAAACGGCATAAAATACAATTCATCATATACGAGTATATTTGAAAACAGAAAGAAATAATTTAAAAGCCCTTTAGCCGCAAGCGCATTCAGTGGAATAAAAATGTAGAATAAAGAAACAAAACAAAACGGTTCTATGGAAGCTGTTGTTGATTCCTTTCATGAGCACATGTTAGTCTAAAAAAAAATAAGCAGCCAGCTATATTTACGTATGTAAGTATGTACTAGTGAAAAGAAACCATATTTGTGGAATGCTAACTGAGGTTAAGGCAGCATTGATAAGTTAAGATACAACAAAGTTTTGTTAGACAAAAAAAAGAAGCAAAAAAAAATGAAAGGGGATATTTTGTTAAATTAAAATTGTTTAGTTGAAATTAACAACTTATAGCGAAATTTATATGAGGAAATTTTAGGTAATAGACTTTTTTTCTTTTGGTTAGCATAAAAATTTTTGTTTTTTTTTTTTTTAGCACCGCATGCTATGAAATATTCATATATAAAGATTAATTAATTAATTTATTTATAAAGTATACTAAGCAAGGCAAAATTTGTAGACCACATTTCCACACTATGGGCAAAGCAGGTGGTATTAACAGTGTGTTTGTAATGTCGCTGTGGCTAGCCATAATGGTCATTGCGTTCAAATAGAAAGTGGTAGCTCGGTTAGCAAAAAAGCTCCATAAACTGCAAAATAATATCATGATAGCATACTGTCGGTAGCGCAATTCCACGGAGTGAACTAGTTTATGGCTTAGCAGCACCTTGAATTAATTTAGAAGATTTACACAATGCGGTACAGAATTTAAAATCTAGGGCTTTCCAATCTCTCCTATATGTACTACCTTTTTTGGTTTTGCTTAACCAGAATTTAAAATCTAGGAATTTTAAAATCTAGGGCTTTCCAATCTCTCCTATATGTACTACCTTTTTTGGTTTTGCTTAACCAAAGTACTTGCTTTCTCACGAAATCACCAAAAGAATTATGTATAACACAAAATATTTTTTTTTTTTATCCAATTTTACACATTTGACTTTCTCAGCAAAATCTTAAGTATGACGGAACTTCTTAGATATTCATCTGCCAAATAAATGAAAGACATATACGAGTACAGCTCTACATCCGAAAAAGCGGGGTGATTAAGTTAAGGTTATGCCCAGGTAATACCGCATTCCCAGATGGTGTAAAGCAATAATATTAGTTTAGTAAAATCAATTAACCAACGTGAGTGAAACGCAAAGCTCTGGAAGGAGAATTCAGCGAAAAAAAATATTGCAAAAATATATAAATCAGTGAAATATTTGTGTAAAAGAATAGTTTGCTTTGTAATGGGTAATTTTATAAGAACTATCGGAAATTTACAAAAAAAAAACACATAAAATTCAGAAAAATGCATGAAATATTTATTTGGATCGATAGTTGGGTCGATATAATTTAATGTTTGATTTAATGTTTATTTCATGCAAATGTTGGCCGCGGCTGCGCTTCAAATGGTCCATCCGCTTAGTCCAATTTTGGCATACTCTTTCCAACATTTCGGCCGGTATCTCACGAATAATGTTGGCAATGTTGGCTTCCAGTGCGTCAATCGAAGCGGGCTTGTCGCTATAGACATTAGCCTTAACATAGCCCCACAAAAAATAGTCTAGAGGCGTTAAATCGCACGATCTGGGCGGCCAATTGACTGGTCCCAAGCGTGAAATAAACTGTTCACCGAACTCGCCTCTCAATTGGTCCATTGTTTCGCGTGCTGTGTGGCATGTGGCACCGTCTTGTTGAAACCACATGTCATGCAAGTCAAGCTCTTCCATTTTGGGCAAAAAAAAATTTGTTGTCATCGCACGGTAGCGCTCACCATTCACAGTAACGTTGTGATTCGCATCATCTTTGAAGAAATACGGCCCAATGATGCCGCCAGCCCATAATCCGCACCAAACGGTTGTTTTTTGTGGATGCATTGGTAGCTCTTGCAATGCTTCTGGCTGCTCTTCACTCCAAATACGGCAGTTTTGCTTGTTCACGTATCCATTCAACCAGAAATGAGCCTCGTCGCTGAACACAATTCTTCGATAAAAAAGTGGATCTTCATCTAACTTTTCAAGAGCCCATTCACCAAAAATTTGGCGTTGTGGTAGGTCGTTTGGCGTCAATTCTTGCACCAGCTGTATCTTATAAGGCTTCACACCCAAATCCTTCCGCAAAATTTTCCACGTAGTGGAGTAACAGAGGCCCAATTGCTGCGAACGGCGCCGAATCGATAATTCATGGTCATCACCAACACTGGCCGATACGGCTGCGATATTTTCTTCAGTTCGCACTCTACGTAAGCGTGTTGGCGGTTTAATGTCCAACAATGTAAATTTGGTGCGAAATTTTTTTACAATAGCCCGAATAGAAGCCTCAGTAGGTCGATTAAACTGACCATAAAATGGAAGAAGCGCGCGATGAACTTTCTTAACAGAGCACGCATTTTGGTAATAAAATGCAATAATTTGCAAGCGTTGTTCGTTTGTAAGATACAAAACGTGCGTGAGCTGTCAAAACTAGTGTTGCCAAAAAGATAATAGCAAAAAAATCACTCGTTATATGTATACCAAAAAAATTACTTTAGGTACCGTATTTTTTTGCTCTTGAGAAAAGGTGTTTTTGTTTTTGTTTTAAATCGACGAATTCCTTTACCGGTCCGCATTCAAACAAAGCATTAATTGATTCAGAGAATTTAGCTATTGATCATGAAAATTTTGGCGGCCACAGGCAGTTGCCACCATCAGGAGTGATATTACCGATATAGTTGTTTAGTATTAAGATTTCGTTGCCTATTGTTAGTTAGTTTGAAGATTTAATAAATAAATAAATGTTAAAAATTTTTTTTTGTCTATACTAGGGTGGCAGATACATACGAGTACTGCGGTGGATCGTTACACTTAGCAATTACTTAAAAATTCCGTTTTTTACTGTATTCTCCCCGAAAAAATACAAAGCTCCCCCCATGAAGTACCATCCAGAGCATCTACTGCTGGCAATTTTCCTGATGTAAGCATTTCAACAAATCGATGTATAATAAGTAATAAAATGTTTGAAATTTATATTTTTAGAAATTAAGCCATTTAGGCCCAGTTTTTGAGTTCGTATTTAAATGTTATTTAGCTTTAAGTTCCATTTAAGTACGAAAATCAGTTTTACACTACAAGTTTGGACTAAACTTAAATGCCCAAACTTCTTCATTTAAGTTTTATTTAAGTTTTTCTCATAGTCCATATGGTTTTTGTGTGCTTGCATTTGTACTAGTGCAAAAAAGGTAAACAAAACACACATACGAGCTATTGCCTGCAGAAGATATTCGAAAATTAGTTGCTAATTTTGCACTAAACAACAGCATAGTATAATAATTTATTAAAAATAACTTAGCGTAAAATAAAATTGTTAAGTTTTTCTATGCCGTTAATAAATTTAATATTTTTCTTTAAGAATTTTTCTATTCTTCCACTTACAAACAGCTGTTCTATGGAATACTTTCCATAATATTTGGAATTAAAGTAGAGCTGCCACACTTTCATCGCATTTAAATAAGAACAATAATTTAATAGTAATAAAATGAACTTGCATTTAAGTACAACTTAAATTTAAATGAAAATTAACTAATTTTGTATTTAAATACGTAGTCAAAAACTGGGCCTTAGAGAGTCATCTATATAAAACTCTTGTCACATATATGTGGCATATTTCTTAGTGTTCATGAGCATTTATTGAAAGTAAGTGCAATTAGTTAGTTACAGACGCGTAAATAAGAAAAACTGAGTTTTTTCATTTTGCTCTGCTTGTGAGTTACATTGGGCACAAAAATGCTGTATGGGTTTGACACAGTGTTGCCAGGAGATTTTTTGTGAACTCCCATAGCGCATAAAAATCGTTATTTCCCCTACGCAATTTTTCATTAAAATTTTGCGCAAATAAATTATTTCAATACGATTTTTATGTTTATTGCAAATTGAAATATGTAGAACTGTTTACTAAAAAATAAGTTTGTTATATTACTGTAAAAATATAACTTAAACTGTTCATATGATTAAAAATGTATGTATGTGTTTACCTATATAAATAAATGGTTTTAAGTGACTTGGTCTACATTCTATATTAAACTGGTATATGCGTTTTGTGATAGAGTAAATAAAAATATCATACCGTTGAAAAAACACAGCAGAAACTAGTTCCACCTATATGTTTTATTGTATAATTACGCGTAAAAGCCTGTTGTTTATTATATTGAAGCTTTACAATTTATTTCTTGAAACTATCCAATCATTTAATATGCTTGGTAAGGATATATATGCGATTAAAGTTTTTTAAGACGGTTAGGGGGTGTACATCAGAGATCTGCAACCGGTACCTTTTTGAATGATCTAAGTACACCCGTCTTAAATCGAGTTGCGGTGTGACTGGCCACCGCATATTGTTTGCACAAGTATGTTTTCTACTCATTAGAGTTTGCGTCTGTTAACTAGAGTATATAACATAGCCAACCAAGTTTATATGCTGTGGCTGCTTGATTCGGTTTTTCAATTATTTTTTCCACAATCGGCAATCGAACTCTTACATCTTTTTAGCAACGAAAATAATATTTGTGTGTAAAAATTTACAGTCACACATTTACGTTAACTATGATAGTGTGTGTGTTCAATTTTACGTATTAACTCACTCACACTCGGTAACCGTATTTGTACTAAGCGTGGCGTTGCCAGAAGGTTTTTAAAACATCATGTTTTGGCGATCATGTTTTGAAAAAAATATATATGTACACATATTTTATTTGCACATATTTAGTACAAAACTGGTAAAAATTATAAATTTTACTTAAAAAATATAGTTTTTTTTTAAGAAGCACATTTTCAAAAAAATTTCTTATATATTATATTATTTAATTTAAAATAATTTTTATTTCTTAATTTTAATCCAAGTTAATAGAAAACCGACGAACACCCCGTTAAAAACTATATGGAAATTACTTTAAAAAATTTAAGAACTTTCATACAAATTTTCTAGTCGAGTTGCTCGCCTGTATTCTACGAACAGCATTACGTGCTGTTTTAAAAAAAATTTTTTTTTGTTCAAATTCAAATTCACTTTATTGCCTATAATTAATTTACAAAAAAGAGTTCAAGATAATTATATTTTTCTTCTTAGTTATTAGGTTTTTAGTTACAATATTAATAAATACATATTCCATATTTACAAAATTTTTAATTTATTTGGAGGTAAAAATTTTCAAAAACCTATTTGAACGTTTTAGTTTTTTAATAAAAAGGCTTATCATAGAAAACTACTACACTACGTAAGATGGGCTAGCTCATTGATATGTTCAAACTCTGAGTTCTGGCATTTTATACTAAAATTGTTATTAAGTCTGACAATTTTGTCTGTAACTAATTGTATATCTGCGAGCAAGTGGAGCCTCGCAGTTGAATAAAACCATGGAAGGTTATAGATTAGTTTTAACAACTTGTTTTGTGCTATTTGCAATTTTTTAAATGACAATTAGTCGACCATACAGGGGCTGCATAGTAAACTATGGCATGGAAAATTGATTTAAATATTATTTTTTTATTAGGTAGGCTTAGGGAGGAGTTCCTGTTTAGAAATGGGTAAAGAATTCTTGTAAGTATATTTACTTTATTAACAATGTATGATATATGTTCGTGGAATTTTATTTTAGGGTCTAATATAACTCCTAGATATTTTACTTTATGTTCCTCCCACTGAATAGGGTAATTGTTAAATGACGCACTACTCTGCGGTAAGAAACAAGTCTTTCGTTTTCTTGGAAAATAAATGGCTTGTGTTTTACTGGAGTTTAACTTTATTTTCCATTTATTGAAATAATGCTGGAGTTCCGTTAAGGCTCGCTCAAGATTTTTTTTTAAATTGCCACTATTCGAATTATTTAAAAACCAGTTTTAGTAAAAAGTCGAATAATCGATCTTCTTAATAAATATTGTCATAAAACATGTAAATATCTCAACAGCAATAGCAATTATTGATTGAAATGCCTTAAGGTACTGCTAAGTACAAAAACTAATTAAATAAAAGAAAAAAAGATCTGAAGCTGCAAAAATTAAATTTGTTTAAATAATTGTTGTTTAAAAAACTAACACACTCTTCGATACCAAACCAATAACACTCATACGTCATGCGTTTCTTTCTGGTGTTGCAAACATACAAACAAACAACCATACAAGCGAAGCTAATATAAGCATGTTAAAAAAAAACTGCTGTTAGTAGTAGAGAGAGAGAAGAGCAACGAAAACGTTATCTTATTATTACTCATTTTTAGAGCAAAAGATTTAAGAAAAAAATACATATTTTGATATAAAACATGGCAATAAAATATGCAAACTTTTGTATCAATACCTTCAAATGTATTAGTTTCTTCTTAATTAAATTTTGTACATATATAACTCACAATACTGGCAGGCAATGGCAATGCGCTGATGGTTTGTTGGCAAAGAAAATTTAAAACCATTAGGTAAATTTTCAGCTTAGACTGTAGTAAGCAAAAATAACTTACTTTTTCATTGCCAAACAATGGACAAACCATCAGTTTATCTGTCAACAACAACTGTCTGCTCACACGGCTGTCAGAATATTGCTAGATCTGATGTTATACAATGCCAGCATATACAAGCAGTGGCGTCTATAATAAAATTTTGCTAATAATGGTGTACCTGTCAGATGTGCTAATTTAAACACATCTGCCAATAATGAAATAAGCAAAAACATGAAAAGCCATTATTAAATGTTGACATCATTTACAATTGAAAGCAGGTACACCATATTGGAAATTTCTTAAAAGACAAGCTGTTTGCAAGATATTTATAAAAATAAAAAACTTTTTTGGCTGAAAGGGGATTTGAACTCATAACCTGACGAATAACATCATGCAGTATGTTTTTTTCAGAACTATTGAAACTACTACGCGAAAGAACAAACACTGGTAAAACACTCCTAGGTATTTTCAATGGCTTACTCAACCTGGCGTCTTGTGTAGGAGAGCCTGAATGATGCTGTAAAAATAATGCAAGATCAGCTAAATATTGCAATGAAATGGTGCCATGACTATGGTTTGATCATTAACGACATAAAAACTAATGGTGTTTTATTTTCTGATAAAAATGTTACACCTATGCTACATATAGTAGTTCAGCACGTTCTTTTCTAAAAAATTTGATACTCTATTAAAGGATGTCATGTTCTTTTCAAAACATGTTGCACTTAAAACTGGCAAAACATGTAGCATGTCCTACACTGTACTTCGTGTAAGGTGGAGATACTGCCTTTTTTACATCTTTGTTTCATATGTGCTTATGCAAATATGAAATTCTTTTGTTATTGTAGATGAGTGAACGGTGCTGCTGATGATAGCTTTTATAAGATAAAAATAGTGATTAAAACGTTGGTATGCTAAAAGTAGTCATGATATGTTTGAAACGCTAAGTGTACATTATTATTAAATGGCACTTTGTTAGCATTTTTTGTTCTTTTGTGCTAATAACACATGTACATTTTTTTAGGGGTGATAGTAATCGGAAACAAATGATAAACATTTGAAGGGCAGCATTTTTTATCAGAAAAGAAAACACCATAAGCTAATGCACATTAAACCACCACACATTAAATACGAAGAAACAAAAAAAAAATAAAAATTCCACAGCACATAGTATTTGCATACTACAGATGCTGATCAATGTAATACAAAGATAGGGGTCCTAAATTCATATAAATATCTCGGTGTATCTGTAGACCATAACTTCACGAAGAAATAAAAATAAAACTCCACAGCACAGAGTGTTTGCATACTAGGGAAATTCATAGCCTCAACTGTGATACTGATCATTGTAACACAACGATAGAGATCGTAAATTCGTATAAATATCTCGGTGTATATTAGGACCATAGCTTCAAATGGAGTGCACACATAAACAAAAAAAGCTAAGAAAATCATCTTATATGATGCACCAACTTAATTACTCCTCAACTGACAAAGTAATAAGGCAAGCTTATTTCTCGTTTTCATATTTGCAAAATGGCATAACAAAGTGGAGAATTTCACTACACTGCAAAAAATTCATGATATACAGAGCAAAATACTAGAACTATTAAAACTGTATAAACAACTCAATCACACATTAATTAACCATTTAATATAAACATTATTGCATCAATAGATCAACAAAATAAAAACTATCCAAAATATCGCAAGGTACTAAATGTATTTAATATTTGCCTGTTTGGGTTAGAAAAAGACTTGCTTTGTCTCTTTGTTTGCCTTTATTTGTTTATGGCTTACAGATTTTTTCTGAGACATCCCAACTTAGTTCTTCGAGGATACTCAAATGTTTCAACCGAGTAGTGGGATATATTTTCAATCTACGACAGAGAGATCACGTTTCCAGTTATGTTGCTAGCATGGTACAATAATATAACAGGTAAAATTGGAACTACAAAAATAAATAAAACAGCTTGGCTTTTTATTGTTGCTTTGTGTTGATAACTGTCAAAGAAAACAGAAGAAAATAAAAACAAACATATATTTTTCTTCGTGTTTTTATTTTACAAATAATTTTTCAATAAGTTTTTGCATTTAAAACTCGTGCAATAAATTAAATATATAAATAAAGATCAAGAAAAAGTTGTTTGTTGTGTTTGAAGCTGTTTTTGTATTTGAAAAATATCATTAGAACATTTTTTTTAACTTTTTCAATATTGTTGGGAACCTTTGGTTCTACTGTATAAATATCTACCTGTTTATTTACTGTATAAATATTTGATAATTTCAACGTGGATACTTTTATAAAATAATTCATTCGAATGAAAACTTTTAGCGAATAAACTAGTTGGAAAACGTTTTTATACAAATCCTGACTACACGTTAATTTAATTAAAAGAAGATTCTTGGATACTTCTTTTAATTTGTAAACAATAAAAAAATGTGTGTGTATGTGTGCACAATATAAACAACTTTTGATAGTTATCATCACAGAAAAAAAAATGTCGGCCACCGTTTCGACACTACCCGTATATTATTATACCATGGTTGCTAGTGTGTTGGCATCTGATTTTCAAAACCTTCTAAGCCGACTGTTGTTACTGCAGTTTTTAAAAATTAATAAACTTCGTATACGTGCGTACCTTTTAGACAAAATTTGCTTTGGAAGATCTTCCAGAACTAACACGGTTGTCTGTCCAATTCACTCGACTATGTTTATGACAAGATCAATTTTGGTTAGAGTTTCTAGGCTATGGATTAACAATCTATCTGCCGAAGAACAAAACTTTTGTAAAAGTGTAAGAGGTTTTAAGAAAATATTAAAAGAATAGTTTTATATGATTTAAGGTTTTTGGTGCTGCCTATGCTTTTATTTATTTTTCTTATTATTATTATTATTATATATATTATTTTATTTTATTTATTATTTTTTTTTTTTTTGAGCTTAGCCAAAGAAAATTGGAATATAGCCCATCTTCAAATGTAACTGCAATAGATGGGGGGTTAGTTTTAAATTTTATCTCTTCATAGTATAAATAACTTTGTATGTAGTCATTAATGTAAGGAATTTTCACTGAATTACGTTTATATCTGGATTTGTGTATAACTGGATTTAATGGGACGTTCGACTTTAAACTCCCATGAAATAAATAAATAAATAAATAAATGCAAGTATGAATGATAAATAGTCGAACTTATTTTAATATTTCTAAGATAATATGATGGTATTACCATTCGTCTGGCTCAATATTTCTTGGCTTTAGCCAGGATTGAACTTGAGCCAGACGAATGGTAATACCATCATATAATATGCGAAATATTAAAATAAGTTCACTATTTATCATTAATACATACATATATATCTCACGACACAGATCCTATAAACATACATACATACGTACATTGATAAATAATAAAAAAATAACTGATTGTTCAGAGACAACAAACTGCAGCACAAACAACAGGGATTATAACAAATTGCATATGTGATCAATATGAGGCAAATATAGACGAAAAAATAAATAAGAGATCGGTGGCTGAGTTGGTCAAGCGGCCGTATTACAAATACATCATGTTTACATGGTACTGAGTTCGAATCCTAGTGGGTGCTGATGAGCAGTGTAGCGACTGCGAAACAGCTAGTTGACACCCAGCTTTAGAGTATTCAATTATTTTATCCTGTCTTCTTTGATCAAGAGTTACAACTTGCCATCTTGTTGTTAATTAATTAATTTCTTCTGACGATGATAACAAATTATTATCGAAATATTGAGAAATAAAAGATTTTAAATTGTAAATTTTTTATAAAAAACAAAGATGTGAAGCTGCAAAAATTAAATTTATTTAACAAACGAAGATCAAATAATATTGAGATAAAACTCATATTTTTATTTTGATATATTTTTATTTTATCATGTTTTGCTCCCTTTTGATAGACAAATACGCCAAGCACGGTAACATTTTAATGGCGTTTTGTAATAGATTGGAAACTTGTCGTATTCACGGGCATTTTTCGCCAATCACGGTATCATTTTTTAAAAATGCCCGTCTTTCGCCATAAAAACGCCAAACACAATAAGGGTAAATAACTAGCACTTTATGGTTTGACCTTAACATACCCTTGCTTAAAGATGAAATTAACAAATCCAGTGCTAGATATTTATTCATAAATAATGATGAAAAAAAAATCATTCGGCTTGTCAGAAAACACATGGCATAACAGTGTTACCATAGTTATTTTTTTTTAATAATATGTTGCGAGTATTGTAAAATATCATTTTTAAGTCATCGTGGTCCATGTTTGTAACTACTCGTTTTTATTTAAAACGGATCATGTACTCCAATAATTTCTGCAGGGCATTTGCGAAAAACTAAAATTATTATATATTTATGAACGTTTAGGTAAATGTTTAGTTTATTATGCCTGCAGATAAGCCACAATGGCTTTGCAAGGGCCTACTAACTATTAATTGTACATTGTATAATTTGTTAATAAATTGAAATGAATTAAAAACTTATATGTATGAAAATCAGTCGTAAAGCAGCTCTGGGCTGAAGAACAGCTCTCGCTTCTTCGTAATTATTTCTTAAGTGCGGTCAGGCTTGTTGTGTTTGTTGTTCGGTCTTGGAGAGTTGTGCGTCTTACTCGTACTGGTTAACGGTTTGCCGCAACTAACTGTATTTGTTTACAGTTTCCTTAGAGGTTATTCATTGTTAACCAGGTGGAAACTTCCTGTGTGAAGGCATAGGTCGTTATAGTTAGTCACAGCGACGCTACAAAAGTACTGTTAATACTATCTTGGGCACTATAGTCTTTGTCACCCCGCCCATGCTGTGCATCCTATACTTTGTAAATTTACTTTGCAATTGTATAGTTACTAAATAAATAAATAAATAAAAAGATATGAAAATAAATACAGTAAAAAAAGAGAACAGAAATAAATCAGTTTGGGGCCACTGTGATATTTTGCCTTAACCTCTTCTTTCAGGTTTTGCCTCAGCAAGACATCGTTTTTACGTTTTTTAATCAAATAAAAAATTGAAAGGACATAAATAAATTATTAACTTTCGTAATTACTACAGAAGTTGTAACTTACAACTCGCTATCTTGTTGTAATACTTTAATTTATATAAATCATTCTCTGTTTTTTTTCACAATTCCATTTTTTACATAAACCCATATACATATTGTATATTTCACACCAATCACAAACAATTATTGCCATTTATCATATCAACCGATTTTTTGCAAGTCAAACGGGAATAAAAGTGTAAAATTAATGTTGAAAAAAAGTTTTGGTAGCCCTTAAACCGCACTGCGGTTTAGCTTGAGGATGAAATATACCAGCTTTTTAATTGTGGTTGCTGCTAGATAACAGCTACAAATAAAATAATAATTATAGAACTTACCATTGAAATGTGATGAGTAAATAAATATATCCTTAATTAATATCCTTAATAATTAATGTAACTGTGGCTTTAATGCAGTTATGGCATAAGCTCACGCACACATACACACACACACACGCACATACACTGAAACACTGATACTCTTTAAAACTTTAGCAGTAAAATCAATTTATTCTAAAATTCTTATAATGTATTTACAACACACGTGATTTTGCCAGCAATTCTAATAACAATTGGGGAACTCTTTAAACTTTTCTTGCTATTTCCTTAAACATTTAGCAGTAATTTCTTTAGAAAATGCTTTTTGTGCAATTTGTAATTTTTTCTTACAAACTTGAAAAACTTGAATCAGCTTGAATAAGCAAAACAATTTTCTTTAGTACAAATTCAATTACATTGAATTAAAAAACTTGTGTTGTATTTCACTGTAATTTTTTTTAGCATATTTTAAAAAATATATAAATTTCTTGCTCAAATTTATTATCATCATTTATCCTTGAATTCTTACAATTCGTTTAAACATTTTATTATGACATGCACAATTTATTATTTTATCTGACTCTATATTTTCCGTTTTATTAGAAAACGTTTATGTTGTTATTTATGTTTCTGCACATTTTTGGCTTATTTGTGTTATTCTTCTTTTTTTTTTTTTTTTCTTTACGTATGACTACGTATCACCCGTTAGCAGGACATGAACGCACGACAACGACATTAGTAATACGACTGATGTAATGCTGAGCTCCAACGCTATGCCGAACACACGTAAAAGACTAGGACACACAGGCCGGAAAAGTCGGCTAAATAACAAGTACCAAAAAAAATTGTAAAAAAAAGAACGAATATTGCAAAAGAAGAACAAGAGCCAAACACAGCAGTGGAAAGAATTAAACAAACAAATAACTCACAGATACAGTTACACTCAAACGAGCACACACAAATAACAATATTATTATGCTCAGTTAGACGTAGTTGCTAAGAAGAGAGTGTGCCCAGACTGTAAGTTTTCCTATGATTCCGCAACTTATAAAAAATCGGCTTCTCCTTTCCTTCTTCACAGATGTACGAGTGTTAGAGAATATTAAATAATATATTAAATAGATTATTTTACTTCACTTGGATTTAGTTGTGTTTTAAAATGCCAATAAAAACATTATAAACAGCTTGTTTTTTTATGTTTCCCAGCTGTCTAATACATCGACATATCATAGGAGCTACCTTAATTATCAGTAGACTTTGGAAGTTTTTGAAAGATATTCTTAAACGTTTAACTTTATATCTCAACAACATAAATAAATTATTGAGAATTTAAAATAAAAATGCTTTCTGTCAAAGCAAAAAAAACAAGCTTTTTTCATTTACACACGTCTCTATATTTATTTATTCATTAATTTTCACTGACTACTCGTATGTCTTAAAAACCATAAATCAACTTAAAATTATTTCAATATCCACCTATTTATGAGATTCGAATAACTTCTCTTTTCCTGTTTTTTTTAAATTTCGGTAAGAAAATATTTTTAGATTTAAGCCAATGTGCAACATCTTTTAGTTTATCCAAAAAAAGACTGTTATTGATTTTTTTTAGTTGTTCTATTATTTTTTTATTAATTTTATTTTCCTTTTGTTTAAATATATTTTGAAAAAGAAACCCCCAAGGTAGCTTTATAATAGGAAGTGGCAGAAATGCAATAAATACAACAACAAAAAACATCAACATGTATTTTGTTGGTAGAATTTACGAACAGTTGTCAAACATTTTTTGAAAAAGCAATGAAGTCTATGTGTTTTTGACAAATTTACGCAAAGGAAGCGAAAGACAGCTGTGCTTATGCCACTACCGCTTTAAAGCTGCCTTGGAAAACCCCTTGATTGGGGTTGCTTTTTTAAATATAATGGCTTACAGTATTCATTACAAAGCAAAAATTCATAAAACTTTAAACTAAACCTCTAGGTGAAATTATCACCAAAAATATTACGTTTTAATTAATTTGGTTTGCTTTTGGAAAGCATTTTCACTTCCTAAAAATATTTAATTTTAAATTAAAACACAACACCAACTTTAATTATAAATTGTTCAGGTTTGCCGGTTTTTTTAATGCGACCGATCTGTTATTGCTTAAATATTTTAACTAGTAATAAAGGCAACAAACAACAATGTATACGTCTATTTGTTATAATGCTATTTATTATCAGTAGCATATTTTGTTAAGTTAAAAGCAAAAAACCATAATGAAACAATCTAAGTTAGCTTTTTTTATCTTAGACCAGTACTCAGAGGATGACCCCTACATATGCAACGCAATGTATTGGAACTACAAAAATAAGTTATGATGAAGAGGAAAGAGGGAGTAGTGTTCGTGGTGGAGGTTTGACTTTATCAATAACAACACGAAAGGCGAAACAAACTCTATTGCAGTATTTAAAATGCTGGAATTAAATTAGTTAAATCAATGCGATCAATGCCCAGTGTGTATACCTTCTAAACTGCTCAGATTAGCAAAATTTAGTCCAACACCTTCCACACTACAAGGTAATGAAATGCACTGAAAAGAAATTAATATTGAAGATATAAAGCAAATACTGACAACGGTGGAAGTATAAAAAAGAAAGAAAAACCCTATACATCTACTCAAGGTGCATTAACGTATACACGGTGGCATCACTACGGCATATGACAGTTTTTTGCTACTGGCAATATAGTAAGCTATTTACGTCAAATGTATTGTTTACATTTTTGAAAGAGAATTTAGTGTTTGTTTCTGAATTAAACATATACAAATTATTTTGTGAACATAAAATTAAATCAAATAAAAATAATTTATAATTATAAAAAGGTACATTCATAGTTTATAATTGTGAAAATAGTTACAAAAATTTTTGGCAAACATAGCTTACGACATGCCTCTTTTTGTTGTATTGTTGTAATTTTGCTCTAGTGCTGCCACCGTGTATACGTTAATGCACCTTGCATCTACTGCTACCTCTTTCGGTGCACTTGGGTTTCATACGAAATTATTATTATTATTTTTTTTTGTAGCATTTTTTATTTATTGAATCTTCAAAATGAACTAACAATAAGTATTCAAATCTTAATACTAAATTTAAAATTAAAAAAAAAAAAAAAGGTTGATGCACAAAATAAAGTTAAACTTGCCTGTGAATACTCACAAGCTTCTGGAAAGCTACTTATATGGGTGGAAATTTGTTATCAGAGAAGGCGATTTTATAAGCCCAACTCAGCCAATCGAGGCAGGTGTTCCCCAAGGCAGCATACTGGGGCCTACTTTATACTTGATTTACGCCTCTGACATGCTAACGACATCCGGAATCCACACTTCAACCTTTGCAGATGACACAGCATTTTTGAGCGCTCATGAAAACCACCAATTAGCTTCACGAAATTTACAGGAATACATTTCAATATTAGAGAAATGGCTGAAACTTTGGAAAATCAAAGTTAATGAACAAAAATGTACTCATTCATTACATTCATTCACACTGTGTAAGCAAACATGTGCCGCTATCCAAATAAACAACTCACCTATTCCGCAGCACCGCTGAGGCGGTGTGCCCGCCTCAGCGTCAAATATTGAAAAAATTCAAAGGCGACAAAACCAAGTTCTTCGAACGCGGTAATCGTATGGTACGTAAAAAATTCACGAATTCATAAAGATCTGAGTGTTCCGCTGGTAAAAGAGGAATTTTCAGTAAACTGGAACTTCATCCAAACCCTCTTGCGCGCAATATTATTAATTTTGGCGGTCACACTCGGCTTAGAAGAAGGGATACCGTTACCACCATCAGATTGCTCAATAGGTGATTTTACCGAAATAGCTCCTGCAAAATAAAACTTTTTGTCTAGCATTAGCCAGACTTATGTATAAAGCACATTTTTTTTAATTTTAAAGCACATCTTTTTTTTTAATTTTAATACGAAATTAATGATGAACATACATATATAAAAAATACGGACAATGGTAAAAAAGAGAGAAAAAAATATCCATGTGTACACATCTTGCTATCTATTCCGGTGCAATTTGGTTTTATACGAACTTTATTATTGAGCATATATAGAAAATACGGACAACTTTGAAAAAAAGAGAGAGAAAAAAACGCAAACGGAATACGTGGCAAGTTGTGTACACGGCTTGCTATCTATTCCGGTGCAATTTGGTTTCACACGAATTTAATTAGTGAATTTTTAGACACAGTCTAAGCTTTAGACATAGGAAGCTTTTTAATAAAACTTGCAAATAATTAAATAATAAACATGCAAATAACAAAATATGCAGATTAGTATTTAAAATATATCTTTCGAGGTCCTAGAAAATTTTTGCACAGTGGCTTAACGCGAAAAATTATTTTTAGAAAATTAAAAACAAAAATCAGGAAAAATTGTATTTCCTCGAATCCCACTAAGAAACGGATCTTAAAAGATGTGGAAAAAATCAAATTTAAATACAAAAAAAAGTAGAAAAATCGAGGAGTACAAGCGGTGAAAATATTGATTCAAAATACTAAATTCCGAAAACCGCATCCAAGCCCACTGCAACAGAAAAAGAAACACAATGCAAAAAAAGATTATTCTTTTGGGAGCAAATTTGAAAATGTTATGAGTATTTATTCCAACACGGTTTTCTTATGATTCGGTTGTTTTAAACAATAAACCAAAAAATCTGAAAATTTGTTGAATGTGCTGTTCTATAAGAATATTAATACAATAAAAAATAAAGCAAATCAAAAAAATTTTTCTTCGAGTTGTCCGATTTGACTTGGATTGCCACGTATATAAAATAGGAAGTATGTAAGGTGTGGACTCCAAAACGGCTGATATTGATGAAATTTTCAGGAGTCTTCAGAATATTTAGGCGGGTGACACTATGAAGTCTGATTTTCTATTTTCAGCCTGCGGGCGGAGGAATCCAATTTTCATAATTCACCACCAATGACATATATAGGATTTTTATTTTAAAGGCCATATATTTCGTTAAAAGCTCAATTTAAGTCGTGTAGTAATACAACACTAATGTTTTTTTACGGCCAAATTATAAAATTATAAAAAGCAAACTTTCTTAAAACATCAGAATTGAAATTGTTTAACATTTTTGTTTTTACATTTACCATTTTTTATAAACCATCCATGCGTAGCCATTTTGTTTTTTTAGCCTCTTATTATGATGCTGAAAATCAAAATTTTGAAAGTTGAATTCCTAAATAAATTTTCTCCATTTTCCCCTGAAAAGTGGTAACTTTGATATTAAATGTACTACTGTTGAGAGAAGTATTGTGTTAAATTTAACAAACCCTATTCTCTCCCGGAGATAGAAAGCAAAAGAAAATACAGCACCTAGTTCAAAAGACACAAAAACAAACGAACTCATTTTAAACCATGTTTCCAGCAAGAATAAAACGTAAACAAGATTTACAGGAAACGATAAAATATATTGTAATAACAAAACACAAATAAGAATACAAATTTTATGTACATACATATGTAAAATTTTTTTATTCTGGTTTGTTGTATACTTTTACAATATATGACAAAATTATCAGGTTTTTCTTTTATGAAAAAACAATTGAGCTGAAAGACAACAATTTTAAAATTAAGGAAGTGACGTAAAATGAAAACAGGATACTTGTAACACTACACATTAGAGCAACAAAAATGACAGGAACATTAATGTTCTTTGATGTCATCAGCAGCAATGCTGGAGCACAATGAAGAAATTTTTGTGTATATCTCCCATAATTGCACTAGGAAAATTTCAGATAAGAGCATAACATTTTGGGTGTATTCTTGCATGCGCAAAAGACTGCAGATATAATATATGTTATGTTTACTATTCAAAGCAAAATGCCTCATATGTTTTGCTCTTAAAATATAGTTTCTCTTGCGACAGATGTTAAACTTCCAGTAGAAACTTCCAATAGCACAGTTTATTTAAATAATACTCTTCGTAAATGAATTTTTACACATGACTGTTTTTCAATCTCTTTTATATTGGCTCTAGTGTAAACTATAAAACTGTCCCAAAACTGACTCTTTTAACCTACTTCCTGTTTATTTGTCCCAAAAATGTAATTTTTTTTTTTTTTTTGCTTTCTTTATGCTCTCACCTTGTTTGTAAATTCCCTTACGAATTTCTCAATTAAACTCATAATAAAAAAAAGGGAACAAAAGCATAAAGAGGTTACACCAAGAATGAAAAATGCACGCACACACACACACACACACGCAAAATCGTCAACACATATTTTATGTATATTTTTGTAAGCACTTTGGCATATCTACACGTCTTTTTGCTCGCACATTTAAGCTTACAAATAATTAGATTAATAATGATGCTTATAAAGTTGATAATGATGATAAGGATGTTGTTGTTCTTATTGTTGTTATTTAAGCTTAAAAAACCCCTTTTTGTGTTGTGTTTTTTTTTTTGCTTTTAAATAATTGTTGTTTTTGCAACCTTAAGAGAATTTTTTTTTAAATTTTTTTCTACTCCTTTTGCACAATTGCCTTACATTCTTGTGTATGTAGTGTCTTAGGTCAGAATTTGTCATTTACGTGTGCTGCCACAAAATGGGAGTTTGTCGAGTGTGTAAAAGTTAAATGATAATGACTTTTGGCGCAGGTTCCTTGGCAAAGGCGTCTATGAATATTCAAAATTGAAAACTTTTAATATGGTCTAACGAAAACATTCTTGATAATATTTGATTTATGCTAGAGTAGAAGTTGGAAAAATATTGAAAAATAACTATTAATAATTGATAGACATATTGGGACCCAAGTGTAACGTGAATTAATCATTTCGAAAATAAAAGCTAGACTTTGTAGTTTAAAAAAACGAAAACAAATTTTTTTAGGAATAAATAAGAACAAGAAAATCTTATATAACAAATAGGAAAAACGTAAAAAACGTAAGAGGAAAAATGTTAAGCAGCAAAAAATACTTTCCCACAAATCGCAATTTTTCAATATTCTATCTCTCCTACATAATTTTTTTTTTTTTCAATTTGATTGCTTGAGTGTAAACTCGACTTCTCCCTTCATTTTCATTAATAAGAAATTTGAAAAAAAGTATTCTTAGTTTTAATTTTTAAAGTTACCTACTAAAAGTAATAAAAGAAAACCACTGATTTGTTTTATTTTTTCCAAAGTGAAATTTATTTTTGAATTATTGTAATTTTAAATTATTTATTAACTAGCTTTTACCCGCCACTTTGTGTGTGTCCAAGCGAAACCAAAACTAAAGACATATACGAGTATTTTATTATAAAATCATGATTTCATATGTGAGCATATTTATGTTATTTCACAGTTGGAGTAGGTGGCATCTCATAATGTCCATGGACACTGTGACACACATAAAACTGTCATAAGCTCCATGGACATAGTATCCATGGGCATAATGACACTTTGCAAATGGACATTATGTCGTTTTTGAAAAGGTCATTAGGTCCATAATTAAAGAAGAAATTAAATATGAAAATAACCGTATATCCCATTATAAAATTGGTTCACATTTTCGGGGACGCATGACTCTTTCTAATTAAACAAGTGATTATTTCAATACAAATTAAAGAAATATACGAGTATTTTATTATAAAATCATGACTTCATATGTGAGCAGGTTTATGTTATTTCACAGTTGGAGTAGGTGGCATCTCATAATGTCCATGGACACTGTGACACACATAAAACTGTCATAAAGTCCATGGACGATACCATGTCCATGGGCATAGTCACACTTTGCAAATGGACATTATGTCATTTTTAAAAATGTCATTAGGTCCATAATTAAAGAGGAAGTTATATATGAAAATAACCGTATATTTCAGTGATAATGTCAACCAATAAAAGCCGTTCCCTTTATCAACTTGGTTCACACTTTCGGGGACGCATGACTCTTTCTAATTAAACAAGTGATTATTTCAATGCATAACTTTTTTTATATTCTCCTTAAATTTACGAACTATTATTGAAAAATTAATAAAAAAATGAGTTTTTTTACAGAAATGAATTCTTACAGACATAAAAAGTATTTTATTATTAAAACAAATAATTGCTTATTGAAATATATTTAGGAGTATATTACTTTAAAAAATTTCTCTATAGTAAGGGCAAAGGATGGTTGAATTACTTTTCTTAGATTTAGTGTCGAAATTTTGAAAACAAGGGAAACAAATTGCAAAATACTTGCAAGGCTTTAGTAAGACATTTCTTGGCTCTGCCAAGCATGTAACGCATTTTAAAATTTCTGTGACCTGACTATTGACGTTTATAGCATTTTCTTCGATATCTTTTGTTTCTGATTCGTTTTCTTCTCCAGTATTTTTTTTTATTTAATAATCTGTATTACTTTGCATTGCTTTATTACTCGTAAAGGAAGTATGAATATAAAGGCAAGTATAATAATATAAAGGGCAAGCAATTTGATTTATCTGATAAGCTATCAAATGAAAGAAAATTGTTTTATGTATTGATAATAATATGAAAAACCTCAGATTCGGATATATGTATGTCCAATGTCCAATTGCTGATCAAGTTTTTGAATTTGATAATCTTTATTACTTTGCATTGTTTGATCACTCATAAAGGAAATATGATGGAAAATTGCCGCCAATGCTTCCATCATTAGAGTAGTTCCTATGAAATGTTGACATATAGATAGCTGGGAAACTTAGAAAACAAGCTGTTTATATTATTTTCCAAAAAAAATCTATTCCATGGAGTTTGAAAATTATGGAAATTTAAAAAAAAAAACCTAGAAATTGTGTTTAATCATTATTATTTTTGTTCAATTAAACTTTGGAACCGTAACCCTAAATAGGGGAGAAACGGTTGGGGGTGGCGTTTACATAGAGGAATTTAACACTAAAATATCCTTCAGACTATCAGACGGATGTAGTGTACTTCAGGCTGAAATATCGGCTATAAATAAAGCGGCCAGATGGCTGACGTATCACAAGATATTCGGAAAGGACATCATGATAGTAACGGACAGCAAGGCCGCCATCAATTCCCTGATTGGAATATACACCAATTCCAGTCTAGTCCAGGAATGCCGGACATCTTTAAATAAGATAGCGAGACATTCTAATATAACCCTGAAATGGGTACGTGGACATGGGTCCAACAATAGCAACAACATCGCTGACGAATTAGCCAAAAAAGGGACAGCCCTAGAAGATAGGGATATAGACCCCTTCTGCGGACAACCCATATCAGCGTATTGGAAAAGAATAAAACTTCACACGCTGGAACACGCTCAAGAAAAGTGGCTTACAGAGTCCACGTGCCTTATATCAAGGAACCTGTGGCCGCACGTTAACTCTAAGAGAACGGGGCAGCTATTAAAACTTCCCAGATCTCTCCTAAGAATGACGGTAGCAGTCATCACTGGACATTGCCCGTTTGGGAACCATGCCAGGAGACTAGGCCTACCCTATAATGACTTCTGTAAAAGTTGCCAAGACGAGGAGGAGAAGGAGACCATCCTTCATCTCCTTGGTACATGCCCGGCTTTGGGGCACCATCGTCTAAGATGCTTCCTTCTATATCCTTACAACTTTTATTTTTCCTTCTATCATACCCTAACTTTTCAGGCAATCACAAAGGGAACGACCTTCAGGACCCAAGTGAGCTGGAGTATCCGAGCACTCTTTGGAGAACCCAGCGGCCTGCCTACCTAACCTAACCGTAAATAACATATCTAGAACTACAGTCAAAAATTATGGCACAATTGCCCCGAGTTTTGTAGAACTAAATCATTTATTTTCTTTTCTCTTTCTCTCTCTCTCTCTCTTGAAGGTTTTTCTTAATAGTTTTCCTTCAAAATTATATATTATTTAACTGTATTACTAAACTTATTCATTAGAAATTGTTAGTATTTAAGTTATAAGGCAAAGTCACTTCTGTGCAATATTTGTTTCCTTAAGTGTAAAAAATTGTAAAACATACTATTAAATAAATTAAAAATTAAAATTAAATTAAAGAACTAAGACTACTTGTTAAACTATAAATATAAAAATTTCTCGACTTTAAAAAGCCGCTTTTTAAAAAAATGCCATTAAATACTTGTTAAGGCCGGGGCACATACAATCCGTCGTACTTTGTCCGTCTCTTTTATCAACTGACATCACGTGTACAAAGTATGAAGTTGGCACAATCAGCACTTTGATAACGGATATAAAACCAACTGCATTTTACTTTAGCTTGATTAAAATCTTTGAATTTATATTTCAGACACAGCACACAAAATCTAACACAATTTTTTTTCAATTTATTTAATTTTTGAACGAAAAATTATATTAAAATATACAAAAAATATTACCACATAGTTGTCAAAGCTCTCAACGTACGTTAAAAGTTGAAAGTTGCTCAACTTTAATACTTTGCGTTGACGGAGAAGTACCGAATGTGACAAAGCTCATAAGCCTACATGTATTTCAACTTAGCTGTCAGTTGAAAAAGGCAAAGTATAACGTACGACGGATTCTATGTGCCCCGGCCTTTAGTTTCATTTCAAATTCGAGTAAAAAAAAAATATAAACCTCAAGTAACCCGATTTTCACTAAGAAAATTTACTCAGTTCAAGGGTTTTTTATTCGCACAAGCTCGTAGAAGGTTCTTAATTTTACGCCAAAATGAGGAGAAAAGTGGATAGTGGACATGTTTTCCATGAGTCAGCGTGACATACAGTGACACCACTTTTACCAAAAAATATTGGTCAGTGAAAAAATGCTATTAGGAGCTACCAAATGTTAGCTAATATAATAGTTTCTTATAATTCCTTAAACCAACTATTTTAAAAATTAAAATATATCTCCCAATGGCAAGGGACAATAACAAATTTCTTCCAATAAGAAAATATTCAGTCAATATCTCTCTTATTTAGCCGTAGTTACAAAACAATATTTTAGTAATTGCCAAATTGCATTAAAATTCAATTTTGTATGCGTTTGAAATAGGATCAAATATTATTTGCTCATAAACGGAGAATACAATTGTCCCGCATTTGTATTGTCAATAGTTTCATTATTATTTAATAGAAATTTATTTTTCCTTATTATTGTCAAAATATTTATTTTGCCAGTTATTAGTTTTCATAGCTAAATACATATTGGGGCATTATAAAAGTTAATTACACATTTTGAATTTATTTTGAAATTATTTTTTTGAATTCTTTCAATAGAGCTTATTTGTACTCGTAATATAACGGGGCTATTTATTCGTGGGCATCTATTTAAAATCAATAAATTATTTTCCACGGAATTATCGTTTTTAAGTGATACGAATTTTATTGAAAAGCATGACCTGTACAAACAACAACCATACGAGTATATTCAACTATTTGTGTAAGCGTTTGGAACGAAACAATGGGATTCTGTCTACGCAATTGATGGGTATCATTGCACAAAATTTTGATATATTTATAAGAAAATCAATTTGCTGTTTCAACTTAGTGCCATTTCACAGTAATAATAATAAGTTATTTCATGGGAAATTTAGTTACAGATTCCGTATAAAAAACACATTGTGTCTAAAATAGTAATTTGCTCTAACAACCTATTTTCCAAACAGCAATGAATGTGCGTATATTTACTAACAACTGAAAATAAGTTTAGGTGTTAATACCAAGCTTCTTAAATTTGTATTTCTATGCAAATTCAAAAATTTCGCTCTTAAAATAGGGAACAAATTTTATTTTATTTTATTATTATTTCTTTTTTTTTTTTGCAGTACGGAGTCAAAAATGCGATACTCGCTCATCCTAGAGGCCAGCAGCTCTAAGGCGTATCAGACTCCGCATGAAGCTTACACTGGCTAAAACAGGGAGAAAATTCTCCCTGTAACTGCCCTATCCGTGGCACTCTACATGCCCCTAATTTTTATATAACGAGTGATTTTTTTGCTATTATCTTTTTGGCAACACTAGTTTTGACAGCTCATGCACGTTTTGTATCTTGTGTCACTGTCCAACATCTTCAGTTTGGTCTATAATTTAATCATGAATCGTCTTACAAACGAACAACGCTTGCAAATTATTGAATTTTATTACCAAAATGCGTGCTCTGTTAAGAAAGTTCATCGCGCGCTTCTTCCATTTTATGGTCAGTTTAATCGACCTACTGAGGCTTCTATTCGGGCTATTGTAAAAAAATTTCGCACCAAATTTACATTGTTGGACATTAAACCACCAACACGCTTACGTAGAGTGCGAACTGAAGACAATATCGCAGCCGTATCGGCCAGTGTTGGTGATGACCGTGATTGGGCCTCTGTTACTCCACAATTGGGCCTCTGTTACTCCACTACGTGGAAAATTTTGCGGAAGGATTTGGGTGTGAAGCCTTATAAGATACAGCTGGTGCAAGAATTGAAGCCAAACGACCTACCACAACGCCAAATTTTTGGTGAATGGGCTCTTGAAAAGTTAGATGAAGATCCACTTTTTTATCGAAGAATTGTGTTCAGCGACGAGGCTCATTTCTGGTTGAATGGATACGTGAACAAGCAAAACTGCCGTATTTGGAGTGAAGAGCAGCCAGAAGCATTGCAAGAGCTACCAATGCATCCACAAAAAACAACCGTTTGGTGCGGATTATGGGCTGGCGGCATCATTGGGCCGTATTTCTTCAAAGATGATGCGAATCACAACGATACTGTGAATGGTGAGCGCTACCGTGCGATGATAACAAACGTTTTTTTGCCCAAAATGGATGAGCTTGACTTGCATGACATGTGGTTTCAACAAGACGGTGCCACATGCCACACAGCACACGAAACAATGGACCAATTGAGAGGCGAGTTCGGTGAACAGTTTATTTCACGCTTGGGACCGGTCAATTGGCCGCCCAGATCGTGCGATTTAACGCCTCTAGACTATTTTTTGTGGGGCTATGTTAAGGCTAATGTCTATAGCGACAAGCCCGCTTCGATTGACGCACTGGAAGCTAACATTATTCGTGAGATACCGGCCGAAATGTTGGAAAGAGTATGCCAAAATTGGACTAAGCGGATGGACCATTTGAGGCGCAGCCGCGGCCAACATTTGCATGAAATAATCTTCAAACATTAAATTATATCAACCCAACTATCGATCCAAATAAAGATTTCATGCATTTTTCTGAATTTTATGTGTTTTTTTTTTTTTAATTTCCGATAGTTCTTATAAAATCACCCATTAGATATATTTATATATATATATATATATATATATATATATATATATATATATATATATATATATATATATATATATATATATATATATATATATATATATATATATATATATATATATATATATATATATATATATATATATATATATATATATATATATATATATATATATATATATATATATATATATATATATATATATATATATATATATATATATATATATATATATATAAACGAGTGTGGTGTATTCGGCTGGGCCAAATATAAAATACCCTTCACGATATATTACAAATTTTAACTAAATATGCTCGGATATATATGGACCGATAACGGGCAATAAATATTTTTGCCTTGTAATCACCATTCCATAAAAGAAATCCATGAAAGATTTCTTTTCATAGAAAAGTTTGTTTAAGCTATATCTGGGTTATATACGAACCGATATCGGAATTTTATATTTTCTGTACTTTGGTAAACTTCTTTTATAACATATCTCGGGTATATATTGACCGATATCGGAATTTTTCATTTTCCGTATTTATATAACCATATTTCATTATCCAAACTGCTTAAAAAAAAAGTTGTTTAAATTCGCTTACGCGACATTTTCACGAAAAACCCTGGTTTAGCTTATATCTCGGGTATATATGGACCGATATCGGAAATCATTTTCCATGTTTATATAATTTTATTTTATTACCAGAACTGCTTTTGAGCACAAAAAAGTTGGTTAAGTTCGCTGACGCGGCATTTTCAAGAAAAATCCGTTCCAGACTATTTTTGGGGTATATATGGACCGATATCGGAAATTTTAGTTTTCATATTTATATAACCTTATTTTATTACCAGAATTGCTTTTAAGCAAAAAAAAAAAGTTATTTAAGTTCTCTTACGCGACATTTTCATGAAAAAACCCGATGTGGGCTATATCTCGGGTATATATCGACTGATATCTGGAAAAATTTCTTTTTGCCTTTTAGTCGCCAATGTAAATAAGTGTGTGAGGTTTTGCTTCAAAAACAAACAATTTTTTTTCAAAATTTTTTTTCAAAATTGCACAAAAATGGCTTTTTTCGGAATTTTGAATATATCTCAGCTATACATGAACCGATATTACTAAATTTCAATACCAAATGCATGAAATGATAGGGTAAAATAATAGTGGAAGAAAAAAGTTTCTTTGTCTAATGATTTTCTCAGAAACTGTATTTCAACAGCTGACAGACTTACATAGCTCAATCGTCTTTTCCATTAATTCTGATTCAGAATATATATACTTTATAGGTCGCAAATGAAACTTGTAGAAATTACAAACGAAATCAGAAACTTATATATACCCTTTACATTTTTGTGAAGGGTATAAAAAAAATTGCGATTGTGCAGCCATCTAGCGCTAAAGATTGCAGGCTCTATTCCTGCCAATAACTCTGGGTGTTACTGCAGACAAGGAAAACAGCTATGTAGTTTTTGTGTTTTTATAAAAAAAAAAAACGAAAAAGAAAATGTATAGGATTGTTTTATTCGAACGAGATGTTGAAGTGATTTTTTATCACATTTCTTTTCGTTGCATTTTTCATAAACTTTAGAAAATTGTATATACAATTGAGCTCTTAAGTATTTTTATAGAAAAAAGTAACCAATTAAGACAACAATATATTCAGGATATTCTTAAACTGCACACAGAGTTATAATCTCCTTCAGTTCGAATTACACTGAATAAAATGGTAGCAAAATCTTTGCTTGAAAGAGCATGCAAGTATGTGTGTGTATGTGTGTGTGTGTGTGTGTGTATTTGTGTTTACTTTGAAATTATAAGTTCATATTGCAAATTCTACTGAATCATAAGCAAACTAGCAAACCGATATTTTGTTTTAAGCCTTCGTTATCCAGAACCAGCCGGAAGAACGGCAGTAACGATAAAGGAACAAAACACGGATGCCGTATTGTAAATAAAAAATATTATTAATGCTTACTTTTTCTTCATCGTGGAAAAATAAAACAAAACAGGAGAAAAGAGCATTAAGATAAATAAGCATATAAAAAGCATAACGCCGCTGAATTTTAAATTATTTATTTCCTTTTACGTTGCCACGTAGATATTGCATTTGGTTTTTCTGAAATGTTTTGGCTCTATCTGAAAACAGAATTAATACAATGAGAAACTCACAGATTGCTTAAATTTAATGCAAAACAAAACATAAAATCTTAAAAGAAAAACAGTTTTTCGTTTTTCTTCACTATACTCACTGTATGCTTAGGAGTACGTGGTGGTTTGTGTTGCTGTTCTAGATCTTTCTCCACAAAAACTTTCAATGTACGAGTAATACTTGCCAGAACACTAGAAATAGCTGCAATACAAAATCAAAAATAAAAAAAAAATCTATTTTGCTGCACTTTTTCCAAGAAACTGAAATATTGTTTTCACAGCCAAGTTGCTAAGAAAAACTTTATTTCTATGAAGAGTTTAATTTTTAAATCATCTGAAGATATTTTATTTTAGTTATACAATTTTGTTTTTTATTATATAGCCTGGATTTATTTATTTGTTTTTCTATACAAAAAAAAAAAAAAAAAAAAATCACTTAATATTATTTTGTTTATGCAGTCTACTATCTGGGAAAATATTTTTTTTTTCGATGGAGAAAGTGGTTTATTTTAAAATGAATGGGCTATAACTATATTCAAACGCAAAAGTCGGCTCTTTTTAAAAAAAACTTAAATTTTAGTATCTGCTGCTAAGTTTTTTCCAACTATAGTCAAAATTAAAGTTGGTTCTAAGTTGAACTGGCTCTAAATGGGAGACAAGTTAAATTCATTAAACATTTGCATACAATCTAGTATGAAATATAAACAAGTGGCATCTCTGATCAGCTGACAGATAAAGTGAAAAAAGGAAAACAAACGGCAAAAAAATTCAGTCTTAAAGCAGCTCTGGGCTGAAGAACAGCTCTCGCGTCATTGAAATCATTTCTTAAATGCGGTCAGGTTTTTCGTTTTTGTTGTTCGGCCTTCAAGATTTTTGCTTCTCACTCGCACTGGTTAACGGTTTGCCTCAACTAACAACGTTGTCAACTCGGTGCGTTTCACACCGTTTTTGGTGCTTTTTACAATTATTTGTGCGAAAAATTCTTTAAATTTCGGTGGCACTCAATCAAATTTAACTGAACTTTTTGTTTCAATATAAGAATATTTTTAGGTGTCATTTTGCACAGCACAATCAGGACACGGAGTTATAATATGAAAAACGCACCATATTATATGAGCAAAGTAACATAATCTTGCTAAATTATAAATACTTTCGAAAGAGAAATAAGCATTTCCTCTTAAAAAATTTTCTGGTTTTAGAGCTTGTTTTGCTATTTTGCGATCAACCCAAGTTTGTCAAATATTACAATAAATGCAGTCTCTGAACTGAAGTTCGTATTTATGATGGCACGTGAATTCGTTACTGTTTTGGTAATTGATATATAATTATAAAGTTGTATCAAAATGTTTGCATTAGATATTGACTGGTGAACTTCATCTTTTATTTGTTATAATTTTAGCAAATTCTTTTAAAGACACAATACTGATTTCCGCCGTTCGCTTAAGAGAAAGAAAATGAAGTTTACACTGTATTTGACAGAATGACTATTAATAGAGTTTGAGGGCTTGTAGTGCGATTCTGTAACTTTTAATGATCAGATAATCGTAAATTTCTTCGATTTTAACGACGGTAAGCAGCTGTAGCTTTGTAAAAGCTAAAAGTAACAGCTTATTCGGTCGACAGCGAATATAATTAAATAATATTGCTGAATAATAAAATTTCGTTATTATTAATCTAAAGATACAATGAAAGTTATAGAATCGAACTAGTGGCCAAGTTTGACTAACATGAATTCTAGCTATTGACCGAATTTGATAGCATGACATCAGGCGGTGGTACCAGACCCAGTTTTTAGTATAAAAATATTATAGTTTTTACAATATAAAAAGCGGTTTTAAAAATAGAAAGAAAAATTGAAAATTCGGTGCGTTTTTGTTGAAATAACGCGCTTTTTTCTCCATTTTGGTGCGTTTTGAAATTTCACAGTTGACAAGGCTGTCAACTAATTGTATTGGTTTACAGTTTTTTTAGAGGTTATTCATTGTTAACCACGTGGAAAGTTCCTATGTGAAGGCATAAGTCATTATAGTTAGTCACAGCGACGCTACAAAAGTACGGGTAATACAATCTTGGGCATTATGGTCTTTGTCATCGCCCATGCTGTGCATCCTATACCTTGCAAATTTACTTTGCAACTGCATAGTTACTGAATAAATAATAAATAATAAACGGCAAAAAAAAAAATTAGTAAACATTTAAAAAATAAATAAGTTTGTAAAAACTATTATAAATTAGGTACAATGGAAAAATGAGTCTGTGTGTTATAAACTATTTTGACTCTATAAGTTTGCGCTTTAATGACAGGGTCAACATAAAAGGGGAAGCGGAGGCTAACTGAAGCCCATTTTCCAGGCTGTATTGCGAAAAAACGAAAAGGATCAAACCTTTGCTATTTTATTTTAGATCTTTTTACGACAAAGTCGACGTCAATGTCTTCGTTTTATATACATATATATATTTTTTTAATTTTCATACCAATTTTTACTTAATTTTTAATTTTCACAAAACTAATTTCTTTATTTTACATTTTATCATTTGACGGTGAACAGCTTCTTTATTTAGAGTTATATTAATGTACTTAAAAACAGCTTTTTCTCTGTTTAACTTTAGAACCGGCTTTTTTTTTTGTTTATAGCAGACAAAAAGTATACTTTTTATTAAACATTGCTTTATATTTTTTTAGTATACTTTTTTAATGACTATAGTTATAGCCCAATATCTTTCAAGAAGTACTCGTAAGTATTTTTAGTATCTTTAGATACGCCAATAAAAATGTTCTAAAACTTTTGAGCTAGAAAAAAGTAAAAATCTATATACGTATACAACTTTACTGCCGTCGTTTATTCCGAAATTCTAGACTTTGTTGTATAAAACAGGTAATACATTTATGATGCAAAGTAGTCTCCATAGCTGGCCATTTCCTTCTGCTATCTTTCAGGCAGCCTATGAGTCCTGCTTTGAATAACTGGTCATCTTTTGAAACGATCCACGAATTGATCCAATAATTTACTTCTTCATTAGACCAGTCAGACAGGCCATGCGCCATTGATCGAAAAAAGTGATAGTATGGGGAAGCAACGTCTATAGAATATTAGGGTGGATTAGGATATCCTATTTCAACATTTCCAATTATGTCACAACATTGCGTTGGGCATTCGAAGGCCGAAAAGTCACTTCATAATGTTGTCTCTTTATATAGTGGCTGTTTTTCTTTCAATGCTCGGCTCAAACGCATTAATAGCATTCGGTAATCGTTACCCGTAATTGTTTCATTCGGTTATAACATTTCACAATACGCTACGCCGAGCTGGTCCCACCGAATACTGAGCATGACTTTGAAACGGTGAATATTTGGTATGGCCGTCGATGTGGTAGCGTGACCGGGATATGCCTATGATTTGCTGCGCTTGGAATTACCGTATTGAATCCATTTTTGATCCTCAGTCAAAATGCGATGCAGAGATACCTTCCGTCTTTGCCTTGCAAGCAGCTGTTCACAAGTAAAACATGGCGTTCAATATCTGTCAGCTTCAACTCGTACGCACTCAATTTTCTTGTTTTCAAGTGATTCTCAAAACTTTCGGACGTCTTGAAATAGATGGTTGCGTCACTCGTAATGATCCTGCCTATTCTAGATTCATTTTACACAAGTCTTGATTGAATAGTGCCTACAATTCTGCATCTTCGAAAACCTTCTCTCTTCCACCACCATGCTGGTCTTCGACATAAAAGTCACCATTCTTAAAGCGCTCAAACCACTTTCGGCGCATTCTTTTTGCTAATAGCGGTCTCACCATATTTGAGAGTACTCGATGAGTGTCAGGCACAGATTTCTTCACATTAAAGCAGAAAATTAAAACTTCCTGCAAATGACGAAAAATAGTTTGGAATATGCAATGGCCTAACCTGTTCCCGGGGGGTGGGAAGTATACAGTGAGAAGAATTGAAATCAACTTGGACCATAATGAGTTAGCCAGAGGTCTCACTCCACTTACTGCGTTTATAACATATTTCTATTTGTAATCGTTAACATGACATGTGTTGGTTGCAGAATAAGTTTAATTTAAATTATGTTATATGTTAATTTTTCAATTTGTTAATATTATTAAGAATTTTTCTTTGTGTATGAATTTTTTGTATACAGGAATTTTTTGTCAATAATTTTTTAAAATAAATTTTTTTTTATAACATTTTAGTTTTCCTGACGATGATAACAAATTGTTATCGAAATATCGAGAAATAAAAGATTTTGAATTGTTAATTTTTTGTAAAAAATAAAGATCTGATGCTGCAAAAATTAAATTTATTTATCTTTAATAATTATATTATTTCTTTTTTATTATTTTTATGTTGTCATGAAAACAATGTAAGTTAGCACTTCTTAATTTCTGCTGCTATGACTTTCACTTCGTACGCTAAGAAAAAACCTCATTACTCGTATTTTTATAAGATTATGCCTGTTATTGCATTTTCTAAATACGAGTATATGCTAACAGAACTTCCATTTCAACTTTAAAGATTATGCCATCATTTCTAATACCACTGTACATACTTAACATGGCGGTAAATTGAATACAATGCAAGAAGGAAAATAAAAATATAAAAATTGGAATACTAATAAAATAACACTGAGCTGGAATGCAATGAGTAAATTTGATAAATAAAGGCCGGAATTAATTAAGCCTTCAAAAACTACTGCAGAGTTCTTCTGTATAAGGGGGGAAAATATATCAGACAGTTTACCAATCTCGACAGCCTGCTTGCGTTCGCAATCTAAGCGAAAGAAAATTGATTTGGGTTCGTCTAACTTTTTTCTATGCGAACGATGTGTCAAAACTCAATCAAAATACATAAGCATATGCGAACGAATAGTAGTGAGATAGACAAACCCAAATTGATTCGAATGTGAGTGACTGGCTTTCTTTCGCATTCATTTTCTTTCGAAATTGGTAAACTGGCTGTATATCTCAAGTTTTAAATACAAAAAACATACATTTAGAAAAAATTTATGGTTGACATGACTGAGGACAGCATAATATTTATGAATTATGCAGTCTGACCCAGAGCTCAACGTCAAGCCGAAACGGGGTGACAGGATTAATTGTAACCATAATGAAAAAAATCAGAAAAAAATCTATCCCATGCAGTTTGAAAAAAAAAATTTTGTGGTAACTCATTTTACCCAGTTCGAATACTTTTGTTCGCACGAAATCTTAAGGCAAAATAATAAAGCATCAAGCATACTATATGGGCTGAAAAATCTCAGGCCTAATACATATATGGCGGTAGTTTTCTTGCAGTCACCTTTTTTCAGTTAATACTAAAGTGCAAAAGACAGCTGTAAAAATTTCATGATATTCTATGGGTTGGGAGTAAGCAACTCCTCTATGAAAACGAACTTCATTTCGAAAGTCAAAATAATTAAAAAAATAAACTTGTTTTGAAAAAAAAACTTATTTATAATTTTAGAATCAAAAATGTGAACCAAAATTTTTTACCTTAGGGTTAATATTGCTCTGGTGTAAACGTGCGCAACCTGGCGCGTATACAGTGGGATATAGCCCTGTAGGAAAGGGTTTGGACTACAATATGGCAGAATACCTTTTTGACGCGCTCTGGCGGGGAGGAGTTATGCTCTATTAAGTAGGTGAATTTTGGGTCATATGGAAGTTGTGAAGTCTGCTGTCGTCTAAGTGTTTATAGCTTTAGTTGGCAGCAGCAGCAAATGCTGTTATGAAGTCGTTCTTCTGTGATGTCGTTAAAATAATCGTTTTCCTCTAAACACATGTATTTTATTTTTGACTGATTGTTGCTTGCTGTCTGCTGTTGTCTATGTGTTTAATGCTTTAGAACTGTATGTGCATGGTTTGTTCTTACTTTTTCGTTCTGTTCTGTTGCGGACTATTCTGTTGAAAATGAAAGTCAACGTTAAGTGACAGCTAGATATGTGCATGATATAAAAATTACAAGGTAGTTTCATTCTCTTTTTATTATTTGTAATAAGGATTTTTGAAGTTTATTTTTAGAGAGAAATACAAAAAGACGTTGCCACACAGTTGAATAAGGGAATTTACTCCTAGAATGGATTTTTTCTGAAATGTGTAGTGCATTGTTCATAATAGAAAATGCCAGAAATAATAAGCTGATAAGTAAGTAGGTATCTGTGGTCGTTTTGAAACCCATGTTAGGTTAGGTTTAATAGGCTGCCAGCTATTGTAAAGCCAGCCCACTTGGGTCCAATTTGCTCCAAAAACTAAAAGCACGGACTTATGCTTATTAGTAAAATTTACGATAGCATTCAAACGAATGCCTATTTTAAAGAAAATATTATTACATTTAAAAGAAAATACTCTTTAGATATTGGAAACAAAGGGAAAAGTTTGATGATTGTGGTTTAAAAATATATAAATAATTGTTTCTACTAGACTGACCCAGTATGTAGCGACAAAACTAATGCACATAACCTTAAATATTCTTCATTATTTACAATAAGAAAAACTTACTTCCATTAGATGCCATTATTTATTTAAATATCAAAGTAAGCATGTATAGCAAAAATTTGCATATAGTTTTCCGTCATTTTCGTGCCTTCAAACTTGTTCTGGACGTGACTTGTAACTTCTCTAACAAATGGCGCGATATAATTATTCAGTGCATTTAAAAGAAAAAATAATAGCTGGTTTTAATAACGGCCAATCAGTGACCGCAATTGCCAAAAAAAATTTGACATTCACCAAGAATTATAAGCCATTTTCGTTATCCGGGTACTTTGGTTACAGAACATAAAGGTGGACGTTCCCGAAAAACCAGTAAACGAAATGGCAAAACAAACTGAAAACAAGGGAATGTATAAGCTAATACGGTAGCACAATTTTATGGAAAATGTCACAATCCTTATATTTGTCAGAAGGTGATTGTTAAGGAAAATTGAGAGAATAAAACTACCTTGTATTTTTTATATCATGGATATGTGTATGTTTTACTCTTTTCAGGTATGGAAACATAAGTTTGAATTGTTATTTGTTGTTGAGCTAGTGGTCTTCTTGATTGGTAAAAAGTACGGTTTATATTTTTCAATATTTCGACACTCCGTTGTGTGTCGAAATATTGAAAAATATAAACCGTACTTTTTACCAATCAAGAAGACCACTAGCTCAACAACAAATAACAATTCAAATTAAAAAAGGGTCGAAAAATTAGAAGCAAGAAACATAAGTTTTTTATTCAAATGTATGTATAAAAAATTTTTTTGTCAAAAGCTAAAAAAATTTGTTTCAATTAAAGATTCTTAAAAGCTAATACATTTTTATCAATTAAGCAACTATGAATGATCAAAAGAATATTATTTTAAAGGGGAAAAAATTATATTCTGTATAATAAGTGTCATAAACTTATTATACAGAATATAAAGAAGTGGACTGTTTGATCACCATTTCTAAATTATTAAAACGAAAAAAAAAACATACAAATTTTTTTCGTTTTTTCATACAAGATAATATTTATATGCATATTTTATTCTTCATTCCAATGTTTTTCTGACAGTTGAATATTTTCACGGAAAAAGTAATTGTAAAATATTTGCTACAGAAATTAACGTCGCAGAACGACAACGACAAGTAAAAACTACAAACACCAAACAAGTAATCTACTAACCAAACAAATAATCTAACTGAAAAATAAAACGGCCCCCATCTATTCTATTTTACTTAACTTGCACATACACATACATACATATATAAAAACTGTTTGTGTGAATATAACGAGTGATTTTTTTGCTATTATCTTTTTGGCAACACTAGTTTTGACAGCTCACGCACGTTTTGTATATTGTGTCACTGTCAAACATCTTCAGTTTGGTCTATAATTTAATCATGAATCGTCTTACAAACGAACAACGCTTGCAAATTATTGAATTTTATTACCAAAATGCGTGCTCTGTTAAGAAAGTTCACCGCGCGCTTCTTCCATTTTATGGTCAGTTTAATCGACCTACTGAGGCTTCTATTCGGGCTATTGTAAAAAAATTTCGCTCCAAATTTACATTGTTGGACATTAAACCACCAACATGCTTACGTAGAGTGCGAACTGAAGAAAATATCGCAGCCGTATCGGCCAGTGTTGGTGATGACCGTGAATTATCGATTCGGCGCCGTTCGCAGCAATTGGGCCTCTGTTACTCCACTACGTGGAAAATTTTGCGGAAGGATTTGGGTGTGAAACCTTATAAGATACAGCTGGTGCAAGAATTGAAGCAAAGCGACCTACCACAACGCCAGATTTTTGGTGAATGGGCTCTTGAAAAGTTAGATGAAGATCCACTTTCTTTATCGAAGAATTGTGTTCAGCGACGAGGCTCATTTCTGGTTGAATGGATACGTGAACAAGCAAAACTGCCGTATTTTGAGTGAAGAGCAGCCAGAAGCATTGCAAGAGCTACCAATGCATCCACAAAAAACAACCATTTGGTGCGGATTGTGGGCTGGCGGTATCATTGGGCCGTATTTCTTCAAAGATGATGCGAATCACAACGTTACTGTGAATGGTGAGCGCTACCGTGCGATGATAACAAACTTTTTTTTGCCCAAAATGGAAGAGCTTGACTTGCATGACATGTGGTTTCAACAAGACGGTGCCACATGCCACACAGCACGCGAAACAATGGACCAATTGAGAGGCGTGTTCGGTGAACAGTTTATTTCACGCTTGGGACCAGTCAATTGGCCGCCCAGATCGTGCGATTTAACGCCTCTAGACTATTTTTTGTGGGGCTATGTTAAAGCTAATGTCTATAGCGGCAAGCCCGCTTCGATTGACGCACTGGAAGCCAACATTGCCAACATTATTCGTGAGATACCGGCCGAAAAGTTGGAAAGAGTATGCCAAAATTGGACTAAGTGGATGGACCATTTGAGGCGCAGCCGCGGCAAACATTTGCATGAAATAATCTTCAAACATTATATTATATCGACCAAACTATCGATCCAAATAAATATTTCATGCATTTTTTTGAATTTTATGTGTTCTTTTTTTTTTAAATTTCCGATAGTTCTTATAAAATCACCCATTATTTGCGATTGGAAAAAAGCTCTAAAACATATGAAGAATAATGTATGTATGTGTGCCGTAACATCTTTCAGTTTTTTATTTGTTGCCTTTTTATATGCCAACATTTGAATGAAAGTAAAATGCTTTTAAAAGCCACTGAATATTGTTGTATTCATGCATTTTTTACAAACTCAAGATTGCGATAATATTACGTCATTGCTCTGTTCCTTCGTACCAAAGTGAAATTATATTAAGTTATCTTTATATTTATAGTAAAGAAGTCTGCATAATAAAGGAACGTACACTTAGAGTAAGAAAACACAGATGTTTTCGAATTATTTATAAATAAAATTTATTATGAATTAAACTGTTTAATTTTTATTTTTAACGAAAATTTAAACTTTTTCATAATTCTATTTTCTTCAATTTAATTATTAATTAATGAAATCTATAGCAATACAAGTTTTTAACTATGACATAATGTGATTTTGGACTCCGTATTTCTGTTTCTTGTTTTTTTTTCTAACACCTAAACCATACTTTGTTTTTAGGATAATGATGTACTTTTTTTTTTTTTTAAATCTAAAAAGTTGTAATCTTTTAAAAAACTTTTCAATTATTAGCAGATATTTTGATCAGTGTATGAAACACATTTTCTCATCTGTCTGTACATTAAGATCTGCATGCAGTATTTTTATTTCTCAGATGCATTTGCAAACATAACAATAGAAAACTTGTCTCCAACTTTCACTTAGGAATGCAGAGCTGTACAATGTTAACAATAGCAAACACACAAACGTATTTCTCCAGCTGGATGTAAATGCACTAGAACTACTCCTGAAGTTTATTAAACAGTTATATGCCAAACTAAGTTAGCGCGTAAAACGCAATACAAATTAGCGCTTAGATATTACGATACATTAACTTACACAAATAAGAGCGATAACTTTGTGCCACAAGTTTTTTTTTTTTTTTTTCATTACCATGTAGTGTGGAAGGTGTTGGACTGAATTTTGCAAATCTGAGCAGTGTCGAAGGTATCTACACTGGTCACTGATCAGTTTTAGCGTTTAGTTATAGACGTTTAGTTATAGAGTTTGTATTTGTTTTTCGTGTTGTTATTGTTAAAGTTAAAACTCCACCACAAACACTACTCCCTCTTTTCTCCCCATCATAACCTATTTTCCTAAATCCAGTACAGTGTGCTGAATATGTAGTAGTCATCCCCTGAGTACTGGTCAGTATGTAGTTGATAGGACAATATTTTAAGGACAAAATACTATTTTTGAATTACATGTTTGAACAAAACCTTATAATATGGTTTTAATCTGAGATTTATGTACACAACTGAGTACAGCCAAGAACCAAAAGTACACCATATACCAATACATTTGGTAAAAATTACAAGAATTGTGTCATGACCAACACTGTCATATAGTCTAAGCCGGTTTTTTCATGAAAATGTCGCGTAAGCGAACTTAAACAACTTTTTTTGCTTAAAAGTGGCTCTGGTAATAAAATAAGGTTATATAAATATGGAAAATGAAAACTTCCGATAATGGTCCATATATACCCAAGATATAGCCTAAACCGATTTTTCCTGAATATAATGCGTAAGCGAACTTAATAATTTTTTTTTCTTAAAAGCGTTTCTGGTAATAAAAGGAGGTTACTAAAATACATAAAATACAAATTTCCGATATTGGTCTATATATACCCGAGATATAGCCAAAACCTCATTTTCATGAATATATCGTGAAAGCGAACTAAAGCAATTTTTTGTGCTTAAAATCTGTTCTGGTAATAAAAATAGGTTACTAAAATACAGGAAATGAGAAATATCGATCCTTATATATAATATGCGAATATAATGCGTAAGCGAACTTAATAATTTATTTTTCTTAAAAGCGTTTCTGGTAATAAATAATAAATAAAATACAAATTTCTGATATCGGTCTATATATACCTGAGATATAGTAAAAACCAATTTTTCATGAATATATCGCGTAAGCGAACTTAAACAATATTTTTGTGCTTAAAAGCTGTTTTGATAATAAAAGGAGGTTACTAAAATACAGCAAATGAGAAATTCCGATATCGGTCCCTATATTCGTATAGCCGAGATATAGGCTAAACCGATTTTTCCATAAAAAAATTAATTTTTTTTTTTTTTTTTTGCTTAAAAGCAAGTTCTGATTATTAAGGAAGGTTACTAAAAGAAAGGAAATGAAAATTTCCGATATCGGTTCGTATATACCCGAGATATAGTCTAAACCGATTTTTAATGAAAGTGTTGGGTAAGCCAACTTAAACATTTTTTGCTTAAAAGAAGTTTACATAATATAGGGAAGTTACCAGGAAAAATTAATATCTCCGATATCGGTCCATATATACCCAAGATATAGTCTAAACCAATTTCTTGGTGAAAAAAATTTTTTTTGCTTGAAATCAGTTCTGATTATAAAACGAGGTAATTAAAATACAGAAAATTTTAAATTCCGATATCGGTCCATATATACCCGAGATATAGCCTAAACCGATTTTTGCATGAAAATTTCTATGAAAGATTTCCTTTTTGGAATGGTGATTACAAGGCAAAATTATTTTTTCCTCGATGACGGTCCATATTTTTTTATTGCTATCATCACATCAATATAAAATTTATGTAACTTAACATATACATACTTATTTGAGATTCTACTTATATAAGTATTACAACAAATAAAATCTTATACTTTAGGATTAAAATTACATATTTTAATAAATATTTCAGTTTAAGGTAAAAAGAGAAAAAAAAATCTTTATCGGTCCATATATATCCGAGCATATTTAGTTCAAATTTGTAATATATGCTATATATACGTGACTATTCTGAAGGGTATTTTAGATTCGGTCCAGCCGAATATACTACACTCTTACTTGTTTTTTTTTTTTTCGGTAGCAGCTTTTATCAGCCACTCTGTAGTAACATATAGTTATAATAGAAACATATAGTTGTGACAGTTAGTGTGATACCTTTTAATTCCTATATAGCTCTATATAAAAATGAAAAATATAAGAGCTCTGAAAACTTTTGTCAAACTGAAGTATTTTTACTGCCTTATATTCTGAAATAATTAAATTTTTGTGCATAAATCATTAATAAGCAATTTTTTTGTTACTACATATGTACGATATTAACTAATTATTTGTGAGTTCGAGTCCAACTTCAGTCAAGAAGAAGGATTATTTTTAATTATAACAATAATTGCTGTGAAACAATAAGACCAAACAAGAACAGAAAAAATAATTGAATACCATATAGCTGGGGAACAACAAGCTGTTTCGTAGTTGCTACACTACTCATCAGCACCTAACAGGGATTCGAACTCGGGATCATGTGAACATGATATATTTTTAACACGGCCGCTTAATTAATTTAGCCACTGAGGTCATTAATTATTCTTCAGTTAATGTTTGCCGCAATTTTTGTTGACATTTCAGTTGTTACTGTGAATAGTTTTGCTCACTAAACACACCCGCAACAGCAGTCATTTTAAAACTTGACTAAATTTTATAAGAATTTTCTGCTAATTGTTCAATAACTTAATTGAATTTTTGTACAGAGAGTAATCGGTAATCTTAAAAAACGTATATGGCTGAATAGCGTATAAGCATCTTAACAAAAAATTTGGAATATTACATAAATATTTTTAAAATCTAACAGCCTTATTCAAAAAAAAAAAATTACTTTTGGTTTTATGTACATATTCTTTACCAAATGAGTAAAGCTTAAGAAACTGTTATTAAAAATTTGTATTCAGAAAACACATATTAACTGATAAATGATTTAAGCAATTTTGAATTTTTGAACTGATAACAGTAATGCATAAAAGTGCCTCTTAAGTTCCAAAAAATTGTGGCTTATGTTCTAATGATGCAAAAAATATGTATAATGTTAATCGGTAACCGAATTTGCGAATACTTTTTGGTTGTAAAATCAAGAAAAAAAAAACATTTGCGTACAATAAACATTTCTTTGCTTTTATCTTTTAGTGAAAAATTTTAATGAATAAAGTTAAAAAATTTATTTGAAAAACCAAATTGAGTAGATTTTCGAAGGCGAATGAGTTGTATTTTTTTCATTACGAATAAAAGGAACTCGAATAACTTTACAATTACTTTTTTGTATCGGGTGGTTAAATTTCAAGGGCCGATATTGAATGCGAACCACACCTAAACGCCAAGTTTTTTTCCCAATTTTATTTGACATTTCTCTATTTCAGACTTATTCAATTTGAATAATGGAGAGATACACAATCCAACAATGTGTTAAAGTTATCCAGACTTATTATGAAAATGATGATCAATTTTCGAAGCAAATCATCTTCAGTGATGAGGCACATTTTCACCTCAGTGGATTCGTCAATAAACAGAATTGCCGCATTTGGGCGAATAAGAATCCAAGAGTGACTGTCGAAAAACCAATGCACCCACAAAGAGTGACTGTTTGGTGCGATTTATGTGCTGGCGGCATCATTGGGCCGTATTTTTTCCAAAATGAGGCCGGTCAAGCAGTTACTGTGAATGGTGTTTGCTATCGTGAGATGATAACGAACTTTTTATGGCCCGAATTCGAAGATATGGATGTAGACGATATGTGGTTTTGCAGGACGGTGCCACTTGCCACACAGCTAACGAAACAATTGCTCTTTTGCGCAACAAATTCAATGGCCGTGTTATCTCACGTAATGGCGATGTCAATTGGCCGCCAAGATCATGTGATTTGACACCGTTGGACTTTTTTCTTTGGGGTTATTTGAAAGAAAAGGTGTACGTCGATAAGCCAGCAACAATTCAACAGCTAAAGGATGAAATAATTCGGCACATTAACGGCATAGAACCTCCATTATGCCTCAGGGTCATCGAAAATTTGGACCATCGGATGGAGGCATGCCGCCGTGGTCGCGGCGCCCATTTGGCCGATATTTTGTTTCATACATAATTGAGTAATACCACTATATCATAATAAAATAAAATTACAATAATTTCCTAAATAGTTTGTGTTTTATTCAAAATCAACATCGGCCCTTGAAATTTAACCACCCTTTATTTGGACATATGTTTTCAATTTCTTTTTCACTTTTAAATAAGTTTTTATTTCAAAAATTTTTTTTCATAAATATGTATGTATGTACATATGCACATATATACACACACATGCATGTTCACACTTTTATATGACCAAATAAGATTTTGTCCTGAAAATTTATATTGGGGACAAAAACCAATAAGAGGAATTATGACTAAAAGCAGTTTTAAAGATGGGCAGAAGGTTTATTTAAATTTCAGCATTTGACACTGAGTTAATATCAGTATATTAAACAAATGTGGGTTTTTGAATAATACTTTAGGCTATTTTGTTCATAACGATAAGTAAACGTTTAGTAAGTTTTTTTGAATAAGGCTGTAAATATGTAATTAAATTTTCCTCCATACTATTCCCTTTATGTAGAACAATAATAATGCTTGCCAGCTCTGATGCTTGCATAATATTTTAAATAAAAACTAAACCCGCATTCTTGTGCTTATTCGCGTTACAAAAACCGAACTACAAGATCTACGCTGTATTCTGTATTTCTTCGCATTTTTTTTTCAGCAAATGTATGTACGCGTAACAATAAGGAACTTTTTGTTAAAGTTCTTATATATATATATTTCTTATTTCGCTTTACATAAACATACACAATGGTTTTAGATATTTTCATTCAATGTTTTTCCTTTTCAACATTTTATTCCTTAATGTGTAATTTAACTGCCAAGAAAAAAATATTCAGTTTTTTCTTACAATTGAAAGTACTTGGATTGCATTTATATTTTTTTTCTTTATATTTTTTTTTTTTACAATATAAAAATATATGTATATAAACAAAAAAATAAAAATCAAAGTCAGTTTGAAAGAAGATAGAAAGTAAGAAATAAAATAAAGGCATTATCTTTAGATGTATGAAAAATGGAAATAAAAATTTTAAAGTGCCATCTGTACAACGAGAAAGCAAGTGAATGCAATAAATAGAAGAGAATGAATATCGCGAAAGTAATTAACTGCCTTCGCGCTAAAAAGCAACTTCTTTTTAATGTGTGCTGCTGAAAAACTCAAATCTTTTTGTTCTTGTGGAGTTTACCCAAGAAAATACGAGTGTGCTGCTTCAAATAGCGCTTCCGAGAAATATGATTTTTAAGGGCGTCGAGCTAATCAGAAACTATTCTTTGTATAATTAATATGCGCTTGCTTTAGAACGCTCCTTTCACGCATTTTTCCTATATTTGCTACCTGACCACATTGCATCGTTGTTTACCATTGTTGCTTTTAATTTGACGTAATTGGGGTACAACCAACTTGTGTTTAATAGGGAAGTCTCACCTTCTATTAGCTAAAATATATATGGTGCTTGGGAGTAAAATTTACTCTAATGGCTTCAAAAAATCTTATACCAAGCAAGGCAGGTTTATACAGGTAGTGGCAGAACTACAATAAATACAACATCAACATGTAGTTTGTTGTTGTTGTATTTATTGTAATTCTGCCACTACCTGTATATAGCTGCCTTGCCTTATACAATATTAAATATTGTTTGCTTTTTTATGTTTGTTATTAATAATTAAGTTTTTTTATTCGCTATTTAAGCTTCTAATATTTATACCAGTAAAAAATTATAAATAGCTTGTTTTCTATGTTTCCCAGCTATCTATATGTCAACATTTCATAGGAACTACCCTAATCATCAGTAGACTTTGGAAATTTTTGAAAGATATTCTCAAACATTCAACTTTATATCCCAACAAGCTAAATAAATTGTTGCAACGATTTGTTTTCAAAAAAAAAAAAATCGTAGCAACCAACGGTTGTTCATTTGTTTGAGAGGTGTATTGAAATGTTAGAGACGTTTATAAATAGAAAAGCTTGTTTTTTGTATTTTGACGGATATTATTAAAGCATTTTTCCTTTTAAATTCTCAGCAATTTATTTGGATTGTTGGGATATAAAGTTGAATGTTTGAGAATATCTTTCAAAAATTTCCAAAGTCTACTGATGATTAGGGTAGTTCCTATGAAATGTTGACATATAGATAGCTGGGAAACATAGAAAACAAGCTATTTATAATTTTTTTTTTTTTTGTTATTAATATTTTTTTTCCTTTTTTGAATTATTAATAACTCAAAATTTTTGTCGGTGTCTGTGTTTTTTTTTAGATTAAAGTATTAAACACATAGACCACAGCAGACTACACGACTTCACAACAGCAAAAGCTGCAACCGGCAATTTTAGTCATGTAGGGCACTACAGAATTCTTTTGAACACGGCAGCAACATAAATTCAATTCATTTTCAAATAATTATATTTCAGTGTGGCCACCTAAGAGGTTTTAGCTTCACAAAATTTTTTGATTTACAGAACAAGATCTATTTACATCAAACGTTCATGAATAAATTCTTCTGTCTGAAAAGTAACGTCTTAAAAAGATAAAAAGAATAAATTAAAAACATTTTTGTTTACTACGATTAACTCAGATTAGGTGGACCTTCAAAGTTTAAAATATAATCCGATATAACATCTGATCCATAATGAGCCCTGCGTTAAAGAAATGAACTACTTGTATGTCATGTAAAATCAACTGGTATGTACATATGTATCTAATCACATCCTACTTATTTAATAAAATTAAGTTTTCTTGTTTTAAGTCTAATGGCCTTATTCATTAAAAATATTGTCTGTTTATTAAAAAACTCTTATTTGACAAATTTCTAGAGAAAATTTGTCAAATAAGTGTTTGATAAACATATAATATATTTTATGAATATGGCCGTAAGTATGTATGCATATATTTAACAATAGTACCGATAAATTTCTTAATTTATTTAAAACATCATTTACGTTACGTTAGATTAGAAAATACGTTATATAAGAAAATATAATATATCCAAGAGCACATTGGTCACACTGTTTTTAGTGTGTTTTTGTAGTCAAGAAAAAAAGAAATTAGTTTAATTCGAGTGCGGCAAAAAAAAATCAGCATGGACAACAACCTGCAGTCGTGTCGCCTTGCTGTTGTCAAAATAAATGTTCGCATTTAAATACATGTATTTTATATTTGACGTATTGAAGTCGGATGTTTGCTGGCTTCAATGTATTTAATGCTTAAATTGTTATTCTTTAATTTTTAAATGTATGTATTAATGTTAAATAGTCGAACTTATTTTAATATTACTAATTTTATATGATGATTATATGATGATCATTCGTCTTACTAAAGTTCAATCATTTGGCCAAGAAATATTTTTATTTTTAATTATAACAATCATTGACGCGATCAATAACTCTTGATCAAAGAATACAGGGAAAAATAATTGAACACAATAAAGCTGGGGGACAACTAGCTTTTAGCAGTCGCTACACTGCTCATCAGCAACCACCAAAGTAAAATCTTCTTTCTGGCAACGCTGTTGGTATCGTTGGGTTACCAGAGAGTGATATGTATCTCAGCAGATCTACATATTACTGGTCCAGTTCACAACCAACCCTAGCATCGGATAAAAAAAATCAATCCACTTACGTCATATACCGATACCTCCGGCAAATCACTCAGTACCGGTCTGTTTAGGCACACGCCCTTATATAAGTGTTGCACATTCTTCACTTCCTCCTCGTGTCTATAACTTCTGCAGAAATCATTAAATGAAAAATTTTAACTTTTCGCATGCGTCTCTATGGGGCAATATTTCGTCAGGTCCCTCACAGTAGAACGTAACCGCCGTCCGGGTAGATCCCTAACGGTCCTCCTATTATCGTATCTGAGCCATGTCAGTCTTAATCCTCTAGGTAACCTCACTAGACCATCCGTCTTGAGCGGTCCCTAAAAATGGACGCTGTACTTGTTTCCTACGGCTCTTCAGCAGGATTATTAAAAGATATTTCTCAAGTTTAAACCGCAAACATTCAAAAGAATGCAAAATATTATTTCTTTTGGTGATGAACTGAATGACTGCTCGTATTTGGTAACTCGGGTTTTGGTGAACATACTCGTATTTGGTTTTCTCATTTTAGTTTTTATTAATGAAATTTGTATTGTGTTAAATGAGGCTCCTTTATTCATTCAAGTCACCAAATTTGATACAAGCAAATGCAGATAAAAACTAAAACTTCAAAATTTCTACATGAAAACAATCAAATGAAAATGAAATAAAAAATGGTTCTATAAATAAATGCAGTGTCCGTATATTTTATGTTTGTCTTGCAAAAGTAAAAGTTAATACAGTAATGGACAAAATAATAATTTTCACCTACTCTCTAGTTGTTTAATCCTTAATGAAGACTTCCAGCATATTACACATGTAGAAAATAAAAAAAATTTCGAATTACATGGCGAAAGTGCAGCTGTGCGACTCTTTGATAGTAAATTTTATCGTTCCTGCCTTTAATATTCTTCTTGTTGTATAATCAACTTACTTAGGATAATTTTCAACATTTTCATTGAACTACACAGAAAAATTTTTGTTCCTGTTCAATAACCAAATTCGTTTAATCAATTAATAAATTGTTTGAATGCGGACCTGTAAAGGAATTCGTGGATTCAAACAAAACTTTAGCAAAAATATTAATTTCTTAAATTTCATGATACGTCATGACCCGAGTTCAAATCCCAGTGGGTGTTGATGAGTAGTGTAGCGACTACGAAACAGCTAGTTGTCCCCCAGCTAAAGATTTGATTATCATTTTTCTTGTCTTCTTCAATAAATAATTATTGATCACAGCAAGTTTGTATTGTAAAAAATCCTTCTTAAGAAAAATAATAAAGAAAGGAAAAACTTGAACTAAAACCCGATGTACATACATATGTACAAACCAAAAAATTTTTAATTTAGTAAAAATAATTATTGATCGAAAACAAATATTTTTTTAAACAACAACAAAATACGATACGACAAGTTTATTTTTTGATATTTATGTATTTTTTCAGACAAAAATTTTGTTTTGATTTTATTTTTACTATAATTTTTTCTGTGTATGTTGTTTACTTTGCTAATAAAAATAAAAATCATTCATTAATTTGTTATTTACAAGTGTATAAGTGTTTTTATTTGCAAAGTTAATTGTTTATAGTAAAAAATAAGTTAATACCTTATTGTCCATCACTAGCCTCCACTTTTTGTCCATTTCTCTGGTAGCATATAAAAGAACAGCGTTCTGTATCGATCAAAGTCAGCAGAAGGTTCTAGCTGTAAGGCAGGTGAGCTAAAACGTTCCATCCACTGTTTTTAAGATGTGTTTTACCCCTCTTGCAACATGTGGCTGAGAACTGTTATGTTGAAAGATTATGGCCTCATGTTTCGTCGAATATTCTGGTAATTTTTCGTTGAAGCAATTATCTTTAGTACATATCATCTGTGAACGTTTGACCTGATTTCAAAAATTCATTTGCTTATGTTGGATCAGTACTCCAGGGAAGCCCACTTCAAATAATGAGAAGGAAATAGGAATTAATGCTTCCGGACGTTTGACTTGAACCTATCAATAATACTCGTAATATGGGGAGAACAAAACACACGTTACTACAAAAAAAGTGTTAAAATTAAATTAGCGTATTAGCACTGTAAATCTTATTTTGAAGCGACGAGGTTCATTTGAACCTTGTGGACATCCCAAAGCCACCAACCAGCTAGTCACCCGATCTATCCCCTATGGAATTTTTTTTAATAAGGCTACCTCAAAGAGAGAGTTTATACTGACAATCTCCAATCTGTTGTGGCTTTAAAAGAAAATATATACTGCATCATGTGGCGCAGAACACAAGGCTCCGTTTTGAATAGTGCGTTCAACTCGACGAAAGATAAAATCGGCATTAGCATTCTATCGTTCAATGTTCTTAATAAAAACTTGTGTCAATTCTATAAGTCTACTATCAGACATCCTATATTATAACAATACTAACTATGTGACTAGTATGGTTATTTGATGAAATACATATGGATTAGGTGACAAAAGTATGGTTAGTTAGTATGGTCGAGTATGCCAATTATATAATTTAGTTAAAGCCTTGCTTACTATTATAACGATATTGAAGCCAATTAAAGTGTTGTTTTACAAACAACGACATTTAAAAATAACACTGTAATATTATTGGCAACAACTATATAATAATACAACAGTATGAGAGCCTCAGAATATAATCGTAGCAACCATATTTTTTTTACGTGTAGAGCAAAAAATGGCAAGATGACAAAGAATATTTTAATTAATAGAAATAATAAAACAATTATTATTGTATTCAAATAATATACAAAACCAATAAGTGCACCCCGCCACAGCGATTTAGTGGAATAGTTTATTTATTTATGTATTTATTCATTCATAATATGTAATACTAAGCCCATAGGGCCAATAATTCTATTACATTAGACAGATTAACACCTGATCAGGTATATGTTATAGGGAAAAATTGAAATATGTATATCATATAAAAACTGTAACATAACATTGCATTATACAACTTAAAGATAACAAACCAACTCATTCATAATCCAATAAAAAGAAAAAAATAATAATAATAATAAAAAATACAATGAAAAAAAAATCAGAACTAGCATATATTAAATCAGCTCCCCAGCCAATGTTTATTCTATGTAGATAAGTAAAATAAAACAAAACAGTCCAAAATAGTAACAAGACATCAGAACAGTAGTCAGTCAACGAACCCCTGAACAAAATATTTCAAGAGCTTCAAGCGAAACACATTAATGGAATGAGAGAAAATATGTAAAAAATATGATAATTGCTTCCACCAGCGAGCAATTCTTACTTTAAATGACTTCTCAAAAAATTACGATGTTATTCTTGGTATAATAAGTTGCGGGTTTCAAGTTGAGTGCCCAAAAACAAATGATCTGTACAGTGATATTGGTCTAGAAGCTTTCATTGTCTTATACAAAAAATACTAAGTTTCGACACTCGACAAATTCGTGAAAATAGCATCCCAGAAAATTTCGGACATACGATGAAATGTGCTCTCTTCGACGAACACTGTAGATAAAGCGAACCACAGTATTGACCAAACGATTAACTCTTCGCAGATGTGTCATACAGCAGCCTGACATTATTTCAAACCCATATAATGGGTGGTTAAATTTCAAGGGCCGATGTTGAATGTGAACCACACCTAAACGCCAAGTTTTTTCCCAAATTTTATTTGACATTTCTCTATTTCAGACTTATTCAATTTGAACCATGGAGAGATACACAATCCAACAACGTGTTAAAGTTATCCAGACTTATTATGAAAATGATGATCAATTTTCGAAGAAAATCATCTTCAGTGATGAGGCACACTTCCACCTCAGTGGATTCGTCAATAAACAGAATTGCCGCATTTGGGCGAATGAGAATCCAAGAGTGACTGTCGAAAAACCAATGCACCCACAAAGAGTGACTGTTTGGTGCGGTGTATGTGCTGGCGGCATCATCGGGCCGTATTTTTTCCAAAATGAGGCCGGTCAGGCAGTTACTGTGAATGGTGTTCGCTATCGTGAGATGATAACGAACTTTTTATGGCCCGAATTGGAAGATATGGATGTAGACGATATGTGGTTTCAGCAGGACAGTGCCACTTGCCACACAGCTAACGAAACAATTGCTCTTTTGCGCAATAAATTCAATGGCCGTGTTATCTCACGTAATGGCGATGTCAATTGGCCGCCAAGATCATGTGATTTGACACCGTTGGACTTTTTTCTTAGGGGTTATTTGAAAGAAAGGTGTACGTCGATAAGCCAGCAACGATTCAACAGCTAAAGGATGAGATAATTCGGCACATTACCGGCATAAAACCTCCATTATGCCTCTGGGTCGTTGAAAATTTGGACCATCGGATGGAGGTGTGCCGCCGTAGTCGCGGCGCCCATTTGGCCGATATTTTGTTTTATACATAATTGATTAATACCAATATATCATAATAAAATAAAATTACAGTAATTTCCTAAATAGTTTGTGTTTTATTCAAAATCAACATCGTCCCTTGAAATTTAACCACCCGATAGAATATTCGATATTAACAATATTTGTAAGTCTGTTAATAAGTAACAGACTTACAAACAATTGTACAAAAAAACTACATATAGGAAAGCTATGATAAAATCTAAATTGATCATTTTATTATATTCTTTCCTTTTTCTATGAACAATATGTAAGTTACTCGTAATTGGCGTTTTGAAGATTACGTCTAAGATAAAATATTATTAAATACCAACACTTGGGCAGAGATGCCCAAGCCCTATGCGCTTGATGCTTAGTTGTTTTTGTAAAAGCGCTTAGCTATAGGACTGTGCTCTTTAATAAACACATACATACAACACACAAACAACTTTGTCTTATATATTTCCTTGGCGTTCTTCACTGCACACACACACACAAGAGCAAAGCAACAACACTTTCGCATGCTTTGCTGTTAAACATTGACGACAGCGATTATCAATATAAATTTTGTTTTTGTATTTATGTTTTGCTTTTTACAACAAAAAATATAAAATAAAAGTAGATTTTCCTTAAATTTATTGGTGTTTGCTCTTCCATTAAGAACTTTTGGGCACCCCTGCTCTAATGTGTGCTCTTGTCTTTAGTTGGCACAAAAGATGTTGCTAATTAAAATGTATAAAAAGCAATATATTAAAAAGAACTATGAAAAAATATTAACATTTTAATGTGCTTAAATTGTGGCTCTATCAAACTCTTTTTGAAAATAAGCTTCCATGCACTTATAAATCACAAAGGCTCCTGGAAGAGCAAGCCCGAATGCTAAATACGAACTCTAGATGTTGATCTCAGTTATCAAATGCTTTAAGCAGCCATCTTTATCAACTATTTTTAACTATTATTTTAACCAAAACTGTTCGCATTCATAAGCACACAAACATCTATTTTAATAGCATTGACAGTGGTCATGACAGAATGATGTTTCTGTTTTATTATGAAAAATAAAAACGTGTTGGAAAAAATGCAGCAAATGCTTAAGTGTCACATGTTCGCATGAGTATGAAGCTGATATTAGTGCTTTTGATGTTTACCCACACATACATACCTACATAAATAAAACTAACAAATGCGAATTGCAAACATACGCATACAAATCAAACACATACATAGATGGCTACATATCATATATACATAGATGAGTATTTTGTATACCAAACACATACAAATGAAATATCTATCTATGCATGAATCTATCCAGTTTTATGTGCAAAAATGAACACAAGCTGTGCTTAAATGTAAAATAAACTTCCTTTGCACTTGTTTCGAAAGCACACATGTAGCAAAGGTTAATTGAGCATTACACGAAATTGCCAAGTTTCTGAACTAAAGGGACAGTAAAACTAAATATTAAAGGGGGAGTAAGAGGCAAAAGCTTTAAAAAATATTGATTACTTTCTTTTCTGCTTGTATTTATATTTCCACAGAACTGTAAATTATTTTGTGCTTTGCTGAAACATTCATTTACTGCTCATTTTCCATTTGATTATGAGAGATAGTTTTACAAGCTTTGAAAATATTTCAGTTAAAGGAACCATGAAAATGGCAGATTAATTGCAAGGCTCACACAGGTCGCAACTTTTTGTCATATGTTTGTAGTCTATATACGGCAAACCTGAAGAGTTCACGTCTTAAAATCCTCCTTAATGCAGTTTCGCAGCAGTCAATGGAAGACAAGGCTTAATGAGTTGGTAGACTGAAGCGCCAGCCTTTAACCTAACCATCACTTCTGGTTCCTTACATTTCAGGTGTTGTAAAACAACATCACCTGGGGGGTTACTAGCCCCCGACAAATGGCATTTCACTATAGTTAACAGGGCACACTGATGCCCTGTCTACGATTTTAAACTACAGCCAAAACGTCTCTGCCAAGGTAGACATGATCAGCATCCAGAGGGCTTAGCTGATCTCTGTTCTGCCAATTTTAACCCTTGGTAAGGATTTGTAAAGTTCAACACAACATAAGTTTTGCAATTCTTGGAATTTTATTTGCCACAACAAACGGCGGAAACCATCCCCTCTATGCCCCAGAAAGCACAGTGCTCTTTTTTGGCAAACCCTTCTTACCGTGAGGAGTCCAAACGAGATAGCGGGATATTCAAACCTGCAAGCTTTTCTGGGTACAAGGGCACAGTGAAGTACCTGAAAATGTTGTAGTAGCCAAACTGACAAAGGCCCGAGTGCGGTTACAGCAAAGGGATATAGATGGGATGGTTGGGATCCCACTCAAAAGCTTTGCACACATGGCAAATGGTCTAGTAAGGTTACCTTTGGAATATCAAGGAGGAGATGGACCAAATATGATAATTGTAGGCTTATTATTCTGCGGGTGAAGGATGGCGCGATTGGAATTATCGATTGCGCGAATTTGTCAGTCACGATGTTGCAGTGTTCGAGTGAACATGATTTTTAAGTAATTGCTCGTCGTCAAATTTTGTTCAAAGTTGGATATTCCGCGATATATTATAGACCGAGTGTCAACTTAATTCATTCATAGATGCAGAAATTCCGCGCAACAGCTTCGGCTATGAATGACCTACGACCTGAGCCCAGTCAATCTTTCAGGTCCTTCAGAAACATTTAACAGGTTTAAAGCAGTTAACGTGAAAATAATAATACGGAAAAGAGCAGCCTCACTAAGACTTACTTGAGTGATTGTTCATGAAAGTGACTTTGATTTACGCAAAATTTTTGTGAAACAATGTAGCAGCGTTTTTGCTCAGTAAGCACCATTTTTTGGAGTGACGAACCTCATTTTCGCTTGAGCTGCCTCGCCAACAAGCAAAACTGCTGGTACTAGCCTCCACAAACCCGCAACCTTCGATTGAAACCATTGCATAGCTCCAGAGTAACTGTTTGGTATGCCTTGTTCACGCATGAGATAATTAGGCTAATTTTTTTTTTCGAAAATTTTTGAACCCATGCAACGAAAATTATCAACGCATGAGTTCTTTTTACCAAATTTTTTTTACATGAATTTTTTTTGCCAAACCCGTGAGTTCAATCACCGTAGTCTTCCCACACGTGGTTTCTACAGGATGAGGCGACTACACTTACAGCCATAGCTTCGAGAAATTTATTTCGGGAAAATGTCTCCTTTAAATTGAACACTCACTTAAGCGATCTAACTCCTTTGGATTTTTTTATGAGCCCACCTCTAAGAGAGGCTCCATAAAAAGGAAAATATTTGTTGAGAAATTAGCTCAATTGAATCACGCTTACTGCAGCGTATGGCTCGACGGAAGCTGCCATACTTTTTAAAAGGTACAATAACAAAAATCAAAAAATCGTTTTGAATGATCGAAAAGTGAAGTTACATAAGTTAGCTGAAATCGTAAAGATATCAAAACAAGGTGTTGGTCTTATATTGCATGAGTATTTGACTCTGCGCTGTTGAAAGTGGTTGCCGCGTTTGCTCACTGTTGAACAACAACGAGAACGTATTGATTATTCTTAGCCATTTTTAAACATAACAAACCAAAATTTTTGCGTCGATATGTGAAAATTAATGAAACATGGATCCATCACTTTACTGCGGAATCAAAACGCTCCTCTTCTGAGTGGCCAGCAACTATTGAACCTCGTCCTAAGCGCCCGAAAGTACAACAATCGGCTGGTCATGCTATGGCTTCGGAATTTTTGGATCTTCATCGACTATCTTGAGAAAGGTAATACCATTATTACCATATTGAAATGTTACAGCGGTACTGGAATAAATGCATTGCTCTTGATGGAGATTACGCTGATGAATAAAGCTAATTTTGAACAAAAAAAACCGTGTTTTCTTTTTTAGCCCTAGGACTCTTCAGGCCATGTCTTAACGACTACTCAATATTTATACCATCCATGAGTGCAGATGAAGCTGTTATGGTCTTGAATTTGTGTGTTAATAAATAACACTGGGCGTTGAAGTCGACCTTGTTTTTTATCCCATTCGGAGATTAACAGCCAGCCTGCAGATGTCGAAAAAATAAGTTCATTCGCTTTCTAGGCGAAAAAAAATTTATTTAGGTTTGTCTAACTTTATTCTATGCGAATGATGTGTCAAAATTCAATTAAAATAAGCAGACCCATATTGATTCGAATGTGAGGGGCTAGCTTTCTTTCGCATACACTTTCATTAGATATTGGCGAACCGGCTGCAGAAAGTCATTCATATTTTGGTTTTCCGGCACGATCTCGGATAGGCTGGACCTATAACTGGATGAGTACGAATGGAAAATTCTGTAGTCCTCTGCAAAAAAGTCGATAGATTTACAAGTTTATTTAGATCATTAAGGAAAATATGATATAGAGTAGAAAAAGAACCGAGCCTTGCCACATCCCGGAGTTAATCTTAAACTCGGTTGATAAAACACCATCTAAATTAACTCATATACGAGTAGTGTCGTCGCTGAGAAAAGTACAACAGAACTGAAAAAGTATTCACCGACACCAAAAGCAGCAAATTTTGTTACAAATGGACTATGCCACACTTTATCAGATATCTTTTTTAGAGCTACTATTTTACTTTCACCGAAATTATGGATCGTACACTATTTGCAGATGTGTAAAAACATTGCCAGTAGTGCTACACCTGCGAAATTTATATTAGCCGCCACAAAGTAATTTATGTGTCTCTGAACACATCTCAAGATGATACTTAACCAGACTGATTTTTCCTGTAAAATCATGCTAAGCCATGAAGCATTTGTGAGACATTATCACCTTGATGGTTTTGTCAATCGCCGAAATTCCCACCTTTACGGTTCTTCTACGTTAATAAAATCTAAATCAGCCTTTCACTTTACTTCCAGGTTTTAATAACTGCTCAATACAACTACTTATTGTGCCCATATGTAGCACAAATACAAAAATTATTCAGGAAAAAGGAATAGATACACTAAAAAATGTTACTACTAGATTAAGTGGACTGTAATATATTTGCAAAGGCTTGCAAAAATATTACTCCATTGTAGTGAATTGTTTGCGAAATAAGAAACGCAGCAGTTTTGCGAAAGATAAAATGTTAAAAAAAAGAAGAGAAAAAGTGCAACAGAAATTACACAAACAGCGCGTTGGAACGTCAAGCTGAATCAGCGCGTAAGCGTGTCAATGTCAGTGGACAAAGCAACTGCTGTAAGTGTGTCCATGGTTAAGTGCATTTGTGGATGAGTTTGAATGCGGTTGATGTTCAGAAGAGCTGATTTATCCAACAAACAGAGTGGAGCATAAGAATTTATTTTACTTAAGTAAAGTGAATGAATGAATATTGCCGTTTGCTTTAAAATATATGTGAGTATGTGTTATTGCAAGTGTACGTGTGTACATTCTTCTTTGTGTGTGTGTGTGTATGAATGTGTGTTTGTAAAATACTATGACAATCATTGCCTTTCCTGTTTCTTAATATCCAGTGGTTGGCTGATACATTGAATACTGCAAATTTCGTATGACACATGGTCAGTAAAGGATTGAAGTAATATTTTTCTTTGCTCTTTTATCACTTATTTATATTCTGTAAGCGTGTGTAACTGTGTGTGTATGTGTGTGTGTGTGTGTGTGTGTGTGTGTGTGTGTGTGAGTCTGTTTGAGGGTGTGTATTATTTCTAGTTGTTTGCAGCACCAATTTATTTTGATATTTCAGTATTGTCAGCAAGTGAGAATGTATGTGGTTTTGTATTGGCATGTGTTGAAGTTGTTGCATACCATTGGGAATATGAAATATTTAATAAAACCGAAGAACAAAAAATAGAAATGAATTAAGTATATTTTCAAATAATCATTTCGACATTTCAACACATAAACTCGTACATATTTCTAGTAGATAAAAAAAAAATTTGCAATAAATTTGTTGAGAAGGGAAAATAAAATCAAATAAGAATTAATTTTTTTTTAAATCTTTCCGATAGAAGAATGGTAGGCTGGATAAAAAAAGTGTTTTATACATGTTAATTTAAAAAGGCTTCTGATACAATTTAGTGCTAGTATCAGAGAATAATTTATTACACTTTTCTTATTTCGTTCATACCAGAAAGGTAAAAGTTATTTGCAAAAGATTTTGAATTCCGACTAGATCACTAGAACAATTGCGGAAAATTATGGAAAATGCGAAAATAGCAGCACAAATGTGTCTCCACACTGGTGGCTGATATCATATCTTCCAATTAACTGAAAAATTTACGCTGTTATCAAGTTAATCAGAAAATAAATTGGACTTTGTATGCCAAAATTCTATGCTGAAATTTATTATTGATATTGATGTTATAATTATGATGACATGCTGGCATTAATATAAAGATTTCTTTATAAGTATCGACTGTTAATAAAATAAATCCAGCCAATTCTACCATTCCCATACTTTGATTCGATTAAGAAATCTAATAAATTCGAATTTCAGCCACCAGAAATCTACAGGAATGATAATATTGGATGTGCAGGCCGCTTTTGACTCTGTATGGCATGATGGGGTCATCTTTAAAATGATTAATTTACACTTCCCTACATATCTTATAAGAATTATAAACTCCTTTCTTGTACAACGCTCATTCAAATACCATATTGGTTCATTCTCGTCCGACGTTTTTTTCAATTCCAGCAGGCTGTCCTCAAGGCTCCTTTGTCACTCATTCTTTACAACTTATATACTAGCGACTTTCCGCAATTAAATTATTGTACCGTTTCAATTTTTGCTGATGACACAGCGGTTATCTGTTCCGACGTATTATCCACCCACACATAATAGTCAATCTTGAGCGAGCCTTAACGGAACTCCAACATTATTTCAATAAATGGAAAACAAAGTTAAACTCCAGTAAAACACAAGACATTTATTTTTCAAGAAAACGAAAGACTTGTTTCTTACCGCACAGTAGTGTGACATTTAACAATTACCCTATTCAGTGGGAACATAAAGTAAAATATCTAGGAGTTAAGTATATTAGACCCTAAAATAAAATTCCACGAATATATATCATACATTGTTAATAAAGTAAATATACTTACAAGAATTCTTTACCCATTTCTAAACAGGAACTCCTCCCTAAGCCTAGCTAATAAAAAAATAATATTTAAGTCAATTTTCCATGCCATAATTTACTATGCAGCCCCTGTATGGTCGACTAGAGCAAATTGTCATTTAAAAAAATTGCAAATAGCACAAAACAAGTTGTTAAAACTAATCTATAACCTTCCATGGTTTTATTCAACTGCGAGGCTCCACTTGCTCGTAGATATAGAATTAGTTACAAACAAAATTGTCAGACTTAATAACAATATTAGTATAAAATGCCAGAACTCTGAGTTTGAACATATCAATGAGCTAGCCCATCTTACGTAGTGTAGTAGTTTTCTAGGATAAGCCTTTTTATTAAAAAACTAAAACGTTCAAATAGATTTTTGAAAATTTTTACCTCCAAATAAATTAAAAATTTTGTAAATATGGAATATGTATTTATTAATATTGTAACTAAAAACCTAATAACTATGAAGAAAAAGATAATTATTTTGAACTCTTTATTGTAAATTAATTATATGAAAATGTAATATAATGGAAATAAAGTGAATTTGAATTTGCAAAGATTAAATAAATCCAGCCAATTCTACACAAAAAAGATTTATTTTGTGCGCACAGTGACGGCAGAATCGCCAATTTAATGTTCTGATGGTGGCAAGGATATTCCTTCTTCTCAGCTGAGAATGGCCTTCAAAATTAAGTATAATGCGTGCAAGAGGTTTTAGTTGAAGTTCCAGTTTACTGATATAACTTGTCGCGTACTTTGAAAATTCGTCTTTTACAAAAGGAACACCGAGGTGCTTAAGAATTCGTGAGTTTTTTACGTACCATGAAGCTGCAGTAATTGTTCGAAGAACTTGGTTTTGTCGGGTTTTGATTTTTTCTTTGTTAGAAGTTCAGGCGGTGCCCTATAATTGAATTCCTTAGCACCATATAGGCTCTAGAATTGCATTGTATATATAACCAAGGTATGTAGTGTAACTTTAATGTAGAATTTCTGCCCATAAGCCAGCGCGCTGCTTTTAATTTTAACTGACTGACTTTCGCATCAATGTGAGGCTTCCACGTTAGACCTACGGTCGAGGTGAATACCAAGATCCTTGACTTCATTGTGCGCAGCTACTTGATGGATTTCATGTAGGCTGCAGAATACTGAGTCAAGTTGACGTGTGGATTCCGGATCTCGTTGGCATGCCTGAGGCGTAAATCAGGTATAAACTGGGTCCTATAATGCTGCCTTGGAGGACTCCTACTTGTTTTTTGTGTCTTGACAGGTATTATTAAAGCATTTTACTTTTCAAATTCTCAACAATTTATTTAGATTGTTGGGATATAAAGTTGAATGTTTGAGAAGATCTTTCAAAAATTTCCATAGTCTACTGATGATTAGGGTAGTTCCTATGAAATGTCGACATATAGATAGCTGGAAAGCATATAAAACAAGCTATTTATAATTTTTTGATTGTTATTTTCTATTTTCGTATATAATAGTTTTCTTAATATGACACGATTGCCATATTTGATGATTTATCGTCATTTGACGATTTTGGGCGCTGAAAATAGTACTTTTACGATTTGACGTTTTAAGGTCTGTTTTTGACGATTTTTGTAGATCACATTTACAACTACATACATACTTCCTATTGTTAGTTAAATTATGTAGGAAATGAAAATAATATTTATCGATAGAAAGAAAACGGTAGTAAATAACATTTGATGTTTTATTATTTGATCTTGTTTATGTAAATATTTCTTATTTTTGCAGCTAAAAGATCGTTTTTTATTTTTTTATAAAAAATTCAACAGTATAGTAAATAACTATATATGTAGATATGTGTGACACATTGAAATGTTACTTGTTATTTATTTGGAAGTATACATATGTTGTATATGTTAGAAATGTATATAAAAGATCATATCCAAATAGTACTTCAAAAAATTATAAGCTAAAAATTGTACAAAATTTTATGTAATTTTTATGTTCATATTTCAAGGAGACTTAAATTTGAAACTCAAAACTTTAGCTTTACAGTATTATAATAGAAGAATGTGCTTCTTCTTCTAAAAGGCTGAAATTCCAAAAGCAAGAACAGAGAAGAACTTTTCTTATTTCATCGCAGATTTCAAAAAGCGAAAAATTTAATCCGAATTAAAGCAACAAAGATATGAAAACGTCAAACGTATTAAAAAAATTTATCAAAAATGATTGTTTTTCGAAACAACATAAGGGGAAGACTGGTGTTGATTCTGAACCAATAATCATTAACTTAAGTAGCTGGGATGTCAGAAAGATTGGAGAGTTCTAATATATACGATAACACCAAATATAGAATAGCACATAAAGTTCATAATACAGTAGGTAGAGTTTTTAGTCAAACAAAAGATAGAATGAAAAAGTCAGATATGTCTAGTTTACGAGTAGTGTATAAAATGTCATGTCTTGGCAACAACAATGAAAATTGTGATAAAGTATATATAGAGACAACAGGTAATAAACTTAAAACTAGGTAAGGGGATCATAAATCTGACCAGAAATACAGGAACTATAACTCTTCGCAGAAAACTGCATCATCTATTGATTGCTGCGACTTTAACCATTTTCCAGATTTAGAAAGAACATTTATATTAAATAAGGAAAGTTATTATAAACGTAAATGCATGCTAGAAATGCTCCAGATAACTAATGTACCTGTAGATAAAAGGATAAATTTTAAAAGAGATGTAGATGGATTAACCCAAAATTATAGGCATTTAATACATAAAACCAAAAATAGGAATAGACAGGTTTTTGCCTAAAATGATTTAACAACTTTTTCATTTCTTTTTTAAATAATATGTTTAATGTTATAAAAATTTAAAATACTTTTCTTCATGTAGTTGAATATTTTTGATATTTCAATTTGTGTTTTCAAATTTATAATATTTTGTATATACAATTTTGAAAGAAGACACACAACGGTGTGTCGAAATATCGAATCAAATAAACATCAGTTTATATAAGTCACTCCTAGTTTAACAAACAAACACTAATTTAAAAATAATAATTCTTTATTTTACCTTTAACAAGTATGTTTTATACTGGTTAGAGCATATGTCTGTATTAGAGTGTATAACATACCCAATCAAGTTTGCATACGGTGGCTGTTTGATTTGGTTTATCGATTTTTTTCCACATTCGGCAATCGTACTCGTACTTCCCTTTAACAACGAAAGTAATATTTGTATGTTAGAATTTGCAGTCACCTTTTCCATGAGAGTTTGTGTGTTTAGTTTATTTGTTTAACCACACTTGGTAAACAATATGCGGTGGCCAATCACACCGCAAATCGATTTAAGACGGTTGTACTCATACCTGGTCACTAAAAAGGCACCGGTTGCAGATCTCTGGTTCTTATTAAGAGTTCATACAGGCCAAATTGAAATAAAAGTTTTGAATTGAAATATTTAATCCCTTTACTTATAATATTTAATAAAATCAAACATAAGCATTAGAAAATTTATTACCGGGATCTTAAACAAGCATTATATTCTCTGGGCCATATAATGTTTAAAATTGTTTGTGAGTTAATTTTCATTTCTATGCCATCGAAGCCACAAAACACGACCTTTTTGTTTCTATTAGCAAGTACTATTTAAAATTCCTTCAGTGACATGGTTTTTGATTTTTTTTTTTTTAGTGTTTTACATTTTGTAATTTTTTTTTTTTTTCTCTACTTTCGAATAATTTTCATTGACATGGCAATGTAGTAGTAGTTGGTGTCTTTGTTCTCGTTATAATTTTATTGCCACTAGTTCGGTGTATCGTTATCGTAAAATTTTATGCTAAATACATTTCGTTGTTTGCTGCATTCCATAAATGTTGACGTCGAAAATAACAAGTACCACAACAATCGCTTAGAGAAACTTTGTACAAACTTTTGTTTAAAACCGTAGTTTGTTAAACACACAGCTGTTTTGAATTGAGAAGAAATTGTGCGTTGATTTCGTTTTACTCTTCAAATATAATTTAAACTTTAGTTTCAAAGAGAAGAGAAAAAGAAATCGAAAAATCTGTAGTGTGTTCGTAAAAGGCGAAACTTCAAATGGTTGCTTTTATTTCTGCTAAATTTTTAACTTTGTGCTTAAAGTTGCCTCTGTTTTTGCTACAAGAAAAAGAAGTTATTTCAATAAAAATTTTTTTTAAGAAAAATAAAACTGCTTGAATATTAATAACAGAGAAAAGATAGCTTTAGGCATTTGGCTCCATATTTTACTATTTTGAAGAAAATAATTAGAACTAAAATTACAAATATTCTAATACGGCTGTTGTGAGTCCCCACCGCCACATCGACAATATTAAAACAAATAAAACGGTGTCAAGTGACAACAAAATTGCTGAACCGAGCATGGAAATGCTACTCTACCCGCAGTATTTTTCAGACATTGCTGCCTAAGACTATCAGTTTTTTCAATGAATAGTGCACGGCTTGGCTGACCAACGCTTCCGGTCTTATGAAAAAGTAAAAACTGGGATTTTAAAAGGTGACCAGAAAGTAGTGATCAAAAAGGAAGCTAATCATTGATATCAGATGATGCGAGAAGACGTTGAATGCATTTTCTCAATTGCGTATTCAATCTAGAGCAAAAATTTATAGTGCAATGAACCCTTTTGATAAATTTCGAAACTCAAATAATGTACACAGAGCCCCCAAATCCTGTAAAATCACAACCAGAGACGATGGAATAGCGACTTAAAAGCTCTTAAAAGCTAAAAATTTAATTGCATTCATCATATAGAGTATCCATATATCATCTAGAGCTATTCGACGGCGGCTTAATGAAAGTGTCTTACGTGGATGCACCGCACAAAGAAAACTTTCGTCTCCAAAAAAAAAAAGAAAAAAAAAATTTTAAATCCGGTTTGGATTTGGCAGAAAAATCATTAAGAAATCAATGAGTTTTTGGAAACAATATTTTATGGAGTGAATTTAAACATTCGTATTATTTGATATTGTTTATATTTTTTTCTTTTAAATTTTCCAGCTAAAGATCTTGATTGATTTTTGTTTTTTATAAAAAAGGGTAGGTGAATGATCACCCACTGTTGCCATTTCTTGCCACCATTCTGACCATTGATGACGCTTGGAGGCTTTAGTTCTAAAGTCAGTTGCAAGCCTTTATGCATAGTGTTCATCAACGAAAAGCGTGAGAGGTGCAATTGTTGGGTAAGATGACGAGTTGAGGTGGATACTATCGCAAACAGCAGCAATGTATTCTGCAGAACGAGCTGTACGAGCATGCTCAAGTGATTTCATATCTTTCACAGACCTTTTCTTTTCAGATTGTGTGCACATTTTGACGATTAAATTTACCGAAATCAAGAAGTGTACAATATGCATTTTGATTTGAATAAACATCTTTATAACAAGCCTGAATAACTTTAACGTATTGCTCGATTGTGTATCTTTTCATGGTTCAAATTAAGTTTGTCCGAAATTTATAAACCGCAAAAGAAATGCAGAAAACTAAACTTGACCCTAATACCATGTTCAGACGGTAATATGAAACACTTGGTTCGCTACCTGAACCACTATTGCGTAACTAGGTGTTCAGACGGTTGGCTTTAGCTTTACACTGATGTTTGCATTTTTTGTGCAAACGTTTCACTACTTCTTTTTCAATTTTTATTTAGTTCTTTGTGTAAGTATCCAATCCCCCCGGGGAACAGGTTTTGCCTTGGCGTATTCCTAACTTGGACGCTCTGTTTTTCGAGGAAAAGAGGGGAAGGGGTCCCTCGTTTAGTGCCGCAAACAAAACTCTAGGAAGCCGCATGACTTATGTTGTGTTGGCTTCCGAAACCCTTACCAAGGGTATAAATTGGCAGAACGGGGATCATTATGGCCCCGGGAAGTTCTGCTTGCGGTTCGACCCGGGCTGATCATAGTTGAGGTGCCTATCTTGGCTGAAACGTTCTGGCTGTGGTTGAAACCTAAAACGCATGAAGGGGGTGTTAGTATCCTTGATAATTGTTTGGTGTGGCTTTTTCGGGGACTAACACCCTACTGAGGATCTGTTGCCTTTACAACAGATACCTGTACTGTAAGGAACCAGTGGTGATCGTTGACGGGTGAGTTGGCTTAAGGGCTGATGCTGCTAGTGGGCTTCGGCCTACCAAGCCTTGTCTTCCATTGATTGTAGGGAAATTGCATACAGGAAGGATTAGAAGGCCCAAACTCCTCCACAAGAAGTTGTTTATATGGCTACAAACATATGGCATAAATTGCTACCTGTGTGAGCCTAGCAAGCCACCCGGGGCGCCGGTGAATCGTGAATAATTCACTCCTTGTAACTGGTCCATCATCAGATATGTCCACAAGGCAGGTGCTGATGTAAATCTTTTTCAGAACTGTAAGTATCCAATATTTATATTTTCTATGAAATTCTATTGATTTTACACACATTAATTATCGGTTTTTTCTTCGTTTACATTTTTTTGAGAGCTAGTTCAGATAAACTAGCGATAATTTATTATCAAATTTGGAGATGGTAGTAGTTTTCGCAGGGTTCGCAACAAGATTCAAAATGAACCAAGTTGCTTCGCTCATAAATTTTGTATGAGGAATGATATTGGTTCAATCAAGATTGGGCCGCGAACCAAGGATGAGGGAGTGAACCTCGAATGGAAGGAAGCCTTCGTGTGAACATGCTATAAGGTGTAGTTTACCTTTAACCATCCGATACATGTAAGTAGTTGTTATTAAATTAGAATTATTTCCGGTATTAAAGTTTGGGTGGTTTCTTTGGTGTGACCAAATATTATGTAGTGATTTAAATTTGTTAAATCTTCTAGGATACAAAATCTCTTATCACAATTTAATAAATCTTCTCTCTTTTCTTTATAAAAAGAAAAATTTCTTTTCAAGAAAAACAAAATTCCAAGTTTTAAATATCAAAAGTTTTCAGTCGAATTACTAAGAAGCTTATGTCAAAAAAAAGTTTGATTTTGTAAGGACAAGTCTATGAATAAAACAAAATTATGTTTTTTTTAAGATTTAAGAAGAAACAGACACTGTCGTTATGAAATATAATAACAAGAGTACAAAAGTTCAAGGCCACACAAAAATCAAATGCAAAAATAATTAGAAAAACAATTTGTTACAGATACTTTTCTTTATTGTAACAATTACTTTTTTTGGAAAAAGTTGCTTTTAAGCAAAAAATAAGAGTTGCAAAAAATAAAAAAAAAAAAGTTTATTTTAAAGAAAAGTTTTCGACAAGCAAAAGAAACATGAAAATAACAAATATGAATTTCATTGCAAAAGTTTTTAAACAACATCAGCTTGTTATAAATAAAATAAAATATTAAAAACTGAAATAAATACATACAAAACGAATTTCAGGAGGCACTACATTTTTGTGGGCGAATTTATTTTACACATAAAGAAAAATATTTACAAATTTAAAGCCAACAACTGAAATGGAATGTCGATGAAATCTAATAATAATATAAAATAAAACAATTAAGTTAAATTTAATAATAATATTAATTGAGTTTTATTCCCTATATTAGCTTCTAACATTGATACCAATCAAAAAGTCTACTGATGATTAGGGCAGCTCCTATGAAATGGCAACATATATATAGCTGGGGAACATAGAAAACAAGCTATTTATAATATTTTTTTATTTCTAATATTATATGATGGTATCATTCGTCTGGCTCAAGATCAATCCTGGCTTTAGCCAAGAAATTTTTGTTTTTAATTATAACAATAATTAATATATATCTCACGGCACAGAGCCTATCCACATACATACATACTTGCGTTGATAAATAATAAAAAAAAAAAAAAATAACTGGTTGTTCAGTGACAGCAAACTGCACTAAAAACAACTGGGATTATAACGAATTACATATGTGATCAATATGAGACAAATATAGACGAGAAAATAATAATAATAAAAAAATAAAGAAGAGTTCAGTGGCTGAGTTAGTTTTTTTTTATTTGTTTATTGATTAGAAAATAAGATATTTACACTATATAAATACTAGTTAAAAATATTACTATTTACATATATACAATGTCTCTTAATCGAGCTCTCTAGTATTATCAATATGATCGTAGTTGTTTTTAACAACGTGTGAATTACTTTTTGTATATTTAAATGATAATAATTATATACAATAGTTTTATATGCAATGAAAATAATTAAAAAACATTGCTAATATATAAAAAAGTGAAATAAAATTTTGCAAAGGTAGTGTCAGGGGGTAAAATAAGCAAATTTTAATTTAGTTAAATTATTTAGATAGCCACAAATATTTTTTGGAATTTGTTTTATGAACAAAACGTAAATCTTTTTTTTTTTTTTTATCTGCGACCAGTACTCAGGGGATGACCCCTACATATGCAGCGTATTGTACTGGAACTAGGAAAATAGGGTATGATGATGAGGAAAGAGGGAGTAGTGTTCGCGAAATGTTAATGATAACAACACGAAAGACTGAAACAAACTCTATTGCAGCATTTAAAATGTTGGAATTAAATTAGTTAAAACTGATCAGTGCCCAGTGTATATACCTTCGACACTGCTCAGATTAGCAAAATTTAGTCCAACACCTTCCACACTACAAGGTAATGGAATGCATTGAAAATAATATTAATATTAAGCATATAAAGAAAACACGGACAACAGTGAAAAAAAAAGACAAAAGAAAGAAGAAACACGTGTACACATACTGCTACCTATTCCGGTGCACTTTTATATCATACGAAATTAGTAATGATTAAAGCATTGAACCTAAATCTTTGCATGATATAATTGTGCTATACCTTAAATTCAAATTATAATATTTATAATAGAATCACTCCCAACCATATCATTGAAAAATTGGAAATTTTATTGTTACAATGATCAATCACAATATTCTGTGATAACATAAGTACACATACATACATACACACATAAGTAACTTCTATTTACAATTAAAACATCGTTTTTTGTTTTTAAGTTATTTTTTGATTTTTTTATTTTTTTATTCAATTTTTATTGAATTGAAGATAATTTGAATACTCACAATAATTTAGAATTAAAATTAAGAGTTCAGTTATATCAACTTTTCTTCTTAAACATAAAATAACAATATTAAATATCACTCACACAAACACACAAACTTAGAATACTAGGTGTCATTTTTAATAGAAAACTCCGCTGGGATGATCATATCAAAAAAATAATTCAAGGGATAGCAATGCGCTTGAATATAGTTAAATGTCTATCATCTTTAAAGTACAACTGCGATACTGTTATTCTTCTACAAATCATTAACTCGTTAATCATATCGAAAATCAGATACGGTTTATTTCTTTATGGTAATGCCCCTAAAAGTATTTTAAAGAAAATTAAAATCATTATCAATGCGAGCATTCGATGTGCGCTGAGTGCACTTAGAACAACTCCCATTGGCAACATCATGTTTGAAGCTAACATGCCTAATATAGAACATTTTTATGAACTTGAGCTGCGTAAACTCAGCAAATCAATAATGAATAGTTATAGTAGTCCATTGGAAAAAAACATAGTAAGTTGCATTAAAAGTAAGAAAATTCCCAAAATTAAATCTGCTCTTCACAGAGCAACGAAAATAATGTTAAAGCACAATCTTCCAAATAGAATACTCAAACCATGCAAACCAACTCTTCCCACTTTGAGATTAAATCCAGTGTGCATAGATTCTTCACTGTCAATTTATATGAAAGAATATACTTCGTTGCAACAATATAATTTATTGTTTTATGAACTTAAGGAAAAGTATAACAATAGAACTTTTATATATACGGACGGGTCTAAAACAAATGAAACTGTATCTTTTGCGGTTACTTCAGAAGACAGAGTGATTTCTACCTCCGTACTTCCTAGTTACAGTTCAATATTTTCTGCAGAAATAATAGCTATTTACAAAGCTATTAATATCTGTACAAAACGAGGAGAATACGCTATTTGTACTGACTCATTATCATCAATACAAGCTATTGCCAACATCAATAACAACAACTTCTATGCAAACAGTATAAGAAATTCTCTTATTGAACATTTTCCAAAATATGTCATCATTTGGATACCCGGGCATTCTGGTATAAATGGTAATGAGTTTGCGGACTACACTGCCAAACAAGCAACTAATACTCCATTAATAGGAACCGACAACAGACATCTTTCAGACTTGAAAGAAAACGCGAAGAGAGAAACTTCCAAGCACATTCTAAATGTAATATGGAGGGAAACAAACGGCTGGTATAAGGCAATGAATATCAATAAGAATAATATTGTCACATGGGTAACTAAAGTCAATAATATTAATCGCCGGGATATGTCAAAATTTATAAGACTCCGATTAGGCCATACTTTAATTACCCAAAAGCATATAATGGAAAAAGTAAATCCTTCTATCTGTGACTGTGACAATATTAGTCCCCTCACCATATCTCATATACTGTTACACTGCCATAAATTCCAACAATACAGAAACAACATATTTTTAAACAAGAGCCCTCTAACTCTTCTAGCAACACCATCTGATCAATCAATCAGACAAATTTTGCAATTCCTTAAAATGAGCAATTTATGTAATTGAATTTATGTATTTATGTAATTGAATTATACATTATACGATAATATACAATGTACTTATATATCCAAATATATTTAAGTTTAAAATGAATATTCATAACTTAGTTAAGCTTAAGGCCTAGTCGCTATAGCTTTTGATATTATTTAGTATTTACATTAATGTACTTACTAAACTGTAAATAAATAAATAAAATAAATTAAATATTATTTACAAAGATAATATTAGAAATATGGGAAAAATAGATTACAATAGAAAACCCATGAATTTTAAGAGTAAGAAAAGTCAGAGAATAAAAGTACACTTATTTTAAGAACAAAGGGATCGTATGTGATCATATTTGGAGTTCGAACATTTAATATTAAATTTCTCTTTTAAATCTACTAATTTATCTTTAACTAATAACAAATTAGTTTGTGAGTGAAGACGTGCTGTTGAAAATGAGTAAGGCAGGTTACAGATCAACTTTAGAATTTTGTTTTGGCAAACTTGAAGGCGTTTAATGTGGCAATTTGATGTGCTACTCCATACCGGAGATCCGTAAAAAAGAATGGCTTGGAAAATTACTTTAAATATAATCAGTTTATTATTAATGTTTAGTTTAGATTTTCTGTTTATGAAAGGATATAAGACTTTTATAGTTATATTGATTTTATTGATTATATAACTAACTCGTTTAATACTCTCGATTATATAACTAACATGCTCGTTGAATAACATTTTTTTGTCGAAAATCATTCCTAAATATTTCACTTTAGCTTCCCACGGAACTTCAGTATTATTCATTTTAATACATGAACTAGGCAAAAAACAATTTTTTCTTTTTCTTGAAAAATAAATAGCTTGAGCTTTAGACGGATTTACCAGAATTTTCCATTTATTGAAGTAGCTAATTACATCATCTACCGATTTTTGTAAGTTCAATAAAATATCTGCAGAGTAAATATTTGAACATAGGATTGCTGTATCATCAGCGAAAATGGATGATTCGCAATAGCTAAGATTTGGGAAATCGTGGGAAAAAATGTTGTATAACACAGGAGATAGGCAAGAGCCTGGTGGGCAACCCGCCGGAATATTAAATATTTTAGATTTTTTATTAATAATGTGAACCCTAAACGTTCGATTTGCTAAGTAGCTCTTAATTATTCTAATTGTAGAAGTATCTAAGCCTATAATAACTAATTTATGAATTAATGCATCATGCCAGACAGAATCAAAAGCTGCTTTAATGTCTAATAAAACCATTGCTGTGGAGTTCCCGATCGAAAAATTGTTTTTTACTATATTTTTTATTCTGCTTAAAGGTTGCATAGAATTATGTTCTGCTCGAAAACCAAACTGTTGATTGGGTAAAATGCCTCTTTCATCTATAAACTTTACAACTTTTCCTTTAATGACCTTTTCCAATATTTTACTCATTGTATTAAGTAAACTTATTGGATATAATAGAATCACTCCCAACCATATCATTGAAAAATTGGAAATTTTATTGTTACAATGATCAATCACAATATTCTATGATAACATAAGTACACATACATACACACATAAGTAACTTCTATTTACAATTAAAACATCGTTTTTTGTTTTTAAGTTATTTTTTGATTTTTTAATTTTTTTATTCAATTTTTATTTAAATATTATTTATTAATTTTATTTATTTAATTTATTTTTTCAATCAATATATTACCATATAAAATAGAAATTAGAATAGAATAATAGAATTCGAAAAATCTTTGTTATATTCGAAATAATGATGAATTTTTGTTCTGTAAAAAATACGCATACACTCAAATCCATTGCACACACATAAATATATTTGTCGATATGAAATCTTACGCATACCTTTTTGTTTTCCAATGTTTATTTTTATGTTGCAATTTTTTCACCAGAAAATTTATATATCCTTTAATATTTTTAATATTATCAAAATTAAAAAAATTCACACATAAAAAACTAATTTGTTTAAAATTACTACAAATGAACATGTCAATGATTTTCATAAAATCAACAATAGATAGTTTATATTGTAAACGCACATGTGTTGCATTAACCATAAAATAAATAGTCTATTATTGGACATAACAAAAGGTATAGTTGTATTCAAAGTATCTTTCAACACAGTATTATTGTATTCAACTATGTTTTAAAATGGTAGAAATGTATCAATGGAAATGTGAGAAATTCAATACTACTATATTTGCAGCAGGGAAAATTATATTTCAAACGATAATACACTGGCTAGAGCCAACAAATCAAATTATGACAGAGTAAGTACTAATGTTGCCACAACAATATCCCAAATTGATTTTTCTTTACGTGTACAAAACGTTGTTTACTCTAGTTAGTTCAAAATATAAACAGATGTAATTTTGGAAAATATTTTGAACATATGTAACTTTTTTGGGTTTCAAGTAAAAGAGGAGAGTCAAAATAATTTAAAAACGCTTTTCAAATAAGCTTATCTGCCTTTTTTATATTTTTGTGTAATATCTATAAGTTGGAATTAATTTTTTGTGAGTTTTTTTTTTTGCTCCCCACATGAAAAATGCAAATTCAATACAAATGAGTATTTTAGTTGAACACAACTTACGTTCATGTAAAATAATCTGCGCTTATTTGTATGGGATGGTGGGCAATAAATTTTCAACAAATTTTAAATGGCGTAATAAAATTGCAATTCTAACATAGAGAAATAATAAAATAAATCGGCAAAAACTTGCACATTGTCGTGGTAATGGTGGTTACTACATGAAAATTATACTTTTTGGGTCAATTGTAGTAAAAACTAGACACTCGTACTAGAGTTTTCTCTCTTCCTGCATATTATATTTTTCAATTCCTTTATGCATTCATAATGATAATAATGTGCAATGATTCTAATATATGTTTATTCATTTTTTTTTTTTTTTTGCAAATTTTCTAAAATAAATCTTTAGCAAAATTCATAAAAAGGAAACAGTAAATTTAAAATTATGGTTTTTTTCTGCAAAGAAATTTTGGAAATATGAATTTCCTTTGAAATATGTCTTCTTTTTATGCATTAAAATATTAAATCTCCACTAAATTGGCATGCATTGGTATTATACCGATTAGCGGCTTCATTCGAATAATATAGAAGGAAAAAAAAGTAAAATAATATAAATCAACCAAACCTTACCGCAGTTCTGTCAAAGACAAGCTACCAAATATAAAACCACAATGAAACCTCTGAGAGTATTTCCAAAAAAAAAAAAAAAACGTAATACGCAAAAAAAAAATTGGAAAAAATATACTATGAAATTTTCACAATACTGTCATTTGTCACAACACAACAAAAACTCCACATATTGCATCATGTGCATTTTTATTTTCCAAAACTTATAAATGTATTTATGCTCACACACACACACCAACACTCATGTGTAGACTTTTATGCATGTGCGGGCAAACGAATTTAAAATTTATAATTTGTGTGAGTCTGCGTGTTTAGTGAAAGCCCACAGATAGCAGAGCAGAGGAAGAAGAAAGAAAAAAATATTCAAAATATATCATAATAAATCTTCATCACTTGAACACTAAATTGACATTTTTGCAACCGAAAGCAAACGACTGATGTTGTCAGCAGAATGATAGACAATACTAATAGCTCTGTATGTGGGAATAAGGTTGCCATATTTTTTTATTACTTATATATCCTTGTAAGGTAATTAGCATTTATCATAAAAGGATAATTTCCTAATATTGGCATTAATAAAAGTGATATATTGGGTGTGTTCCACGAGATCTCCCACTAGCTCGGACTAATGAGACTCTAAAGCAAATTACTCTCTAAATTTGCAAATTTAATCTAAAACTGCTGGAACACAGAAAAACCACAATTGTACATCTTGCAATACGAGTGCTGCTTGCTTTTTAGGTTATAATATATTTTAGTGATTTTAGGCGCTTAAAACGCATAACATCAAATAAACAAAAGATATGCATTATTGGCAACAGCTGTAAAATTAAAAGCAATGCAAATTTTTAATAGATTTTTATAGCACATATTTACAAAATGAAAAGCCAAATAACAATTGCATGTTCTGCTTACAATTTCACAAGTTTATTTTTAATTTAGCAAATCTTCCATTTTGCTTTTAACTAATTTTTAAATAAAAACTTTTTTCAACTGTGCAAATTTTCTGATTACATTTTGAGTTTCCATGAGGATGAATGTTGAATGTTTTGGTTGCTTATTGTTTATTGTGCTGTGTACCCGTGTGTGTTTTGTGTAACGGGTGATGCAGTTGGTTCGCGGACTGGCTGCTGTTTCTGCTTTTGTCACCGACGTCCCTGTTTTATGTTGCTGTCATTGCTGTGTTCCTGTTGAGCTATATGGTGTGTAAGTATTGTTGCAGGGGGTCACCAGTCCCCGAGCCGTTTGGTGCTCTACTGGTATTGGCTTTTGGGCTACGAAGTCTGACCGGAGACCGTTTGGTGCTCTACGGTATTGGCTTTTGGGCTACGAAGTCTGACCGGAGACGGTTTGGTGCTCTACTGGTATTGGCTTTTGGGCTACGAAGTCTGACCGGAGACTTAAATCTGGTACCACGGGAACCGGGAGCCCCAGGAACTTGTTCCTGCCCGGTTATGGTGCGGCCCTTCGGAGTGTATCATGGTGGTTGTGGTTTAAACCCAAATCGCGGGGAGAGTTCAATTGAGCTCGGTATGGAGTTGCATTGCTACCGGGTGCCGTGACCTATATGTATGTAAACATAAAAAAAAAAAAAAAAAAACTGTATGTAAACATAAAACAGCTGATTATTCAACACTAGCCTGAACTTACCCAAAGAAAATGTTCGAGCTAATTTGTACAGGAAATGAAAAAAATACTCTCTCATTTTGTCTCAAAATTGCATAAAAATTATTGTGGAACGCTTTTGGACTATTTTGGACTAGTTCGGACTGTTTCTTTATTCACGTGGAATACACCTATTATGTACCAAGGCGAATTCATACAAGCTTTTTCATTGACATTTCTTTACACCTCTCAAAAAACAAATCGTAGCAACCAACGGTTGTTCATTTATTTGAAGGGTGTGAAGAAATGCTAGAGACGTGTATGAATGGAAAAGCTTGTTTTTGTGTTGTGACGGATATTTTTAGAGCATTTTTCTTTTTAAACTCTCAATAATTTATTTAGGCTGTTGGGATATAAAGTTGAATGTTTGAGAATATCTTTCAAAAATTTCCAAAGCCTACTGATGATTAAGGTAGTTCCTATGATATATCGACATATAGACAGGTGGGAAACATAGAAAACAAGCTATTTATAATTTTTTATTATTATTGTATTGCATTGTATCTTGAGCGCTAGCTATCATCCAGAATTCTTCCTTATATGGTCTGCCATTTTCACCATAAGAGCAAAGAGTTCAGCTATATTGAGAAAGGTCTAAAAACGTCACAATTTTTCAAGATTTTATCGATAAAAAATATGAAGTGTCAAAAAAAAATCAGAAAAAATTTTGCTTAAAAGGCTACTGGACTGTTAACTTTTCAGTTTTATGCTTAAATGTAGAGATTTTCTTCCAACTAAACGATTTCTTCATCCATATAACAATGATGCAGCACTGAATGTTTTTAGAAGAAACAAGCTTGGCCGAATCTAAAATACCTTACACGATAGTCAAGTAAATATTAGTATATATAACAAATTAGAACCACATATGCGCGGCTATATATGGATCGAAATCGGATATGTTCAATTTCTGTATTTTAGTAGCCTCTTTTTGTTACCACAACAGCTTTTTTGCAAAGAAAGTTGTTTAAGTTGGTTTACGCGACATTTTCACGAAAAATCAGTTTAGTGTATATCTCGGGTATATATGGACCGATATCGGTAATTTTCATTCTCTAAATTCATATAAACTTCTTTTATTACCAGAACTGCTTTTAAGCAAAAAAAAGTTGCTTAAGTTTATTTTCATGAAAAAATCAGTTTATGCTATATCTCAGGTATATGGACCGATATCGAGAAAATTTTTTTGCTTTTTATTCGCCATGCCAAATAATTGTATCAAGTTTGAAGCAAAAGAAAAAATTTCAAAAATTTCAAAAATTTTAACACAAAACTGCAAACAATTTATTTTTTTTGGAATGTTGAATATATCTCAGCTATATGTGAACCGATTTAGCTGAGTTTCAATAGCAATTTCATGAATCGATTGGATAAAAGAATGGTGAAGGAAAAAAGTTTCTAAGTCTAATGATTTTCTCAGAAACGGTATTTTAAAGGCGGATAGATGGACAGTCAACCATCGCTTAATCGAATGTTCTATCAATTCCGATGTCGACTATGTAGGAGGGCTGATCAAAAAATAACCGTTATTTAAAATTTTTTCCATAAAGTTTTTATTTATTCATTATTTATTCATTAATTACTATCTTGTCCCCTTTAAAGTAATCCGTCTCAGATATAACACTCTAATGCAAGCGTTATTTCCAATCCACGAAACATTTCTGCAACGCGCTTTTTAGTATCGCCTACAGCTTTGTTTTTTCTTTTATCTACGCAATCGTAGCAAAACGCTTTCCTGTCATCGGCCTCTTCAGTTTTGGCAAGAGGAAAAAGTCAGCGTGATCCAAGTCCAGAGAATACGGTGGTTGAGGCGTGAACACCGTTTTGTTTTTGACCAAAAACTCTCCCACAAGCATCGATGTGTGAGCTGGTGCGTTATCGGGGTGCAAAATCCATGATTGTTTTTTCCATAATTCTGTGCATTTTTGACGAATTGCTTCACGCAAACGGTGCATAACTCCAAGGTAGTATTACTTATTGACCATACGACCTTGTGGCAAGAGTTCATGATGCAAGGCGCCATTGCAGCCGAAGAAAACAGTGAGCAAAACCTTTACATTTGACCGACGTAGTTTTTTCGATCTTGGCTCTTCTGGACGCTTCCATTGAGATGATTGGATGCACAACGCCATTACAGTAGAAGAAAACAAGAATAAGTTGCCTGCAGACATGTTTCCTGTCCGTTATAACGTTGGAAGCTTCAAGTCAAATGTTCACAAACACTACTCCCTCTTTCCCCCTCCTCACAACCTATTTTCCTAGTTCTGGTACAATGCACTGCATATGTAGGGGTCATCCCCTGGGTACTGGTCCATGATAAAAAAAAAAACAATGGGCAATACCTTCATATTGGACCGAACTTGACGTGTTTGTTTTTTGGTCTTGGCTTTTTTAAACACTTCCATTGGGATGATTGGGCTTTGGTTTCATTGTCATAGCCATACATCCATAATTCGATACCACCTTTTTGAGCAAATTTTATAATCTTTTTGAAGAAATCTGGAACATCGTTGACGATTTTCAACAGTTCCTGAGCTATTGCATGCGACGTTGTTTTTGCTCATAATTTAGTATACTTTGCAAACACTCGAAGAGCACAGCAAAACGCAACTAAACTTTTTATCTGTCAAAAACAAACTGACAATCTGAAATTGCTGATACTGCCAACATACTCGTATGTAACAGACATGTGTACCAACATAACAGAAAAAAAATGCGAAAATCGAACATACGTAACTCACAAAATTTGAAAATACCTTTTTTTTTTTTTAACTTGGACCAGTACTCAGGGGATGACCCCTACAAATGCAGTGCCTTGTACCAGAACTAGGAAAATAGGTTGTGAGGAGGGGGAAAGAGGGAGTAGTGTTTGTGAACATTTGACTTGAACCTTCCAACGTTATAATAGACAGGAAACACGTCTGCAGGCAACATGTTCCACAGACGAATCGTACGGCCAAAAAACGAATTCTCTCTGTAATGCGTAGTACGATTCCTCGGACAATCAACCCCAAATGGATGAGCTCTGAACGATGAGCGCGTACTACGTAAAAATGTGCGCGTTTCGGGAACAAGATCCCTAATCTCGTCAGAGCAAAATCCATTGTAGTAACGATAGAACAGAGTAACGCACCCCACACTGCGTCGATGCTCCAGTGAGTCAATAGAATTGGATACCCTACTGTCACCGATGAGCTTCTTCGCCCTCTCCTGCACACAGTCGAGTAAACCCAAACTAGACTCTGAGGCACCGGCCCAAACATGAAAGTTGTATTCCATTTTCGGTCGGATATAGGTGGTATAAATAGTAAGGAGATCGGATGGCGAGAAGTACATCTTACACCGTTTCAAAAAACCGAGGCACTTGAATGCTTCTTTAGAGATATGAAAAATGTATTCAGCCCAGCGAACATCACACTGTATCTTCATACCAAGAACATCAAGAGCATCCGATTCCTCAATATTTATACCATCAATGTGTACGGATGAAGCAGCATCTGCGGTCGTTTGTTTGTGTGTTAATAAGCAACATTGGGTCTTACGAGCGTTAAAGGCGACCCTATTTTTACGACCCCACTCGGAGATAAATAGAAGATCACTATTCAGTGAATCATTCATATTTAGCCTCTTAGCAGCGACCTCTGATAGGCTGGGTCTATAACTAAAAGAGTATGAGTGGCAAATGCTGCTGTCATCCGCGAAAGAGTGGATAGGGTTGGAAGTTTGATAGAGAAGGTCATTCAGGAAAATAAGAAATAGAGTAGGAGAGAGAACGGAGCCTTGTGGTACCCCTGAATTAATCTTGAACTCAGTTTGAAATAATTGAAATTTTTTGCTCAGACTATGCATATTTACGTGACTGTTTTGAAAGGTATTTTAGATTCGGTCCTGCTGAATATACTTAACTCTTACTTGGTTTTTTTTTAATTTTTTCTTTGCACGGATTGTAGACAATGTTATTTACACAAAAATTCGTAGATACAACGAATTTACACAACGAATATTTACCGATGACTTCTTCGCCATGGGCGAAACTCGTCGTGCGCCGCAGTTGTGTTCCTAGCATTATGTATTCCCGCAGCCTAATTTTAAGCTGGGGAGACTTGTGAGGCTGCAACTCTCTTCTAACTCCTCTTTTTTTCTAACAGAAGTTATTTATGTGCTATTTATAGAACACAGCACTCGTCTAAAAAATTTGATATGGAAATCACTCAAAAAATTTTTTAACTTTTATACAAATTTTCTAGGCGAGTTGCTCGTCTGTGTTCTATGAGCAGCACGTTAATCTTAGATATAAAAGCTCTATTGTTAAAATTTCTGAATCTAAGATGGTTAGTGGTAGTATGTTGTATGACTTGTTTAAGATTTGCAGAAAAATCATTAATGCGAATGTAGCAAGGAATTGCTTACTATGTTTAACAAAGGGATTTTTAAAAGCTGACACCAGAGTATGGCAACCCTTTTTCTATGTGCACTGTGACTTGTTTTATCTTTAATATAGAACATTTTATAAAATATTTATATTATGTTGTTTTGCACAAAATCGAAACACATCTACATATGTGAACTAAACCAAATATTCAGTTTGAAATAATTGAGTAACCCAAAGGAAAATATACCAATAGTTTATTTATAAATTTTTATGAATAGGAATACATACAATGAAATAGAATTTGCTACATTTTTTAATTTATAAAAGAAATTTGGTTGATTTTCGATTTTTAATATTTAGTATTTAAAAGTCAAATACGAGTATATGTAAATCAAATATTATTTTATCAAAAATGTTTTATTCATAGACATTTTTAAATTGAATAAAAATTGTATGCTGTACAAACTTTGGGCGTTTTATAAACATTTAACTGATAATTTTATATGTGCTTATAAGAGTATTAAACAAACAGGAAACTTTGAAAAAAATAAGGATTTTTGGATTTGCCTTTCATGCCTTTTTGATGCCAGTCAAACAGAAAAAGAAAAAGTTCCAAAGCCGTTTTACTATATCCTTTTCCTGCTGGGATCAATTTTATTTTGTACTCGTGTATACTGTTATGCAAATACACAGACAAACTGGTAGTCATCATACGAGCAGCCATAAAACCAAAAATGTTTACACATTTATAAACAAATCCAAACACACTTTCGCTTAGCGAGTTCCTAGCCATGGGTACATAACAATTTTCATAATGGCAGTAGAGCATACTTATGTTTAAATGTTTGCTCTTGTCTGTATGTTGCCATCATTTTTTTTTTTTTTTTTCATATAATCCATTCAACTACTGTCGAAAATGTTGCAAGCATATGTTTTTTAAACATTTATAAACGGAAATCATTATTAAATTGCGTGGTAAATCTATTTTAGCTCCTGCCACAACGACTTCTGCTGCTGCTGATGTTGTTGAAAGGGGGGATAAACATGATTATTTGCATTTATAATAAAAGTTGATTTTTTAAATCCTTTACAAGAAAAAAAAACTACAAAAGGGATATTTCTGTTGATCATACATTTTGTTACAATGTTGAAATATGTCAAGAAAATATTATTCAATGAAAAAAGCAATGCTGAATAAAATTCTTAAATATAAAGTTAATTTGAGGATTATGTTTACAAGTTATTATATTAAAATAAAAATTTTTATTTATTAGTTTTACAAACATTTTCACAAAATTTTTTTTTTCATATTCTGTAATACAGTCCACTGAATTAGTTATGCATCTGCAAAGGAATTCGTAGACTCAAAAGTATATAGGTATAGTACAGTCATAAATATTTATTAAACGAAAGCAGAAATCTTTTCCAACAAATCAAAAAGTATTTATTTCTTCATCAATAACTATCTTGTCTCCTTCAAAGTAACCCCCTTCAGATATAATACACTTATGCCAGCGTTTCTTCCAATCCTTAAAGCACTTCTCTAATACGCTTTTTGGTATCGCCAACAGATCCTGTTTCGATTTTTATTTTATATTTTCAATCGCAGCAAAAGGCTTTGCTTTCATCGGTGTCTTCAGTTTTGAAGAGTAAAAAGTAAGCGTATTCCAAGTCCGGTGAATACGGTTGGTGAGGCATGATAACGGGTTTGTTTTTGGTCAAAAACTCACGCACAAACATGGATGCAAAATCCATGATTATTTTTTGCACAATTCTGTGCGTTTCTGACGAACAGCTTCGTGCAAACGGCGCATAACTTCAAGGTAGTATTTCTTATTGACCGTACGACCTTGCGGCAAGAATTCATGATGCACTACGCCATTGCAGTTGAAAAAAACAGTGAGCAAAACCTTCAAATTTGATCGATCTTGACGTGCTTGTTTCGTTGTTGGCTCTTCTGCACGCTTCCATTGGGATGATTGGGCTTTAGTTTCATAGCATATAGCAATACACCCATGATTCGTTACCAGTTATTACCTTTTTGAGGAAATCTGTATCTGTTTAATAGCTCCTGAGCGATGTCCTTGCGACGTTGGTTATGCTCAAAATTTGGCATTTTTGGAACAATCTTCGCTACCGTAAGTTTCGCCTAAGGCATCCGTAAAAATTGTTTTGTATGAGCAGAGCGATATGCCAACATCAGCAGCAATCTCACTGATAGTGATTCGACGATTATCCAAAATAATTTTCTTCGCTGCTTCAATAATTTCGTCGGTTGTTGACGTGCTCGAGCAACCAGGATGAGCATCGTAATTGACTTTATCTCGGCCTTCCTTAAACCGGTTATACCACAATTGAACTTCTGCTCGGAGTAGACTCGCCACATGCCGCAGTCAACATTTCAAATGTCCTTGCACATTTAACTTCATTTAAACACACACAACTTAATATAGTTTCTTTGATTAATTTTTTCGAATAGTAAAAAATCGAAGCACAGACCAAAACACGACTAACCTTTTTATCTCTCAAAAACAAACTGACAACCTAAAATGGCTGATGTTGCCAACATACATAACAGACATGTGTACCAACATAATATAAAAAAAAATGCGAAAATCGAACACACGTAACTTACGAAATTTTAAAATAATGAATATTTGTTGACCAGATATCGTAAGTCCAGCTAAGGCGGCAGTGAAGATTTATTTGAATGCACTTCATGCCAATTAGGTATCCGTTTGGCTGAAGAGAGAACCCTTGAACTCTTCTTCAAATCTCTTCTTCTGCATTTTTTGCATCAGCTGATCTGCGGTAACATTTGCTGGCTTTAGCCTCAAAACAGTTTGTCCAAAACGGAAGTATATCTTCCACATTTGCCTCCTTCCGTGCGGATGCTGATCCCTGATCTACGTATAGGAATAGTGCTAGCTGGAAGTCCTTTTCCTCTTTCTTGAGTAGCCGCCATAACTCGACGACAACAAATTCATTCTGCCCAAGCTGCCATTCTGAATAAGCGTGTTATTTTTCCCCAGTTTTCTGGAACTGGGGAAGTATTTTATAACTTTCCAGGGCTCATGTAAGTGTCGATTATCAAGCGAATTTCACAACACATTACAGAGAGAATTCGTTTTTAGCGCTACAGTAAGTTTGTGAAAAAAGTTTTCTGCGGCCGTATTTCTTGTCACATAGAACGTTGGAAATTTGAAGTCAAATGTCCAAGTACTGCTTTTTTTCCTCCTAACCTATTTTCCTAGTTCCAGTAAAATGAATTGCATATGTAAGGGCTGTGCCCCGAACAATGGTAAAATACAAAAAAGAAGAAAAAAATACTAAAAAAAAACTGTTCATTATTTAATATAGAAACAAATTCTATTCTCTCTTAACAAACTACCCCAATTACTGACTCCAATATTCTACTTAAGTGTCGCCATAATCCAAAAAAACATAAAAACTGCATTTATATCTAAAACACATGCCAACAATGTTTTCATATATTATTCATCAGAACAATCTAGTTGCTGTTCACAATGTGATGATCTTGCGAATGTAACATTTAAATTACATCGTTTTGCCATAATGGATGATTGCAAATGTGGTTAAGTACTAAAATGGCTTAATGTTTTACTTATATTTTACAATTTTGTTCCCATTATCATTTGCATAGATTTTTTACATTCTATTAGAGATAACAATTTGGTGCTGTCATTTATTATTTTAAGTTTAAAAAAAAAAAATTCAGAGTTAAAATGCACATGTGATAACAACATATGATTTGTAATAAAACAGAGATTCTAAATTAACTTGTTGTGTCAGCAAATTTGGTTTACATTAGTTATTCGGAAAATAATATCTTCTAATTAAAATAGCGAAATAGTTGATGTTTAATAAAATAGTGAAATAATTAACTATTATTGCACTCTAAAATTATATACATGGTCTGATCAAAAAATAACCGGTATTTTCAAATTTCGTGAGTTACGTATGTTCGATTTTGCCATTTTTTTTTTCGTTATGTTGGTACACATGTCTGTTATATATGTTAGCAATATCATTCATTTTGGATTGTCTGTTTGTTTTCGGTAGCTAAAAAGGTTTGCCGTGTTTTAGAGTGCTCTTCGATTTTTTATTAAATTCACTAAATTTTGAGCAAAACCAACGTCGCATGGACATCGCTCAGCAGCTGTTGATCATCGTCAACGTCGATCCAGATTTACTCAAAAAGGTCACAACTGGTGACAAATGATGGATGTATGGCTATGACATTAAAACTAAAGCTCAATCATCCCAATGGAAGCGTCCAAAAGAGCCAAGACCGAAAAAAGTACGTCAAGTTCGGTCAAATGTGAAGGTTTTGCTCACTGTTTTCTTCCACTGCAATGGCGTGGTGCATCATGAACTCTTGCCACAAGGCCGTACGGTTAATAAGGAATACTAGCTTGAAGTTATGCGAAGTTTGCGTGAAGCAATTCGTCAGAAACGCATAGAGTTGTGGAAAAACAATCATGAATTTTGCACCATGATAATGCATTAGCTCACACCTAAAAACAAAACCGTATTCACCAGACTTAGCCCCCCGCTGACATTTTACTCTTAACAAAACTGAAGACACCAATGAAAGAAAAGAAAGGTTTGCTACGATTGAGGAGATAAAAGAAAAATCGAAACAGGAGCTGTTACCAAAGATCGCGTTTCAGAAGTGTTTCGATGATTGGCAAACATGCTGGCATAATTTAAGGGGGATTACTTTGCAGGGAACAAGATAGTTATTGATGAATAATAAAATACTTTTTGAACAAATTTAAAATATCGGTTATTTTTTGATCAGCCCTTGTATGGTTTCCTAAAAACATTTTTATTTATAAATATATATTGAATTAATATTATTGAAGTAATATATTTTTTTATTACGAAATTTCAACACATTAATGCGATGTTACCATATCACAAGCAAACGATTTTATAGGAAAATACGTATGAAAAGCACTCAATAATTTTTCTGACCAGTCGCTTGCTTGTATTGTATAAACATAAATTTCTTACTACTCTTAAGCGGCCCATACACATTTCAATTCAGTTGTGAATTGAGTCTTTCAACTGAATTGTTTATTACCCGCATACTTCATAAGCGGCCCATACACGTTTCAATTCAATTGTGAATTGAGTCTTTTAACTGAATTGATTATTACGCACATACTTCATAAACTGAATTGAAAGATTTTCATTCAACTATTAAATTCAATGAAACTATAGACAATTTTAAAAATGTATAATGTTCTCTTTGCAAAAACACAGCAAATATAAATTTTAAGACCTGATCAAGAGACACAACACAATCGAATTGAAAGACTTGCTAGTCAACTTGAAAAAATCAAAACATTTTAATTTTTGTTCAACCAACTCGACAACTGCCAAAGCCATACACGCTTTGATTTGGACAACAACCGACTCAGCTGCCAACTGAGTTGAAACGTGTATGGGCCGCTTTAGTTACGACCAGAGATTAGAAAAAAAAATAAGTATTATTTTTAGCCAGACGTGAATAAATGTGTACTTATTCACAGTAACTCAGTTGACCAAATAGTTTTATGTATTTCCACACCAACTAGGGCTGCGTTTGTATTGAAAACTTTAATTTGTATGTTAAGTATCAATGATCCCAAATATGAATATGAATATCTTAATCTGTAGTTTGTTAAATTTGAATGAACTATATATGTATGTAGATATAATAGATAAAAAAAATTTGTAACCAATCGACAATATATTAAGCTCTATCTGATCGGAAGTAAAGGAACTATAACTCTACGCAGAAAACTGCATTACCTATCCATTGCCGAGATTTTAATCACTAACGAGATTTTGAAAGAATATCTATTTTAAATAAAGAAAATTATTATAAACGTAGATACATGGAAATGTTACAAATAACTAATATGCCTGTAATTAAAATGGGAAATTTTAAACAGGATTATAGACGGACTGGCTCAAAATTATAGGCATTTTAACATAAAAACAAAAACGGGAGTAGATAGGTCTTTTGTCTAGAATTATTTAAAATACTTTTTCACTTATTTTTAAAAAATAATGTTTGATATGTTTAATGTTAATAATAATGTAAAATATGTTTCTTCATTCTAAATGTTCATGTAGTTGAATATGTTGTTGTTGTTGTTTCAATATGTGTTTCCAAATTTATATTTATTGAATTCACAAGCTCAGTCGTATCAAACACAAAACTTCAAAGCAAAAACAATTTCCAAATATATTTTTTGTGAGTTTAATGTTAGTGTTTAAAATTGTCTCTCCAAATACATCGATACACCATACGACTGAGCTTGTGAATTCAACAATTATTTATTGATATATTTTTGTATTTGTATTTCTGTATTTTTCCAAAAAAAAATTCCTGAAGAAGACACATAACGGAGTGTCAAAATATTGCAGCAAATAAAGAACGATAATTTTTAAAGTGGACCACTAGTTCAACCAACAAATAGTTGTTAAATTTAAAACTTAATATAATCATAGCAACCACAATCTAGTTTAAGATTATTTCTTAAAATGCTTGTTAATAATATCAATTCCGGTAGATGGTAAAAACTGTAAGAAAGTAGAAAAGAACGCATTTGGAAACTTTGTTTTAAATGATAATAAACTTGTTTATGCAGCCAATTATGGCGGAAATTATAAATAAAATTATTAATTTTTCCCTTTTATATTATTTCTTATTCATAAAAGTTTAGGAATAAGAGGATTGAGTACACAATCCTATATAAAGTAGTCTTAGATACAAGAACAAAAAAAGGTTTAAATAAAAAACAAGTAAGAGTATAGCATATTCAGTTGGGCCAAAATATCCTTCACGATAATCATATATTTACTATATATATTACAAATTTGTACTAAATATGCTCTGATATGTATGGATTTTAATTTTTTGTATTTTAGTAACCGCCGTTTACTACCACAACTGCTTTTAAGCAAAAAAGTTGTTTAAGTTCGCTTACACGACATTTTCATGAAAAAGAAACGTTTTAGGCTATATCTCGGGTATATATGGACCGATATAAGAAATTCTCGTTTTTTGTATTTATCAGAACTGCTTTTAACCAAAAAAAAAAATTTTTTAATGAAAAAGTCGGTTTAGGCTATATCTCGGTATACATATATGGACCGATATCACAAATTTTAATTTTTTTTTCTTCTATTTCTTCTTATGTTGTATGTTACCAGAACTGCTTTTAAGCAAAAAAATTGTTTAAGTTCATTTTCATGAAAATTATATATATGTATATTCATGGGGTATACGAGTATATCGACCGATATTGGAAATTTTCGTTTTCTTTATTTTAGTAACCTTCTTTTATAATCAGAACTGCTTTTAAGCAAGAAAATTTTTTTCATGGAAAAAGCGGTTCAGACTATATTTTGGGTATATATGCACCTATATCGGAATTATTCATTTTCTGTATTTTAGTAACCTCCTTGTATTACCAGAACTGTTATTAAGCAAAAAAAAAAAATTGTTTAGATTTGCTTACGTGACATTTTCAGGAAAAAATAGGGTTAGACTATATCTCGGATATACATATGTATATGGACCGATACCGGAAATTTTAATTTTGTGTATTTATATAACCTTCTTTTATTACTAGAACTGCTTTTAACCAAAAAAAAAATTTTTCATGGAAAAATCGGTTCAGACTATATCTCGGATATACACATGTATATGGACCGATACCGGACTTTTTCATTTTCTGTATTTTAGTAACCTCCTTATTATATAATACCAGAACTATTTTTAAGCAAAAAAAAATTGTTAAGGTTTGCTTACGCGACATTTTCATGAAAAAATCGGTTTAGACTATATCTCGGATATACATATGTATATGGACCGATACCGGAAATTTTAATTTTGTGTATTTGTGTAACCTTTTTTTATTACTAGAACTGCTTTTAACAAAAAAAAAATTTTTCATGGAAAAATCGGTTCAGATTATATCTCGGGTATACATGGACCGATATCAGAAACTTTCATTTTCCATATTTATATAACTTATTTTATTACCAGAACTGCTTTTAAGTGAAAGAAATGGTTTAAGTTTGCTTACGCGACATTTTCATGAAAAAATCGGCTTAGGCTATATCTCGGGCATATATAGACCGATATCGGCGAAAAAAATTTTTTTTTTTTTTTGTCCTTTAAATCGCCATGTTTAACAATTGTGTAAAGTATGGAGCAAAGCAAATCACTTTTATCAAAAATTTTCATACTAAATTGCAAACAAAAAAATGGGTTTCTCGGAATTTTGGATATATCTCAGCTATAAGTGACAATTTCGAGAGAAAAAAGTTTCTAAGTCTAATTGTTTGCTTAGAAAGGGTATTTCAACGGCAGATAGATGAATCTCGCTTAATCGAATTTTTTATCAGCGCTGATTCTGAATATGTATAATTTATTTGGTCGGAAATGAAAATTGTAGAAACTACAAACGGAATCACAAACTTATATAAACCCTTCACATTTTTGTGAAGGGTATAATAATACTTATATAAGTAAGATATCAAAAATATATTTCATCGCAGCCAGAAAACACATTAAAAAGCCGTAAAAAATATTAAATTTGTTTTTAAGTAATAAATCTACCAAAACTAATAATCAAATATTTTGTAAAAATATATTTACAACTTTTGAGGAATTGAAATCGCATTAAGCGGAAACAAGATAGGGTTTGCTTTAGGCAAACGAAAAAAATATTCTTTAAAGAAAGTTTAGCAAATGAAATAAATCAAAATACATCACTGATGTTAGTGGTGGAATAATTTAACAACATTTGTTGTGGGTATCTACATATACTGTTAAAATCACCAGTTATTTTGATTTCACCAGACAAATAACTCAATTTCGTGTCCCTAAATAAGTGTTTTATCATAAAATCAATATTTATTTCATTTTAAATTCAACACACTCCTGTTGTATATTTGCTAGAAAAAAAAAAAACTTTCCAAAGGCAACAACTTTTTAATGCATAAATATTCCTTTTTATCAAATTTCAACTGCTGAAAATGAATGAGAAAAACTTTTTTATATAATTTATTATTTTGTTGACAATAAATTTTTATCACTAAAGATTCAATAAAGTTTGGAAATAGTAGATGTGACAGACAACAAGTTTTTGTCCTCTTTTTTTTCAATTTATATGCCATTTATAAGTCTATTTCCATAATATATTTTATTGAATATCAAATCATATTTTACTGTTTTTATATATATTTATTTGAATGCAAAGAATGTGTGGTGTATAAAGGTTTTTATGACTTTTTATGTCCATGAATATTTTATAGCAAGTCAAGTCGTCCATAAAGAATTAAATATCGTAAATTTGCGCATTGACAATTGAATTTACGATAACCAGCTTAATATATATGTATGTATATGGGCTTAAATTTGAAGTTTGCTACTGTATGTTTTGTTTATTAGGAAGGCCCTGAAAATTTCATTGGCATTTTGCATTCCAGCGCTTGGTAATGTAACAAATAGAGTTCGGGCAAAAAGTATTTTTTATTCGCTTTAAATTTTCAAAGGAATAACAATAACTGCTGGCCTCAAGGAAATATTAGGTGTGTTTCTTTACTCTACTTTGGGATCCCGCGGGATCCCAATTTGCACGAAAAGCGTTCCCGTACTTTAAAATTGGGCAAATGAGAGCGCTTTTGAGAGAATAGTATGCTTCCTCTTCTTGCACTAAACAGCCCGTACTTTTTCTTCGGGCTAGTTTGGGCAAGTAATTAAGCAATCAGCTGTTCGAAAAATAAACAATAGCAAAGAAACAAAGTTCATTTGAATCAACTCGTATACAAATCATTTCAGTGTTTTTATATAAAAATTAAATACACAGGAATGTACAAAAGACCTTAAAAGCTAAAAAGTGAAAAATATCACAGTATTTTTTCGTAAAACTAAGTGACAATTTTTTTTGCCATATCAAAACACAGCATATGTTTCTTTTTGGGCTAGAATTTGCTTTTTGCGTTCCCGTACTTTAGGTAAATTTTATCTGTATTTGAGAGTAACTCATGCATGCTCTCTTTTGCCCGAAACTTGCCCGGAAAGTAAAGAAACACACCTATTTTTGTACACTAGGGTGGATTGATAATGAAGCTACCTAGTGCTAGAGGGCAGCACAAACAAAATTGCGATCTGTCAGATGTCTGTTAAAATTTCACCCTATTATATTACATGGACTATTTTACTTCTTTGCGTCTACTGGATAAAATGAAGAAGTTAGTGATCTATGTAACAGGAATCATTAGGGTAAAACGAGTAGAAAAAGCTCTGATGAAATATCTAGGAGGGCTTCTAGAGTATTACATAACCAATGCACAGATATATGAACCGTTTTTTTTTTTAAGAATGGTATAAGTCCACTTTCAAAAAAAAATAAAAAAATAATTTAACGGTAGTTTTAATAAGCTACAGACACCTTCTCTCTATAGTAATAATCACAGTTTCAGTACAGTTCTTTTTTGAAATGAAATGAACAAAAAACAATTTTGCTGTACAATGGTATCGCAAACAGATTTCTTTTGAAATACATAAGTATCGGGTGGTTAAATTTCAAGGGCCGATATTGAATGTGAACCACACCTAAACGCCAAGTTTTTTTCCGAATTTTATTTGACGTTTCTCTATTTCAGACTTATTCAATTTGAACCATGGAGAGATACACAATCCAGCAACATGTTAAAGTTATCCAGACTTATTATGAAAATGGGCGTTCAAATCAAAATGCATATCGTGCACTTCGTGATTTTTTTGGTCAATTTGATCGTCCAAATGTGCGTACAATCGCAAAACTCGTGGAAAAACTCGAGCAAATGTGAGCGCACCAGCGCATGCTCGCACAGCTCGTACTGCAGAAAATATTGCTGCTGTTCGCGATAAAGTGACTGAAGAGCCGTCCACTCAACTCGTCGTCGTGCCCAACAATTGCATCTCTCACGCTCGTCGTTGATGAACATTATGCATAAAGACTTGCATTTACACGCTTACAAGGTGTAATTGCCTCAAGAACTAAAGCCTCTTGACCATTCCAAACGTCGTGAATGGGCAGAATGGTGGCAAGAAATGGCAACAGTGGATGATCAATTTTCGAAGAAAATCATCTTCAGTGATGAGGCCCATTTTCACCTCAGTGGATTCGTCAATAAACAGAATTGCCGCATTTGGGCGAATGAGAATCCAAGAGTAACTGCCGAAAAACCAATGCACCCACAAAGAGTGACTGTTTGGTGCGGTTTATGTGCTGGCGGCATCATCGGGCCGTATTTTTTCCAAAATGAGGTCGGGCAGGCAGTTACTGTGAATGGTGTTCGCTATCGTGAGATGATAACGAACTTTTTATGGCCCGAATTGGAAGATATAGATGTAGACGATATGTGGTTTCAGCAGGACGGTGCCACTTGCCACACAGCTAACGAAACAATTGCTCTTTTGCGCAACAAATTCAATGGCCGTGTTATCTCACGTAATGGCGATGTCAATTGGCCGCCAAGTTCATGTGATTTGACACCGTTGGACTTTTTTCTTTGGGGTTATTTGAAAGAAAAGGTATACGTCGATAAGCCAGCAACAATTCAACAGCTAAAGGATGAGATAATTCGGCACATTAACGGCATAGAACCTCCATTATGCCTCAGGGTCATCGAAAATTTGGACCATCGGATGAAGGTGTGCCGCCGTGGTCGCGGTGCCCATTTGGCCGATATTTTGCTCCATACATAATTGAGTAATACCAATATATCATAATAAAATAAAATTATAATAATCACCTAAATAGTTTGTGTTTTATTCAAAATCAACATCGGCCCTTGAACTTTAACCAACCTTTATATAACTAAAACAACTTTTTTATTGCAATTATTATTGATTATTGCACGCTGATCGCTTATCTAGTGCTAATGTATTAAAAGCAACATTGTTAACAAAATAAAGGTATTATTGTTCTGATGAAATGATGGGAAGTTTTGTATAGTTCTCCTACGGACCTTGGTTCTTATGCAGTATAGCTGTTCAACTAGAAAATTAAACGTTTAAATAAGTAATATTGGTTGTTACAATAAATTCACATACTTGTGAAGAATACGACAATCCGTCAATTTGTTCTGAAAGTGATATTGGTAAGTAAGCGCCAGAAGGCTCTTAATGATTTTTATAATAATTGAAATAAACTGTTACTAAACTTGGTTATTCGCATATTTATATGTCTTCATTTTAACTATTACTTTTTACATAAAAATCCAATTCAGTAAAGCATTTATGTCTGCAAATATATGGACTTATTACGCTACTATTTTTATGTCTTGCAATATGTTCTTTTTGAAAGTGGAATAAGTCCATGTGGAGTTAAGGAAATCGTTTAGTTTTTCAAATAATTTTAGTCATTTTTATTTCACAGCAAAATTTAAAAGGTTTATAGTGAAAATAATAACACTCAAACTGATTAAAGTTGGCCAATATTTTTAACTTGATTCAAACGCAAACCCTTAAATATCTCAATATATGAAAAAATGGACTTATATCACCTTCAAAAAAACCAGTTCATATGTCTGATATTAATCTCATTCGATACACTAATAGTAGTATTGCCACTGTTGCATCAACACAAAGAGATGTGTTAGCAGGTCTTCAAGAAAAAATATAGAAGAAATCGTCCATATCCTGATAATTTTTGGAAAATATCGTCAAAAAAATTGAACTTTGAAAGTAAGAAATTTTTCAAACTATTAAGTTTTTTATTCGCTATTTTTAGCTTCTACCATTTATACCAATAAAAATTATAAATAGCTTATCTTCTATATTTCCCAACTATCTATATGTCGACATTTCATAGGAACTACCCTAATCATCAGTAGACTTTGGAAATTTTTGAAAGATATTCTCAAACATTCAACTTTATATCCCAACAAACTAAATAAATTGTTGAGAATTTAAAAGAATAATTATAATTTTTTATTGGTATCAATGTTCGAAGCTAAAATAGCGAATAAAAAACTCAATTGTTTGAATTTTTGTTCTCTGATTTTCGATACTTTCAAAAAACAAATCGTAGCAACCAACGGTTGTTCATTTGTTTAAAGATGTAAAGAAATTATAGAGACGTGTATAAATGAAAAAGCTTCTTTGTTTTTGTTTTGAAAAGTATTATTAGAGCATTTTTTTTAAATTCTCAACAATTTATTTATATTGTTGGGATATAAAGTTGAATGTTTGAGAATATCTTTCAAAAATTTCCATAGTCTACTGTTGATTAGGGTAGTTCCTATGAAATGTCGACATATAGATAGCTGGGAAACATAGAAGACAAGCTATTTATAATTTTTATTGGTAACAAATTTTTAGTAAATTAAAATTTTTTTTTTTTAATGTAACAGATTTTTAATGCATGCTATTGGTCTCAAATTTATCTAATGTTCTCAAATTTATATATTCGAGTAACATATATAAATTGATTATAGAATTAAATTTTAAGAAATAAATATCTGAATTGAACGATTGCAACGAACGATTGGATTTAATTACAATATTAAAGGAGCTCCATATTTTTGTCTCATTTTAACTAACCTGGCTGAATATTAAATCCATTCTGCAGATGGATAGGGCAATGTCTGTACATTTTGGAAGCATACAACCGATAGAAATATGATAAATCATTTACATCTAGCAACCGTCGCTAATAAAAAGCATACACAACAAATATACTAAACATTTACGCTGCATATATGTTGTTACAAGTTGTTCGTAGCAACACACTCGTCTAGTTGGAATACAAAAGTGTATCGAGTGGCAAAACAGAAAGTTACATACCTTTGCTCTGACTGGCTGCGTTATTGTAATTTAGAACGCATCTGTGTGAGCGAGTGGTTTTAGTATTCGAATGTTTAATCGTCATAGTAAAAAGAAAGTGCACTCGCGAGCGTAACATCTTGCCGCAGATCCCTGATGTACATACGTCTGACATTGCTGTTAAATATTGTTACTATTTGAAACATAATAAAATTAATAAAATAGAACATACTCCACTTGAAATTTTGTCAGATGACTTTACTCATGTAACAGGCAACATGTTTTACATTATAGCTACGTTATTAAAAGCATGTCATGTGTTATCTACTTAATCAAATCATTCATTACATAGAGTCTAAGCCATTCAAACAATACCAGCTATTGAATATTTTAAGAATCTCATTAGTGTAATAACAGAATTAGTAGTGAATCTTTCGCAATAACAATACACATTTTTATTGTTAACATAACATTGTTGCCACAGTCAAAGATCATTTTCATTATAACAACTACTTGTGGTTATGCTTTCTTTCAAAAAAAAATATAAATAAATAAATGTTACAAACTTATGTCACATACGAGTACTAATACAAACACTTTTCTCATGTAATTTTATAAATCAACAAACGAAATATTTTATAAAGCAAATACATCTTAAAAAAAAAATAATAATAATCACAACCCAATATAAAAAGGAAAAAGTAATAATATTCCTGCTGTCACTGTTTATTAGAGCATAAATCTAAGTTAAGGCGGGAGTAAAGTTATTTTTTATTTCCAAAACAAACTTCTTCATTTATTGAAGCAAATAAATAAAACTGGGAAAGTGGTTTCTTTTATTTTATCGCACGTCGCGTTGTGTTATTACTTTTTAATTTGATTGCTTTATATACGCAGCATGTCCTGGTAAAGAAAATATATTTTTATACCCTTCACAAAAATGTTAAGGGTATATATAAGTTTGTGATTCCGTTTGTAATTTCTACAGTTTTTTTTTGCGACCCTATAAAGTATATATATTCTGAATCAGAATTAATGGAAAAGTCGATTAAGCGATGTCCGTCTGTCCGTCTGTCCGCTGTTGAAATACCGTTTCTGAGAAAACCATTAGACTTAGAAACTTTTTTCTTTCACCATTCTTTTACCCCATCGATTCATGGGTTTGCTATTGAAATTCAGTAATATCGGTCCACGTATAGCTGAGATATATTCAAAATTCCGAAAAAAGCCATTTTTTTTTTGCAGTTTTGTATGAAAATTTTTGAAAACAAAAGTTGTTCGTTTTGCTTCAAACTTCACACACTTATTAAGCATGGTGATTAAAAGGCAAACAATTTTTTTTTCAGATATCGGTCCATATATACCCGAGATATAGCCCAAATCGGATTTTTAATGAAAATGTCGCATAGGCGAAGCTAAATAACTTTTTTTTGCTCAAAAGCAGTTCTGGTAATAAAATTAGGTTACATAAATATGAAAAATGAACATTTTCGATATCGGTCCATATATACCCGAGATATAGCCTAGACCGGGGTTTTCATGAAAATGTCGCGTAAGCGAACTCATACAACTTTTTTGTGCTCAAAAGCAGTTCTGGTAATGAAATAGGGTCATATAAATATGAAAAATGAAAATTTTCCATGTCGGTCCATATATACCCGAGATATAGCCCAAATCGGGTTTTTCATGAAAATGTCGCGCAAGCGAACTTAAACAACTCTTTTGTTCTCAAAATCAGTTCTGGTACTGAAATAGGGTCATATAAATATGAAAAATGAAAATTTTCGATATCGGTCCATATATACCCGAGATATAGCCCAAATCGGGTTTTTCATAAAAATGTCGCGCAAGCGAACTTAAACAACTTTTTTGTGCTCAAAGCAGTTCTGGTATTGAAATTAGGTTACATAAATATGGAAAATGAAAATTTCCGATATCGGTCCATATGTACCCGAGATATAGCCTAGACCGGGGTTTTCATGAAAATGCCGCGCAAGCGAACTTAAACAACTTTTTTGTGCTCAAAGCAGTTCTGGTATTGAAATTAGGTTACATAAATATGGAAAATAAAAATTTCCGATATCGGTCCATATATACCCGAGATATAGCCTAGACCGGGGTTTTCATGAAAATGCCGCGTAAGCGAACTTAAACAACTTTTTTGTGCTCAAAACCAATTCTGGTAATGAAATTAGGTTACATAAATATGAAAAATGAAAATTTCCGATATCGGTCCATATATACCCGAGATATAGCCCAAATCGAGGTTTTCATGAAAATGTCGCGTAAGCGAACTTAAACAACTTTTTTGTGCTCAAAGCAGTTCTGGTAATGAAAAAGGGTTATATAAATATGAAAAATGAAAATTTTCGATGTCGGTCCATATACACCCGAGATATAGCCCAAATCGGGTTTTTCATGAAAATATCGCGTAAGCGAACTTAAACAGTTTTTTTGTGCTCAAAAGCAGTTCTGGTAATGAAATGGGGTCATATAAATATGAAAAATAAAAATTTTCGATATCGGGCCATATATACCCGAGATATAGCATAGACCGGGGTTTTCATGAAAATGCAGCGTAAGCGAACTTAAACAACTTTTTGTGCTCAAAAGCAGTTCTGCTAATGAAATTAGGTTACATAAATATGGAAAATGAAAATTTCCGATATCGGTTCATATATACCCGGTGTATAGCCTAACAGGTTATTTGATGAAAATGCCGACTAAACAACTTTTTTGTGCTCAAAAGCAGTTCTGGTAATGAAATTAGGTTACATAAATATGAAAAATGAAAATTTTCGATGTCGGTCCATATATACCCGAGATATAGCCCAAATCGGGTTTTTCATAAAAATGTCGCGCAAGCGAACTTAAACAACTTTTTTGTGCTCAAAGCAGTTCTGATAATGATATTAGGTTACATAAATATGGAAAATGAAAATTTCCGATATCGGTCCATATATACCCGAGATATAGCCTAGACCGGGGTTTTCATGAAAATGCCGCGTAAGCGAACTTAAACAACTTTTTTGTGCTCAAAAGCAATTCTGCTAATGAAATTAGGTTACATAAATATGGAAAATGAAAATTTCCGATATCGGTCCATATATACCCGAGATATAGCCTAGACCGGGGTTTTCATGAAAATGCCGCGTAAGCGAACTTAAACAACTTTTTTGTGCTCAAAAGCAGTTCTGGTAATGAAATTAGGTTACATAAATATGAAAAATGAAAATTTCCGATATCGGTCCATATATACCCGAGATATAGCCCAAATCGGGTTTTTCATGAAAATGTCGCGTAAGCGAACTTAAACAACTTTTTTGTGCTCAAAGCAGTTCTGGTAATGAAAAAGGGTTATATAAATATGAAAAATGAAAATTTTCGATGTCGGTCCATATACACCCGAGATATAGCCCAAATCGGGTTTGTCATGAAAATATCGCGTAAGCGAACTTAAACAGTTTTTTTGTGCTCAAAAGCAGTTCTGGTAATGAAATAGGGTCATATAAATATGAAAAATAAAAATTTTCGATATCGGGCCATATATACCCGAGATATAGCATAGACCGGGGTTTTCATGAAAATGCAGCGTAAGCGAACTTAAACAACTTTTTGTGCTCAAAAGCAGTTCTGCTAATGAAATTAGGTTACATAAATATGGAAAATGAAAATTTCCGATTTCGGTTCATATATACCCGGTGTATAGCCTAACAGGTTTTTTGATGGAAATGCCGACTAAACAACTTTTTTGTGCTCAAAAGCAGTTCTGGTAATGAAATAAGGTTATATAAATATGGAAAAAGAAAATATCCGATATCGGTCCATATATACTCGAGATATAGCCTGAACCGATTTTTCCAATAACATTTTTTTTTACTGAAAAGCAGTTCTTGTCATAAAAGAAGGTTACGAAAATAGAGAAAATTAAAATTTCTGATATCGGTCCAGATATACCCGAGATATAGCCTAAATCGGGTTTTTCATGAAAATATCGCGTAAGCGAACTTAAACAATTTGTTGTACTCAAAAGCAGTTCTGGTAATGATATAAGGTTATATAAATATGGAAAATTAAAATTTTCGATATCGGGCCATATATACCCGAGATATAGCCTGAACCGAATTTTCCATTAAAAAAATTTTTTTTTTTTTTTGCTGAAAAGCAATTCTCGTTATAAAAGAAGGTTACTAAAATACAGAAAATAGAAAATTCCCATATCGGTTCATATATAACCGAGCATATTTAAGTCACATTTTTAATATACTATACATATTCGTGACTATCGTGAAGGGTATTTTAGATTCGGCCCAGCCGAATATACTACACTCTTACTTGTTTTATATATTTTTTAATATTTTGCCACAAAAAAGTTTATTCACTTTAACTCTTAATAGAGACTTCCGCAGAATAAGGTTTTATATAGTTTATGTATTTGCTTAAGACATCAATTAGAAACATTCAAATACTACATTTGGCAGGTGCTTAGCGAATTATTTTAATGGCGTTTTAAAAGCCCGGCGGCGGATGTTCAAACAAATCCTTTGATTTATCAATGATTTTTAATCAATTTTTGAAGTTTCAATCTAGCCTACTGCAGACTTGATTATTAATGGTTTTGTTAATTTCAAGTGTTAGATATACTCCACACAAAATTGCAATATTAAAATTAGTGTTAAGCTACGTACACACGGTTGTCAGATCTTACAATATTACCAGTACAATTGTCTGAAAATGTGTTACAATCGTGTGAACTACAAATTTTTAACTTACAACGTTGTCAGAAAAACCATTATCAATGAATTGTAAGACGACAATGTTGTCAGGCATCTGGCAATCGTATGAACACTCTTCGTCGGCATTGCCAGATAATTGGCTGGTATTGTAAGCTCAGGCTTAATTGTCAGATGTATAAAATTAATGTACCTGACAATGGCATCATTGTCAGAAAAAAGTTTGATGGGCAACACTGTCAAATAGATCGTTGTTGATATACATAAGTGGCAATGCCTTACAGCATGTCTGGCAATTTTTTTCATCTAACAATCTGACAACCGTGTGAACTGACAATTTTTGTTGTCAGATGAATTATTTGTCAGACCATAGTTTGGCAATGAAATTGTAAGATTTTCTTACGATTGTCTGAACACACAATTTACTCTTGCGGGACAATTTTTCATTGTCACTACACTGTCAGCATGTTGCCAGATCTTACAATATTGTAATATCTGACAACCGTGTGTACATAGCTTTAGACATAGTTTTTAGTGATTATTTAAATAAGTGTTGCCAAGAGATTTTTTTGTGAAATCCCTACCATAGCGCATAAAGATCGTTATTTTTTCCTATAATCAAAAACATATTTCCCTCAATTTTTCATTTAAATTTTGCGCAAATAAATTATGTATTAATGTTAAATAGTCGAACTTTATTTTAATATTTCTAATATTATATGATGATGGGTTGGTATCATTCATCTAGCTCGAGTTCAATGCTGGTTAAAGCCAGATATGTTTCATTTAAAAATTGTGTTTTTTCGCAGTAAGTGATTTGTTTTTCTGTAAACAGTGCTTAATATGCTGTTCATACATATACTTTTAATTAAAATTTTGCAATTAACGCCTTAATTGATATTAATTACCCATACAAAATTTTAATTAACTTAATTGCCAATTAACAGTTAATTGTTCTAATATTTCCTAAAATTAAATATACAACCCTGTAGCAACAGTGGTTAGTTTGCACAATAAAACCCAATGAACACACTTTGCTCAAATTTGATAAATCAAATGTAAACAAAAGATGGCGTGTCAACAAGAAGAAACCAGGCAGCTTTAATAGGTAGTGGCTGAATTACAATAAATACAACACCAACAAACATCAACATGTATTTTTTTGGTAGAATTTATTTATAGATATTGAATTCTTAAGCCACTAAGGCCAATTAAATTCGGAATTTTATAAGGCAACAATGATGTACAAAATTCAGTATTCATTAATATTAAATTATTAATATCGTAAAACATAAAACTACGTTTAAAATACGCCTAAAACTACTCGCCCATTTTCACGCAAATAATAAAACATGTTTATTTAATAATAAACAAAATAAAACCTGGCAAAATAAGACGTGGAATTTACGAACAGTTGTTAAAATTTTGTTTGAAAAAACCGAGAAGTCTATGTGTTTTTGACAAATTTACGCAAAGGAAACGAAAGACAGCTGTGCTTATACCACTACCGTATTAAAGCTGCATTGAGAAGAAATATTCACAATCAAAATGTAAACAACTTTTCTGTCAGCTGTTGTCAAACGTTAATTGCATTAAGGCCTTATTACACTATCATATACGATCGTGCGATCTACTAAATAAAGCATGTGTGCTGAAAAAGTACTAAAAATGCAACCGTGCAACAGAGTTTTTGACAAATCGTGCGATTTGAAAAATTTTATGAAACTTTTCAAAACATTATGATTTCTGTGCGATCAGTGTGGTATATATTGTGAAAAATATAAGAATATTGTTTGTTCTTCAAGAAAAAAATTTTAGTAATGTAACATTATTATTTTAATAAAAGTTTTTACACGTAGAAAAAATATATGGTTGATATGACAATATTCTAAGGGCAACATACTAATGTTGGATTATATGATTGTACTTGATAATACTACATAGTTACATTCAAAACACCATTGACAGCACACACCATAGTATTGTAAAAAAAATATTATAAGTAACCATACTATATTTTGCTTTAACATTATTATAAGTAACCACAGTATTGATTAAAGTTATCAAATAATTGTCATACTCAACCATATTTTTATACTAACCACTCATACTTTTCTCATATGTAACCATGTTAGTTTCATGAAATAACAATACTAAATCACGAATAGCTTTACTGTAATTGAATCATATATTTGTTATAATTAGCACGAATACATACATATTATAATTAATTACAAGAAGAAGACAACTTATGATATAATTTAATACTATGTTTAATATAAATTTAAAAAAATAATGGCGTTGCATCTCCTCTTTGATGGTGAATTATCTATCTACTGCAATAAAACAAAAGTAGTTATTAAGAATTTCATCTGCGATTGTGGTTTTAAAAGTAATGAGTAACCATATTAATATGGTTGTCCGTACTCATATTGTTACATATGTTTATATCTTAATATTACGGACTTACCTTTATATTTTCGCCAATACTCAATATGTATTTTTCGCCACTTTCTTCTTTTTTCTAATTTTTATATAAAGCTTAACAAACATAAATATTTCTCAAATTAAAAGTAAACAAAACATTTTTTTTATTTTCAAAGAAAAATTATGTGTCAGCGACTGGAAGGAAAATAGTAAATTTATCTTTTAAACTCTTTTGTTGGATATCAATTAGCATATCATACAAATTATAAAAACAAACATTTTTATATTGGATGTGATAAAAACTATTGTTGTTTTTAAACAAATTTTGACAATTGCCATTATTGTAGGCAACAACATCTTGAATTTTATGGATGGTAACAATAGAATTACAGGAATGCAAACAGTAAAATATTTATAGAGGAACAAACTATAATTAAACCGATAATATGCTGTGTTTAACAGTAATACACACTGTTATAGAATATATATTAATGTTGTCGCAACCATATATCTAACTGCCTTTTCTTTGCGTGTAGTTGTTTTATTGTGTAAATAAATTATTTCCATCATACTTGTAATGGGTGATTTTATAAGAACTATCGGAAATTAAAAAAAAATAAAATAAAATTCAGAAAAATGCATGAAATATTTATTTGGATCGATAGTTGGGTCGATATAATTTAATGTTTGAAGATTATTTCATGCAAATGTTGGCCGCGGCTGCGCCTCAAATGGTCCATCCGCTTAGTCCAATTTTGGCATACTCTTTCCAACATTTCGGCCGGTATCTCACGAATAATGTTGGCAATGTTGGCTTCCAGTGCGTCAATCGAAGCGGGCTTGTCGCTATAGACATTAGCCTTAACATAGCCCCACAAAAAATAGTCTAGAGGCGTTAAATCGCACGATCTGGGCGGCCAAAACTATTCACCGAACTCGCCTCTCAATTGGTCCATTGTTTCGCGTGCTGTGTGGCATGTGGCACCGTCTTGTTGAAACCACATGTCATGCAAGTCAAGCTCTTCCATTTTGGGCAAAAAAAAGTTTGTTATCATCGCACGGTAGCGCTCACCAGTCACAGTAACGTTGTGATTCGCATCATCTTTGAAGAAATACGGCCCAATGATGCCGCCAGCCCATAATCCGCACCAAACGGTTGTCTTTTGTGGATGCATTGGTAGCTCTTGCAATACTTCTGGCTGCTCTTCACTCCAAATACGGCAGTTTTGCTTGTTCACGTATCCATTCAACCAGAAATGAGCCTCGTCGCTGAACACAATTCTTCGATAAAAAAGTGGATCTTCATCTAACTTTTCAAGAGCCCATTCACCAAAAATTTGGCGTTGTGGTAGGTCGTTTGGCTTCAAGTCTTGCACCAGCTGTATCTTATAAGGCTTCACACCCAAATCCTTCCGCAAAATTTTCCACGTAGTGGAGTAACAGAGGCCCAATTGCTGCGAACGGCGCCGAATCGATAATTCACGGTCATCACCAACACTGGCCGATACGGCTGCGATATTTTCTTCAGTTCGCACTCTACGTAAGCGTGTTGGTCGTTTAATGTCCAACAATGTAAATTTGGTGTGAAATTTTTTTACAATAGCCCGAATAGAAGCCTCAGTAGATCGATTAAACTGACCATAAAATGGAAGAAGCGCGCGATGAACTTTCTTAACAGAGCACGCATTTTGGTAATAAAATTCAATAATTTGCAAGCGTTGTTCGTTTGTAAGACGATTCATGATTAAATTATAGACCAAACTGAAGATGTTTGACAGTGACACAAGATACAAAACGTGCGCGAGCTGTCAAAACTAGTGTTGCTAAAAAGATAATAGCAAAAAAATCACTCGTTATAATAGTGTGGCCTTCTACGCCATTTTGAAGTGATTTTTTCAAGTCGACCAGACTTTTGCAACAGTTTCCTGTGAATGAATCGTACGATCGTGTAGGATAGTGAATCAGGGCCTTTAGCAATATTTAGTATGTATGAACACTTAAAAAAATTTTTAATTAACTGATAATTGAATTAATTAAAAGTGTGTGTATGAACACCATATAAGACTTCACACTGATTATTAAAGCATTCTTAAGTTCTTTTCTGCCAACCACTTGAACATACACCAAAGTAAGAACTTATAACTAATAATCGATTTTAAAATTTATCTGTCAGCAAAAAAAAAAAAAAAAAAGTTTCGAAACTTCATTTAAGCTTAAACTTCTTGAACAATTCGTATAAATTCAATTTAGAAAAGCAATGAATTTCATTTTAACCTAAATACTACCAAAATGAAAAAAAGTCACTTCAATTTTTTCTTTATTTCTTTGTGGTCTGTGAGAAAAAAAGTTCTGAAAACGCATTATGCTGGTTGAGCATCCTTTTCCCGTGTTTTTTTTTTCTCGCTGTTTGGCAGCATTACAATTCTTTTTACTTTTTAGTTTATATCTTTTTCAAAAATATATTTGTATATAATTTTCATATTATTGTTGTCTTTTTCTGTGCCATCATATTTTTAACGTAGACATTTTCTGCCGCTCGTACAAAGAGACCAACAGACAACAAATAAAATAAATATAAATGTTTGAAAAAAAGGATGGACGGAAAAAAGGAGCAACTGTAAGCAAACGACATTTATTCAGTCATTCGTTCATTTGGCGTTTGTTTGGTAAATGGTAAAAGAAAAAACAACAACATAAAGATGAAAAAAAAACGAAAGACTTGACAATTCTTTGGCAAATTAAATTATTGCGGGTTTTATGAGATGTTGAGGAAAAATGTAATCAAGTAATAAAAAAAAATGTAGACTAAAAGGGTTATAGTTGTATGACATATATCTTTTTATGGAAATTTCTTTTAGGTTTGCAGATTTGCAAATCAATCTACATACTCGTAAATACGAGAATATATTAATAAATGTTTATGATAAAAGTGTGATTTTTCTTTTAATTCGTTTTTGAATTTTACTTCGCCTTAAGTTAGAGTCTACACCTGCGATAATATCTGAGATGAGAACGTCAAATTCAATCGCAGAGAGAATTCTGTTACGTGTAGACTTAAAATCAGTGTTATCGCAGTCTTATAATAATTTTTATGAGAGTGTTCTTATGAGAAATCTTATGGCAACGATCTTATAATTAGAGCTGTCAAAAAAGCGATTGTGTGTGTGCTTGTTTACAAAAAGACGCCATTGAAATTTAAGCGATTATTAATATTGCAAAATATCTTCTAAAAAATTTTATGTGGAAAATAATTTGTTTTTATGCATTAAATATATACTATAAGTAATTACTTTTGTACAAAATGTGCACATATACGAAATTCATATAAGATTTTATTCATCGGAAAAATGTGTTTTCTTCTAGGCTTTCATTGATATATGAATTCTTATAAGATTAACAAAAATACGTATACTCCTTGTTAGATATGAAGATGGACATAGAGAAATTCGCTCTCTCATTCTGCCGACGTATTCTCAGATTTTATGTCAGAGTTAATCGCAGTTGTAGACACTAGGTAAAACATAAAGCAAATAAACAATATTGCAGCCTAATAGTGAATGGCCAATGTGAGAGGCATGTGGCAACGGGCGGAAAAAACCATGATATAAAATATACAAGGTAGTTTCATTCTCTTTTTATTATTTGTAATAAGGATTTTTGAAGTTTATTTTTAGAGAGAAATATAAAAAGGCGTTGCCACACAGTTGAATAAGGGAATTTACTCCTAGAATGGTTTTTTTCTGAAATCTGTAGAAATAATAAGCTGATGTAAGTAGGTATCTGTGATTGTTTTGAAACCCACGTTATGTTAGGTTTAACAGGCATTATTACATTTAAAGAAAATACTGTTTAGATATTAAAAACAAAGGGAAAAGTTTGATACTTGTGGTTTAAAAATATATAAATAATTATTTCTACTAGAATGACAATGTAATGCACGTAACTTTGAATATTCTTCATTACTTACAATAAGAAAAACCTACTTCCAAAAGAAGTCATTATTTGTTTAAATATCAAAGTAAGCAGGTATAGCGAAAATTTGCATATAGTTTTCCGTCGTTTCAGTGCCTTCAAACTTGTTCTGGACGTGGCTTGTAACTTCTCTAACAAATGGCGCGATATAATTATTCAGTGCATTTAAAAGAAAAAATAATAGCTGATTTTAATAACGGTCAATCAGTGACCACAATTGCAAAAAAAAAATTTGACAATCACCAAGCATTATAACCCGTTTTCGTTGTTCGGGTACTTTGGTTACAGAACATAAAGGTGGACATTCACGAAAAACCAGTAAACGAGATAGCCAGACAATAATACATTCGATAAAAAAATACCAATTCATGTCGTCAAGAACCATCGCCACACAATTGTCATTAAATGTTACTCCCAGAAGAATTCAAAGGCAGACTGCAGAAGTCGTACTAAAAGCATACCATACAAAAGTGTAAAAAAGATATTTATATCACGGAAAAATAGACTGGTCAGGTTGGAATTTGCAAGGGAACACATTAATTTGATCACCACACAAAGGAATTCCATACTATTCTCCGATGAATCCAAATTTAATTTAAAAGGTGCCGATATATTAAGACTGGTTAGATGACCGAAAAGCCAACGTCTTAATCCTCGTTATACTAAAGGCACATTGAAACATGGTGTCGGTAGTCATTTTAGTCTGGGGATGTTTTGCAGGCCATTTTTATATATTTTAGATTTATGTATGTATTTTATTTTACATTTTTTTATTTATTTTTGTTAGAAGTCACAAATTATTATTCAGACACAACTTCAAAAAAAAAAAAAAAAAACTGAAAACAAGGGAATATATAAACTAATACGGTAGCACAATTTTATGAAAAATGTCACAATCCTTATACTTGTCAGATGGTGATTGTTAAGGAAAATTGAGAGAATGAAAGTACCTTGTATTTTTTATATCATGGAAAAAACTGTCCTATTCGACGCTTGAGTTTATTTGTTGTCGGCAAATGAATGCGGTTGTTTGAAGTAAAAATTTGTGTATCAAAAATCCAGCGAAAACACATTTTTTTTTTTTAATTTAAAAATAAATAAATTTAGTTGTTAATAATTTTGACACCGAAAAAATATTAACTTCTTTCTTCTATTTGCTCTATTTTTTTTATCGTTTTTGGCTTGACAAATTGAAGCGGCAAACAAAAAGTTAAACTGAATTCAACATTACCGCTCGTCCGCTTTCAATGGCGTTGCCAAATTAAATTTAAACACATCGTTGCCGCCCGCTGTCGCATTACATTGGCCCTGCACCATAAGGTTGCCATATTTACAAAGAGAAGATTTTGCAAGTTTTAAAAAACTGAGTTTATTTACTTTCTTGGCTTTTGTTATTGATATCAATCAAAAAGTACCAAAAGCTTGTTTTTTATATATGTGCTTTTATACACTATACTATATGCTATCTACATGACGACATTTCATAGGAGCTAACCAATAGAAAGAAATATTGTTAAATTCTCAGTAATTTATTTAAAATATTGGCATATATAGTAAAACGCCCGAAATATCTATCAAAAGATTCGTAGTCTTTTGATGACTTGGATAGCTCCTATGAAATGTCGGTCTGATCAAAAAATAACCATTATTTTAAAATTTCGTGAATAATGTATGTTCGATTATAAATTTTTTTTATTCTAATATATGGGACCACGAGTATTTAAACAAAATGACGAAACCTATATGTTTGCAATATCAGTCATTTTAGATTGTCAGTTTGTTTTTGATAGATAAAAAGGTAAGCCGTGGTTTTGTGTGCTCTTCGATTTTTAAGTATTCGAAAAAAATGGATCAAAGAAATATGTACTAATTATTAATTTATTGAATTTTTGTTCAACGTTTTTAAATTTTTTGGTTTTTGTACGTCGAACTTTAGTTCGAGTTTGTCCTTCTTTAAGTTTTTCTTAAGAAGGATTTTTTACAAAAAAAAAGTTTGCTGTGATCAATAATTTTTTATTGAAAAAGATAAACAAAAATAATAATCAAATCTTTAGCTGGGGGCATACTAGCTGTTTTGTACTCGCTACACTACTCATCAGCACCCATTTTTGAGCTTGAGCTCGGGGCATGACGCATCATGCATGACTGCCTTAAACTCCCAGCCACCGAAACTGTATTAAGTTTTGTGTAAAAAATTATATTAGATGCGCAAGGACAGTTGAAATGCTGACTGTGACATTTGGTGACTCTACTATGAGCAGAACTTCCGACTTCGTATATAGTTCAATTGTGGTATAATCGGCTTAAGGAAGGCCGAGAAGATGTCAATGACGATGGTCGTCCTGGTCGCCCGAGCACCTAAACAACCGACGAAAACATTGCAGAAAATGATTTTGTATAAGCGTCGCATCATTATCAGAGAGGGTGCCGATCGTTCGTCTCACGCCAAGCAATTTTTACGGATGTTTTAGGCATGAAACGTGCGGCAGCGAAGATTATTCCAGAATTGCTAAATTTTGGGCAAAAAAACTGTCGCATGGACATCGCTCAGGAGCTGTTAAACGTCGTCAGCAATGATCCAGATTTCCTCAAAAAGGTCATAATTGGTGACGAATCATGGCTGTATGATTATAACATTAAAACCAAAGCCCAATCAACCCAACGGAAGTGTATAGAAGAGCCAAGACCAAAAAAAGCACCTCAAGTTCGATCAAATGTGAGGATTATGCTCACTTTTTTCTTCGACTGCAATGGCGTGGTGCTTCATGAATACTTGCTACAAGATCGTACGGTCAATAAGGAGTGCTACCTTGGCGTTATGCGCCGTTTGCGCAAAGCAATTTGTCAAAAACGCACAGAATTGTAGAAAAACAGTCATGGATTTTGCACCATGATAAACCAAAACCAAACCGGTGTTCACGCCTCAACCACTATATTCATCGAACTTGGTCAGCACCGACTTTTTCCATATTAGCCGATTGAATTGTTTTTGCCTTCTTTGGGGCACTTCCTCCAGTTTTAAATCATTGTTTGAATTGTTCTTTTGTCTCTGGAGTATAGTGGTTAAAAACCATTTTATTTCGCTTAAAACGATCCAAACCAGCGTGTTTGGTAGACTGTTAACAAATGCGTCACCCATCTTGCAGAATGCTTTTTCATCTGTAGTTCTTAACGCAAAATGAAATGGACTCGATAATTTGAGATGCCCATGATATTAGCTATTTCACGCACTTATTTCCTGAGCTCAAGGTCCCGTTTTTTTTTTAATTTTTAATGTATTTTTCAAAATTTAAATATTTTATTGACTTTATAACACACAAGAAAGTTTTCCTGAAGAAGTCTTCCAAAGGAAGACGAAATATTGAAAAATACATAAAAAATAAAAATTGTTTTAAAACTTTTATATTTGACGGCAAAAAGTTATAAACTTCAACATCATGTTTTTTTGTCTACAATATTGTTGTGAAAATCACAAATTATTCAAAAACTATGGCAACATGGGAGAGGGTAAGAAAAATCCGCAATGCGATTTTTTCTTTCAAAATCGTATGAAAACCCGCACCGCAATAAAATATCGTTACATTGTGTTCAGACTCTGAACCTGTCAATAACAATAGTTAATAATGGAATTCCTAAAACTGATCAGCAACCAGAATATCTTGGATACTGATCATACTAACACTGCTAAGACTACACTGGACACTGATCAGCTGTAACTAATCTAATTGCAACACTTTTAATGCTTTGTTAATATATGTTTGTTATCTTTCCGTGTCAGCAACATTCAAGAGCCAAAGGATGAGATAATTCGGCACATTAACGGCATGGAACCTCAATTATATCTCAGCGTCATAAAAAGTTTGAACCCTCGGATGAAGATGTGCCACCCAGGTCGCGGTGGCCATTCCGCCGATATTTTGTTCCTTACATAATTCAATCATACTAGTGCTATCATAATTAAAATAAATGTTAACACATCTTATATAATTTGAGATTTATTCACAATCAACATCGGCCCTTAAAACCTGACCACCTTTTATATGCTAGACCTTAAGTAAATGCCTTTTTGCTGGCAACTGTGGCAGCAGAATGAATAAATAGTGATTAACTTCTTATCACCAATTTTAAATTCATTGAGATTTTTATTTCTTTTCTTTTCCACACAGAATCTGCGGTAAGATTCTGGTAAATTTTTTTTAAGGCTTTAACACAATAACCCAAAAACTTAAGTTTGTGGATATTAACTCAAACTTAAATACTGTTGCGAAATTTTTAGCTTCTTTTATAAATCAAAAATTTTATGCCAAGAAACTACCCGTACGAGTGTAGCATTAACAAAATTAAATCTCTTTTTAAGGATAATTTTACCAGTATTTTAAAGAGTTTATGACACGTTTCCTTTATATAAGCAATTTGTTTATATTACGGAGAACAGCCAATACTTTCTTCTTATTTCATTAAATCTGAAACAACTTTATTAACCTCAATAATATTGTTGAGCACAAATTCATGTAATAAAAGACGCCAATACAGAATTCATGTTCCTGTAGCTGTAGCTGTAGCTGTGACGAAGAGTTTACACAAGTGTTGGGTACTTAATATTTACCACTCAAAAATACACGTAATTGCATACTTGCACACACATATGAATGTATGTTTGAGTAAATGTTTGCCAAACAGACTAAGGGATAAAAATCATATTGACATGTGTGTCAATACGGTATGAAATTCCACTGGAGCAGCTATAGCCAGCCGCGGCATACGTCACGCTGCTGATGAAAATCACTTTTGGGTAATATTGCTCATAAAAATGAACACATTACTGTCAAGTGTAAGATTTAAAAACATTAACTTTAAAAAACAGACAAAAAAACAACACCAGCGGAAAACATGATCCCAGAGGTTTAATAAAATATAAACCCTCCCCCATTGTAACAAAGAGTTGAGTAGCAATACAGCAATACAGCTGTTTCTGCTGACTAATAGAGATGGGGGCAACATGTGTGTATGTAAGAGTCTGTGTATCGACAGCAATTGATATGAAAGTAGCAATGCAAAAATGGTTGTTTGTGTTTTATGAAATGGTCCTGCAAGCGTTGCCAGATTAAAGGAAAATTACATTAACTTGTTTGCCTTTGATACACACACACTCTCGCATACACAGACACATACACATACTGATGTGTGCAAATGCTCCGCCATATGCAAATATACAAATCTGTATCAATCCAACAATTTGTTTTACGTTCAGGCAGCAGCAATAAGCAACCGCTACCACAAACTGCCAGCAACATCAACTCTAGAGCAGGACATGATTAAATGTAACCAACAGCAATTGCAGCCACAACAAGTGAGGCATTAAAGTACACATACTAATATGCATGCATATGGTTCCAAAGCATGAATACCAAGTCAAAGGAAATATTATTCAGGGCTGCCTTTAACGATTTTTGTACTAATAACAATTTTGGTTAATCATCGTTTATAACATTTTGCGCTAAAGCTTTTTACTAAGTAATAAAGAAAATTACATGATTAAAGTTTTATGTTGTTCTATTTAATAACCAACAATATTTACAGCTAGTATAATTTTTTGGCAAAAATACTATTGTTTTAACAACAATTATATCTCTTGAAACTTTTGCTGCCAGTCGCCTGAAAACGGTGATAGGAGTTTACAGATTCCGGCTGACTAATTCTTTTATTCAAGGCACTTGGTCTCATTTGTCTCGAAACTGTTTTCATTTTTGAACATGCAGCAATACAACTCATTTAATGACAATCAGTCGTTGCAGTTATTGGGGCAAATCTCTATGGAATATTATTTATATTGTATGTATATGTTTGTTTGCTTCCTTTAAATATAGCCAATACAACCATGCACTATGGAGAAAAGTCCATTAAAAGAGAATTCAAATCCCGCTTATATCATGGCACTTATGAGTTTTGTACTTATCTAAATAGTTGTTTTGTCAATAAGAAGACATTTACTTACTTACAGACCATATTGATGCCAAGACCAACCATGTCAATAGCAAATTAGCTGTGGCATAATCCTGCCATCATTGTCAAATCTAGTTTCCATAATGTCGGAAATAAATACATTCAGCCATGTCACAGAGCTTAATTCCGTTCCGAAATGGAATTGAATTCTTTTTCTACTTCTTCAAAAAACGAAAAACTAAAGAGCATTTCGGAATGAAATCATTTCTAATTGCAGGAATGAAACCAGTATTATCTTATAGAATTAATTTTATTTCAAATCTTCGTTTTTTGAAAAATTAAAAATCGATTCAATTTCATTTGCGAACGGAAAATGAAGTGGCCGATTATTTAAATTAGTTTTATCTTGGACCAGCGAATTGAGCTCTACATATATAGTGCATTGTACTGGAACTAGGAAAATATGTTACGACAAGAAGAAAAGAGAGAGTGACTTAAACGTTTAAACGTTGTGTGTGGCAGATTTTGGAAATTGATTTACGTCACCATCTATATTGTTGGCCTTAGCCAATGGTGGATTAACTACACTGGGTGATCTATGCACCATTATACCCGTGTGACTTGCGCGGCTCATACAAGTCGCAAGATTTTGCCATAAGTTTGTGGACACATAGACGAACCTTTGCTTAAGAGTTCGGGCCATCTAGTCCCTCATATATGCAATTCCGCAGAAGTAAATGGAAGGCAAGTCTTAATGAATTGGTAGGCCGCAGTCCATTAAAATTTGAATTCGTCCACTAAAATTTGAATGAACAAAAATTGGTTCGGAACAAATAATAAAATTAAACCAATTCAAGCAAGGCGAATTCGTAGCAGGTAAATGAAAGAGAAATAAATACAGCCTTACAAAAAAAATTTTTTCAAATGTTGGAAAAAAATTTTCATCAATTTCCAAGAACGCGCGTTCTGAAACCGCAATGCGTTTTGAAAAACGCTTAATTGACTTTTATGAGTTCTGAGGAACACGCGTTTTACTGCTGTTTAGGAGTTTTTTTCCGAAAAAATACAACATGTGTTTTACATACGTATATATGTATGTGGTAGTAATATAAAACGAAAAAAAAAATTTACAACAAATAGAAAAAATTTTCTATTTAGTTTTCTTAATGAAAGTTTGTAAAATTCTTTAAACTTTTTCTTGAAATAAAAAGAAAACATATTAAATTTTAATAGTGAATAATTTTATTGCCTTTTGCAAGTTCAGTTTTAGTAAATTCAACCAGTTCATTTCAGTATATAAATTCGAGTTGAAGTCGCCAGTTTTAAGCGATATGCGTTTTCCAGAACACATATTTGGCGTTTTCAAATCGAAAATGCTAAATTTAAGCGATTTGCGTTTCTCGGAATATGCATGATAAACACAAAATGGAATTAATAAAAATATAAAAAAAATTATTTATAAGAAAAGAAAAACTTTTAATTATATCGTGAAAAATAAAGAGCTGGGAAAGGTGCAAATGGCCAGCCGGATTAGATGAGATTCTGGCTCCTTAGCTACAATACATAATTAAAAAAAATTTTTCAAACAATTGCTTTTTCTTTTTTTTTTAAGATTCTTTTAATTATTTCATTGACATCCGGCAAAGATAAAAACACAAAAAAAAATAACAGTAGTGCTGTCATTTTCATCTGTTATGAATTCGCCTTAAATTCAAGCAAGGCGAAGTCATTACAGTTAAACTCGGCACAACAATAAATACAACATTACAAAAAATTCTTTGTGAAATTTTAGGGAAAAAATATAAAAACAAAAAGAGTTCAAAGCAATGCAATAAAAAAATGTTTACAGTAAACAAAGAAATTGAAACAAATTTTTATTATTTCGTGAAAATTAAACTCTGAGCGTCGAAATGATCAACCCACAATATTATAGTTATTTTTCTTTTCCAAGTTTCTTTTGTAGTGGCAGTAGTGCCTGCACTAAGTGGTCCAATTATTGCAAGCCAAAAGGATCGGGCAAGGCGATACGCCAGTGATCTTTCTCAGATGATTTGCAGGAATTGGGGGTTGTATTGCGAGTAGCCTCAATAGTCCAATTATGGTCTTCTTGTGGCTTAATTAGCTAATTACTTAGTACGTTGGCTTGAAAAAAATGAAACAACCGGATTTTAATGTAGATGTTTCCTTTTTAATGGATGGCATCCATTGAATGAATAAAATTATTACAAACAGGAGCTTACTTGAAGTTTTGAAAATAATAAGTCGTCTAGAATATAATGTAAATTAGAGAGAGTAATGTTTAATACATATTAATTATCATGGTGCAATTATTAGGTGGCAGCATAAGAGTTGTTGTACTGCATACATAATATTTTGTTTGTGTTAAAATTCCGGACGCTGTCAAAAACATGTTTACAAAACAGAAGTAAATGAAGAAAGAAACGTTTATATAAAAAAAACGAACAAAGAAAATTAATATAGTTTTTTTATAAATGGTTTTCAACACATTTTAAGCAATTAAAATATTTTTGAAAACGTTTTTATTGTGTTCTTGTCCTTTTTCAAACTGTTTAAAATATTTTTTTTTTTTTTTTTTCACCCACAATTTTTGACACACACAATTTTATGAAACAAAAAATTATCACCTGCGCTAGTGATGCCACCTGGTTAATTGCACCATGTTAATTATGATAAAAAGTGATATTTAACAAAGATATTGGAATGAGAGTTAAACTGTTCTGTTTCGTAAACTGTTCTGTTACATTCTCTCTGTACAACATAAATTACAAAGAGCAATATTTAATATACATATGAGACAAATATAGAAAAAAAAAAATACATAAGAGCTCGGTAGCTGAGTTGTTTAAGCGGCTGTATTGAAAATATATTATGTTTACATGGTACTAAATTCGAATCCTAGTGGGTGCTGATGAGCAGTGTAGCGACTGTGAAACAACTAGTTGTCCCCCAGTTTTAGTGTATTCATTTATTTTTTCCTGTCTTCATTTATCAAGAGTTATTGACCGCAGCAATTATTGTTATCATTAAGAATAAAAATATTTTTTGGCTTTAGCCAGGATTGAACTTGGGCCACGCGAACTATACCAACCCATCATATAATATTATAAATATTAAAAAAAAGTTTAACATTCATTATTCATTAATACACTAATAAAACATTATTCATTGATACACATAATATTATTTTTAATATTATATGATGGTATCATTCGTCTGGCTCAAGTTCACTCCTAGCTAAAGCCAAAAAATATTATTATTTTTTAATTATAAGAAAATTTATTGCTTGCGTCAATTATAGTTATGATTAAAAAATAAAAAATATTTCTTGGCTTTAGCCAAGATTGAACTTGTGCCCGACGAATGATACCGTCATAAAATATTAGAAACTTTTATATTTATATTAAACTATCTTGTAAAAAATGTATGAAGATTTTCTGAAAATATTAAGTACCTCAGATAATTTGTTCAAAAAACATTCTTTCGGGTGCGATTTATATAGGATATACTTTCAATATACTCGCTGGGTTCACCCAATGTTTCCGAACAAAATTTTGGTCCGGACAAAATTTTTTTTATATGTAGTTTGACGTCTCTCTTCTTGAGAGAGAAAAAATATTTTTTACGAACAACTCCCAACTTGAATTGGTTAAATTTTATATTTTGTCCGGACAAAATTGAACTGAGATACCAATAGGATACATTTTTTCGTACAAAATTGTATTGAGTAGCCCCAACGAATAAAAAATTTACTTAGTAATTTTATTCTGATGAAATTTCTATTGTGGCTGCCATTTGATATACTTATGTACATAGTTTTTCCATTATTATCACACAATATTTACTAATAATTGAAAATATGTAATATACGCCAGGAAAATAAACCAAAATAATAACAAGCAGCACTACCACCTTGTAAAACTAATAGATGTTGTTTACATATGGCAGTTCGGATTTTCCGGAACATTTTTTTGCAATGGGTGAATCGTGCTGCAGAAATCTTTCAGTAAAAAATGTTAGTTCGGACCAAAATTTTGTTCGGAAACAATGTTTGAATCCAGGCTTTAGTATTTATATTCCTTTTTTGAATTTTTTCTTTGCACGGAATGTTATCTGCACGAATATTTGCGGCGAATTCGTCGCGAAATTCGTTATAGTTGTGATGCTAGCATAAAATTGTTCCGCACAAAGTTAACTCTCTTCCATTCTCTATCTCTCTCTCTCTCTCAATCTACGTATAAAAAACATGTTTCCGATCAAAAATTTTATTCCGAATGAAAGTGCCTGACAGAGCGGGAAATCGGATGTCACGGAATTATCCAACTCTATAATAGAGATGCAAAATGTTGTGTTATTATTGGCTTCCCGGAAAATATACCAGCCGAGTTACATGGCATTTTAATGCACTCTTCACTATTAACCCAATGTGCAGAATAAGCAACTTAAATATCCACCAGTACAAGCTGGCCTACTTTACTGAAGACCGGTTACATGAAAATAAATGGAACAAAATTTTCGCACACATCTGTGCATTTGTATACATTTATCTGAATATATCTATAGGGTGTTTTTTTAAGCTAGATAGAACTTTAAATTGTAAAAAGTAACACAAAAAATTAAATTTTGATGAAACATTTTTTTTATTTGTTTCAGTATACTCTGACAAATCATCATGAATAGACTCACGCTTGAACAACGCTACGAAATTATCCAAATTTACTTTGAAAATCAGTCGTCGATTCGCGCAACTTATAGACGCAAAATTGTGTTCAGCGATGAGGCGCATTTTTGGCTTAACGGGTTTGTTAATAAGCAAAATTGCCGCATATGGAGTGAGACCAATCCACAAGAGACCCTACAGACTCCATTACATCCAGAAAAATGCACTGTTTGGTGCGGTTTTCATGCTGGTGGCATCATCGGACCTTATTTCTTCAAAAATGAGGCCGGAGCTCGCGTTACGGTCAATGGAGATCGTTACCGCACCATGATCAATGATTTTTTGTTTGAAAATATGGATGACATTGATCCGGAGGAGATGTGGTTTCAACAGGATGGCGCTACGTGAAATCAAAATTTGGCGATAAGTTGATTTCGAGAAATGGACCTGTCAATTGGCCTCCAAGGTCGTGCGATTTGACACCTCTCGATTATTTCCTGTGGGGCTACGTGAAGTCACTGGTTTATGCTGATAAACCAGCAACAATTGACGCCTTGGAGGCCAGCATTGTTCGTGTTGTTCGTAACATACGGCCAGCAGTGCTCGAAAAAGTGGCTCAAAATTGGACGTCCAGAATGCGCTTCGTCAAGAACAGCCGCGGTGCCCATATGCCCGAAATCATTTTCAAATGTTAATGTCACGTATTGATCTTTCGAATAAAAAAAAATTTTTATTACAATTTAATTTTTTGTGTTATTTTTTACAATTTCAAGTTCTATCGGGCTTAAAAAAACACCCTATACACTACATTTATTTAAAATCAAGTGTTGTCAACTATTGTGCATACGAATGTTCAATATACAGATGCATGATAGTAAATATATATGTGTATGTGCATATATAGATACATATACTTGTATGCATGTATGTATGAGTATATTTTATTGTGTGCAGCTTTGGTTTCCGAATGTGTTGCAAATAAGGCTGTTGTTGATAATGAGTCCAATGTTAATATGTTGACGGTGGTTATGGATAGTGGCGCTGGTAGTTATGGTTGGTGGCTGGTGGTTGGTTAATAGTACTCACGTTCAATTTTACGTGTTTTTTACTTTTTATTTTGCCTTTTCTTCTACATGATAATCAGACATGCAGCCACACTGATATTGTTGCAGTCGCAGCGGTTTTGTTTGTATATTTACGCGTTTACACACACATACATACACGAGTGTATATTTATTTTTAGTGTTGGGAGCAATGGTTGATGGAGCCTGATTTCTGCTGGTACTTTTTTTATACCATATTACGTTTACATTGTTGCTATTTTTCTCCGTCTTTTTTTTTTTTTTTTTTTTTGAGCTTTGCATTATTATTTTCATTTTGTCTCGTGCCACATTTTATGCGTTTTCAATTAACAGCAATCAACGAGTTTATGAGGAGAAAGTAATATAAAATGATGTTGATGACAGCATAAATTAACAAATGTAATGCGTTTTAAAAATGAGTGGTGGTTTTTTGCATACACGAGAGTTTACCATAATTTTTTATTGCAACTTGACGAAGAAGAGACAATGTGTCATTTGATTAAACTTATTTTATATATTAAAAAAATATATTATTGTCCTTTTTTATTGCATTTTTAGGCAGGAATGGAGTTTTTTTGATAGTACAAATTTAAATAATTGTTTAAAGTGGGAGACTAATTTTGCATAGTTTTTCGTTAATTAAATTTTAAGCAAGTATTATTAAGCATGTCACAAAGTTCAATTTCGTTTGGCAACAAAATTCAAACCATTTTTTGAGTTATTCAGAAAATAAAAAATTAAATAACTACAAGTTCATTTATTAATGATTTATACATACAAATAAGTCTCACAGTTAGGAGAATTATTAGCAAATAAAAAATTTTAAACTGGTTGTTCAGTGACAGAAAATCCTGTACAAACAACTGGGGTTATAACAATTGCATATATGTGATCAATATAATAAAAAAGGTGCTCGATATACCCTTTTACAAATGAAGCTTGGACTTTACTAAGATGACATCTAAAATATTTTCTCTCGTGAGCTGGATCAATTTGAAAAAGGTTTTTTTTTTGCATATTTTGTCAATGTGAGGATCTTTTTCCTTACCAACATGTAACATATGGATATCATAAGAAGGAATTTTTTAAATCGCGTCAAACTGTAAGTGGTCTGATCAAAAATAACCGTTATTTTAAAATTTCGTGAGTTACGTATGTTCGATTTTCGCATTTTTTTTTTTTTTTTCTTGTTATGTTGGTACACATGTCTGTTATGTATGTTGATAATATCAACCATTTTGGATTGGCCGTTTGTTTTTCACAGACAAAAAGGTTAATCGTGTTTTGGTGTGTTCTTCGCTTTTTCACTATTTTTGTGTAAAAATTAAATTAAATGCGCAGGGACATTTTAAATTTTGATTGTGGCGTTTAGCGAGTCTACTATGAACAGATCACAAATTCAATTATTGTGTAACCGGTTTAAGGAAGGTCAAGAAGATGTTAATGACAATGCTTGTCCTGGTCGTCCGTGCACGTCAACAAGCAGTGAAGATAAGGATTTTGTATAATTATCGAATCACTATCAGAGAGGTTACTGATGATGTTGGCATATCGTCAGGCTCAAGCCAAGCAACGTGAACGATTCACTGAATAGTGACCTTCTATTAATCTCCGAATGGGGTCGTAAAAACAGGGTTGCCTTCAACGCTCGTAAGACCCAGTGTTGATTATTAACACACAAACAAACGACCGCAAGTGCTGCTGCATCTGTACTCATGGATGGTATAAATATTGAGGAATCGGATGCTCTTGGAGTTCTTGGAATGAAGATACAGTGTGACGTTCGCTGGACAGAACACATTTTTCATGTCTCTAAAGAAGCATTCAAGTGCCTCGGTTTTTTGAAACGGTGTAAGATGTACTTCACGCCATCCGACCTCCTTACTATTTATATCACCTTCATCCGACCGAAAATGGAATACAACTCTCATGTTTGGGCCGGTGCCTCAAAGTCTATTTTGGGGTTACTCGACCGTGTGCAGGAGAGGGCGAAGAAGCTTATCGGTGACAGTAGGATATCCAACTCTCTTGACTCACTGGAGCATCGACGCAATGTGGGGTGCGTTACTCTGTTCTATCGTTACTACAATGGATTTTGCTCTGACGAGATTAGGGATCATGTTCCCGTAACTCGCACATTTTTACGTAGTACGCGCTCATCGTCTAGAGCTCATCCATTTGTGGTCGATTGCCCGGGGAATCGTACTCGCATTACAGAGAGAATTCGTTTTTCAGCCGTACGCTTCGTCTGTGGAATAAGTTGCCTGCAGACGTGTTTCCTGTCTGTTATAACGTTGGATAGTTCAAGGCAAATGTTCACAAACACTATTCCCTCCTTCCCCCTCCTCATAGCCTATTTTCCTAGTTCTGGTACAATGCACTACATATGTAGGGGTCATCCCCTGAGTACTGGCCCAAGCGAAAAAAAAGCGCCACGTAATTTAGCGCTTTGATTTTACTGTGTAGTTAGTAACTTAAATAAAAGCGTTAAAGTTATGCGGGGAACAGTATTGTTCACTAATTTTGTTTAATAAGAATCACTGAATAGAAATAATAAAAAGTTATAAAGTCGCTAAATTAGCATGAAGGCACTTAAAATTTGGTTACTAATGGCCGCAAAAATTGAGTAACATTTATTTTGAAACAAACTTTACTGAGAGACAGTAGAGCTTTCTCTCTTACGCTCTGTCAAAATTGGATTTTGCTATTGCATAGCGTTGATTCCGCGCTATTTGGGTTGCTTTTAGACATTTTGTATGTACATGAGCAATTTTGACGGATAAATTACGCTTGACGCCCTAATTTAGGTTGTACAGTCAGATGTATTTTACACGATAATCTGGAATGTAATTTTATGGTAACTCTAATATGATAACAGATTTAGTTTCTAGATCATGCGTGGATGAAAATAGAACTAAAGAAAGAAAAATAATTTTTTAAGCTTTATTTACTCCTTATATAATTAACTTCAACTATTTTCAATATTTGTTTTTATTTAATTCTAAACTTTTAAAAGTAAAATTTTACACTACTCGTATACTATTAAATTTGCTGCATTTTAAATTCAATATTATGCAAAAATATTTCTAAATATTTTTATATAAGTATGTGTGTATGTCAGTGGAGAAAAATCACTAAATGACAATAGCTAAATGAAAATTTAATATTTCTCATGGGCACTCATTTTCCTAAAAGCAACAGAAAATTTGTTCAAGCGCACACTAAAGTGCAGCTGTTGATTCAAAATTATAATGGGATAAAACTTAAAATATTGTTAAAACAATGACAAATTGTTGCTGAAAAAAGGGGTGAAAGTGAAAGCAGTTTGTAGGTATTAAAGAAAAACAAGTGACACATAAGGCGACTAAAATGCGAGATTACTCGTATCTACTTTTGATAATTTTACATTTCATTATTCTTACGGTATTAAACAAATTTTAATACCGTAAAGTATTAAAATCAAAGTTAATTTTCCTGACGATGAAAACAAATTGTTAGCAAAGTATCGATAATAAATACTGTTGAATTTTTTATATAAAACCAAAACGATCTTTAGCTACAAAAATAAGAATTAATTACATATACAGCCTATTCGACGATATCGAATGAAAATGTATGCGAAAGAAAGCTAGTCCCTCACATTCGAATAAATTTGGGTTTGTCTATGTCACTATTGTTGGTTCGCATAAACTTATATATTAAAGTTAGAAAAAACCCAAATCGATTTTCTTTCGCCTAGAGTACGAATGAACTTATCCTTTCGACATCGGCAAACTGCAAGTTAGTCTATGTCACTATTGCTTGTTCGCATGAACTTATGTATTTTAATTGAATTTTGACACATCGTTCGCATAGAATATAATTAGAAAAAACCCAAATCAATTTTCTTTCGCTTAGAATGCGAATGAACTTATCCTTTCGGCGAACTGGCTGATAATCACTAGCAAGTAGCTTTCGAGCGAGACCGGGCGATCTAGTTTTTATAAAATACAGTGTATATATAAATGTTTTATACTGTTTTTTTTTATAAGAAATAAAAGTAAATAACTTAAAAACATTCTGCCATGAATTTCAACGCATCGAGTGCACTAAAGTTTATATCAGAAATGAAAAAGCTGCCACCGTAATAAGACATCGTTTAAGACGTCGTTTATATAGTTATTTCATATGGTAGCTTTGTTTGTCCGGAACAAATGTTTAAAGTGGATAAATCGTTTTAGAACAAAACTCTCAGAAAACTAAAATTAGTTCGCAACAATAATTTTACAACCTAAATTAGGACGTCTTGTGTTAAACAAATCACAAAATGAAAATAATAAATAGTGATAAAGTCGCCAAATTAATAGAAAAACAGATAAAGAATAATTAATATTTGCCGCAAAAAATCAGTAACATTTGTTTCGAGACATATTAAAATTTACTCTCTTACGCTTTGTCAGAAATGGATTTTCAGATTACAAAGCATTCATGCCGCGCTATTTGCATTGTTCTCCTACAGTTATATGTTCGTGACAATATTTGGCAGATAAATTACGCTTGAGGCGCTAAATCAAGATGCGCTGTTGGGCTAATAAATATGTTGTGAATTTAAGTTCCAGATCCAACATATCATCGGTTCAAAACAGCTATACGAGTACTGATCAAGAAATAACATTTCTTTTAAAATTTCGTAAGTTACGTATATTTAATTTGCGCATTTTTTTCTAATATATTGGTATACATTATAAACTCGTAAGTTATAACTATCAGCTGTTTTGAATTGTCAGTTTGTTTTTGACAGATAAAAAAGTTGGTCGCATTTTGTTGTGCTCTTCGATTTTTTACTATTCGAATAAATGGATCAAAGTTTTGTGTAAAAATGGAACTAAATGTGCAAGGAAATTTGAAATTTTGACTGTGGCGTTTAGCGAGTCAACAATGAGCGGAACGCAAGTTTAATTGTGGTATAAGCGGTTTCAGGAGTGCCGAGCAGATGTCAATGACAATGTCGATGGTCGCCCGAACACGTCAACAACTGATGAAAACATTGCAGCAGTGAAGAAAGTGATTTTGGCTAATCGTCGAGTCACTATCAGAGTGGTTGCTGATAATGTTGATATATCGTTCGGCTCATGCCAGGCGATTTTTACGTATGTTTTAGGCACGAAACGTGTGACAGCAAATATTGTTCAAAAATTGCTAAATTTTGAGCATAAACAAAGTCGTATGGATGTTACTCAGGAGCTGTTGAACATCGTCAACGACGTTCCAGGTTTCCCCAAAATGGTCATAACTGGTGATGAATCATGGCTATATGGCTATATATAATATGGTATATATTATATCTGAGGGAGATTACTTTAAAGGGGACAAGATAGTTATTGATAAACATATGAATACTTTCTGAAAAAATTTTAAATAAGGGTTATTTTTTTATCAGACCTCGTATATCTGTAGAAAGGTAAATAATAATATATGTCATGAAAAGATTAATGGCCTATCAGCAGAGCAGCGATGGTGATAGTCATTCGCCTTTTTATTTTTTAACTCAATAATACAATCACAGTTCTTTCAAAAATATGTGTTTTTCTCTTAAATAAAATAGTGAACTCGTACTGAGACACCCTTAATGTACTTACATACTTACGTACAAAAAAAACCTATTTCAAATCAAGTCATACAAATATTTTGCAAAAAAATTAAAAGAAGAGCATAAGCCATGAAAGCAAATACCACTTAAAATTCAAATATATTTCAACAAGAAAGAAATCTTTCAAACTGAATGCTGCATTATATATAAAGCAGCTCAGATAAGTTTATAGTTTTAAAATTACTCTACACATTACTCTATATAATATCATACAGTGACCGCAAATCTGGTAATAAAAGTATACAAATATGTGTGAAACAAATGCGAATGTTATTCTTATTTATGATTTTGAACTTGTGCAAATAAGCAATTTTGTGTAATCTAAAGATTTGCAAAAAAAAAAAGGAAACTATAAAAGAACCATAAAATGCAAGCGATGTTTGCATATGCATAAAAATAAATTTGTTTATTTGCACTTGATTTTAATACCAATTTTATGACTGTTCAACTTTTAATACATTACATATGTGTAGCCTTTTCATATTAGCATTTTAATCTTATCAATTATTTATTTTATGTTTTTGCCAAGTCTATTTTAATCTGCATTTAGCATAAAAGAATTGTAAGATCAATTTAATAAATAATTATAAAATATTTGGCGATTATGCAGCTGCATTTATACATTTTAATATGTTTTCTGTCAATATTCATAGTTCTTACTAATTAAGATATTTTCTATATATTTGTGGAAAATGATATTAATTAAGACTTAAGCTGTGGCCACAGCGCTTATATAGGAAATCTACAAATTCAAAGATACATGAACAGACTTGAGTTTCACCTGAATACTCCCGCACGTAGCGCCCTGTTTTTACCTTGGAGCAGTACTCAAGGGATGACCCCTACATATACAGTGCATTTTACCAGAACTAGGAAAATATTTTGCGAGGAGGGGGAAATAGGGAGTAGTGTTTGTGAACATTTGACTTGAACTATCCAACGTTATAACCGACAGGAAACTCGTCTGCAGGCAACTTATTCCAAAGACGAAGCGTACGACTGAAGAACGATTTTTCTCTGTAATGCGTAATACGATTCCCGGGGCAATCGACCACAAATGGATGAGCTCTCGACGATGAACGCGTGCTACGTAAAAATGTGCGAGTTTCGGGAACAAGATCCCTAATCTCGTCAGAGCAAAATCCATTGTAGTAGCGATAGAACAGAGTAACGCACTCTTCACTGCGTCGATGCTCCAGTGAGTCAATAGAGTTGGATAGCCTACTGTCACTGATGAGCCCTCTCCTGCCCACTGTCGAGTAACCCCAAAATACACGTTGAGGCACCGACCCAAACATGAGAGTTTTATTCCATTTTCGGTCGGATGTAGGTGGTATAAATAGTAAGGAGATCGGATGGAGTGAAGTAAGTACATCTTATACCGTTTCATAAAACCCGAGACATTTGAATGCTTCTTTAGAAACATGAAAAATGTGATTATTCCAGCGAACATCACACTGTATTTTCATTCCAAGAACATCAAGGGCAACCGATTCCTCAATATTTATACTATCCATGAGCACAGATGACTTTGGCAGCCACATCAGAGCATTGCAAAGGTGATTTACCAATACAATACACGCAAAAAGCAACTAAAACTATTCGTCTAGTTTTACTAAAGGTTCACATTCGTATTGTGAGTTCTTTAAGAAAATAATTAAAATGAAAAAAAAAAAAAAATCCAAAAATAAAATTCTTTTATTATTTATTTTTAGCGTTGTCAACTTTGAAATTTCAAAACGCACCAAAATGATAAAGAAACGGGTTATTTCAACAAAAACATACCGAATTCTGAATTTTTTTTTCTACTGATAAAAAAAAAGAAGTCTACTGATGATTAGGGTAGCTCCTATTAAATGTCGACATATAGACAGTAGTGAAAAATATTTACATCAGCACCTGCATTTACGGCCTTATCTGAGGATGGACCCGTTCCACGGAGTGAACTATTCACGATTCACCAGCGCCTCTGTGTGGCTTACCAGGATCGCACATGTAGCAATTTTTGCCATATGATTGCGGTCATATGAGCAACTTCTTGTTGAGGACTTCGGGCCTTCTAATCCCTCCTGTATGCAATTTAGCAGCAATCAATGGAAGACAAGGCTTCATGAGTTGGTAGACCAAAGACCACTAAGAGCATCAGCCCTTAAACCAACATCACCACTGGTTCCTTACAGTACAGGTATCTATTGTAAAGGCAACAGACCCCCTCGAAAAAACCCACACACTAAACAATAATCAGGGATACTAAACCACCCTTCCTCCGTCTTAGGTTGCAACCAGAGCCAGAACGTGTCAGCCAAGGTAGGCACTTCAATCATGATCAGCTCGGGTAGAACAGCAAGCAGTACCACCCGGGGACCATGCTGATCCCCGTTCTGCCAATTTATATCCATGGTAAGGGTTGCGGAAGCCAACACAACATAAGTCCTGCTGCTTCCTAGAGTTTTATTTGCTACAACAAACTAGGAACTCCTTGCCCTCTTTACCCGAAAAACAGAATACCCTGGTTTGGACGACACCAAGGCAATACCTGTTCCCTGAGTGGATCGAAGTATAGACTGCTGTGAAACATAGAAAATAAGCTGTTTATAGTTTTTTGTATTTTATCAAATATATTATTCAGTAATATTATTTAATTATATTCGCAGTTGACCGAAATCAGCTGTTATATTTGCTGCTTATTATCAGCCACACAATACAGCAGGTGCTTACCGTCATTAAAACTATATTGCAGGATCACACAATTGTTACTGCAAGAGATGACATATGTCGAAGAAATTTAGCAGATCATTGAAATGTACAGAATCGCTCTACAAGTCATCCAACTCTATTAATAGCAATTCTATTAAACACAATGTAGATTTCATTTGTGTTCTCGGAAAAAAACAGTAAAAATCAGTTGGCTGGAGTGGGTGTCTTAAAAAGAATTCATTGAAATATACAAAAATTTGCCAGAATTATAGCAAATAAAATATGAAGTTTACCATAATAAATATTTAATGCAAACGTTTTGGAAAAACTTAATAATTTAATTAATAATTTAGTAATTTATCAATTCACGCGCCTTCATAAATATGAACTGCATTTATTGTGACAAACTTTGCATGATCGTTTAATAGCAAACCACGCTTTAAAGCAGCAAGTTTTATACAACGAAATGTTTCTTATTCGTTTGATAATATATTGTTAAGAATTTTTGTTACATCTAACCCAGTGTACAGCTGTTGATCTGCTTGTTAAAACTGTATAACAAAGCACATTCACCCAGACAAGCTTAAACTAAAAACAAAATACACAAACAATTAAACATACATAATTTAAAGTACGTAAAACTCCAAGTAAATCAACTACAACTGATATTGTTGTGTTTTTTGCATTCTGGGTAGTCGTTTTATTATTGTTTGTTGTTGTGACTTGCTTATTGTTCGCAAGCTTGTGTCTGGATGTGTATATGCGAACGAAATACATTTGTACATTATGAACGACTAGAAAATTCGTGTCGATAGTAGAAACTGATAAAGATGTACAAATTCGCAGCAAAGAGTCAGTTTATTTTTAAGCTTTGTACAAAAAAGTCATAAGTTAACGTAAGCCAGTCTAGTGTTTTAGTACACAGTAGAATCAAGTGTGAATTATATAAGTTCTTTATAACGAAAAAGTGTGAATGTCATTATTTCATTTGGATTTGAAGAATCCTAAAAAGCGTTCTTAGATGCCAAAACGTAACAATATATAAAACAGCAAGATTGTCTTTGTACATATAATATGGTGTGGTTTCCACACTATAACTCTGTGTTCTGATTGTGCTCTACAAAATGAAACGTAAAAATTTTGGACACATGAATAATGTTTTCTTACATTAAAACAAAAAGTTGGGTTGAATTTGATTTCGTGCCACTGTAATGTAATAAGCGCATCAAAGTTTAAAAAAAAAGCGCACCACTCACCGACGAAAGAATTTTTCATATAAATAACGATGCGAATCGTACCGAGTTGACAACGCTGTTTATTTTCTCTTCGTCACCAAAGAGAGGCCAAGACCACCCCAAAATAAAATTTTAAGGAATTACGAGCAAACACATCAACCTAAGCTTCAAACTTCTGCTGCCTCGTAATAATAACCTTAATTATTATGAGTTTCAAGTTATTTGTTTTTTGTATATACTTAGTTGATTTTTGCTTGAAATTTTTACAGATGGATCCAAGTCGGAGTCGGTGGGGGTATCTTTATCCCCTTGTATGAGAGGAGGATGAGTTTTAGGCTGCAAAATGAGTGTAGCGTAGCGCAGGCCGAAATTGCGGCCATTATGAGGGCAGCTATCTGGTTAAGGTACTACAGGATATATGAGAATGATATCCGAATTTGTAGTGATAGTAAGGCTGCGTTGTATGCACTAGCTGGAGTCTATACGACATCCAGGTTGGTTCGTGAATGCCGGATATCTCTAAACGATATAGCGAGACATTCGAACCTGGAGCTTATCTGGGTACGAGGGCACAGTGAAGTGTGCGGAAATCTAGTAGCACTGGCAAAGGCCGGTGTCCAGCTACAACTAAGAGATATTGATGGGATCGTTGGAATCCCGCTTGCGAGCTGTAAGAAACTAGTATAGCGTCAACTTTTTCAGACCGCTCAAGACAGATGGTCTAATGAGGGTACCTGTCGAATATCAAGGCTGACATGGCCCAGATATGATAACAGGAGGACTATTATCCTAAGAGGCTTGCCCTGACGGAGGTTGCGTTCTGCTGTGGCGGTTCTGATGGGACATTGCCACATAGGACGCAGGCAAGGAGGTTAAATCTTCCATTTAATGACTTCTGTAGAAGTTGCAGAGACGAGGAGGAAAAAGAGAGCGTTGAGCACTTTCTCTGTCAGTATCGAGCTCTTTCTTATATAAGTGCATTGTGCCTAGTCAGACCGATGCTGCATGATTTGACGGAGGTATCGGAATGCGATGTAAGTGGATTGGACTCCTCGGGTTGGTTCTAAGCCAGTAATATGTAGATCTACTGAGATATATATCAGATCCAGGCAACACAACGGGACCTGACTGGACCCAAGTGGGCTGGCTTTATAATAGCTGGCAGCCTGTTAAACCTAACCTAACCTAACCTAACCTAACCTAACCTAACCTAACCTAACCTAACCTAACCTAACCTAACCTAACCTAACCTAACCTAACCTAACCTAACCTAACCTAACCTAACCTAACCTAACCTAACCTAACCTAACCTAACCTAACCTAACCTAACCTAACCTAACCTAACCTAACCTAACCTAACCTAACCTAACCTAACCTAACCTAACCTAACCTAACCTAACCTAACCTAACCTAACCTAACCTAACCTAACCTAACCTAACCTAACCTAACCTAACTGATATTCTTCAAACTCATCAAAAGCCTAGTTTGAAGAAACAGTTTGATGTGTGGCCATGCCGCTTTATAATTAAAATAATTTTTTCATATTGAATGAAAAAGTTATTCCTTACTGCAAAAAATATGACTGTCAACACTTTATAGTTTGCTAGGATCCAGAAAAGGTAAAAGGATAGCTAAAAATGTTATTTAAGTATGAATTTGACATACATCCATACACATGCAATAAAATTAAAAAATAATTCATTAAATAAATTACAGGGTCACTTACACGCCACCCTATAGCTCCAAAATCTCTGCTGAAGCAATTGCTTGATGGGAATATTTCTCATATTAATAAAAATCGTTTAACCACAACCAGGGAAATACATTTGTTCTTATTCAAATTTAATCGCAATTCAAATGTCATTAAACAGCCCTTCTTTACACGCGCAAGCATTATTCGTTCCAAAAGATTATTTACATATAAATGGAAAGATTTAAATTAAAATAAAAAAAGAGGGGAATCAAAACTGAAGATGTAGAAACAATAAAAATAATGAAAAGAAAAGAGATGAGGGCAGGCAAAAAAATAAAAGAAATCACAGACATACTCGTATTACAAGTTTGGGGTATTAAAAGAAAACTTCCAAATGAAAGGGAGAAAAGTTTCGAATTTTATTTTAATTTCATCAAAGCAATTTTGCATGGATTTCATATGGTAAAAAGTAAACTATATTAAATTTTTTCAAATACATTTTAAAGATATTCGATTTTATCACAAAAAATTTCATAAACTCGTTGGGGTGGTGGGGTTAAGAGCAAATAACATTCTCTCTTTTGTATTATACTTAAACAAAATCTGATTTGACAGGAATTAAATATCTTATCACATGATGCAAACTAACATTTACTTTCTTTCATACACAGTCTTATGTAAATATGTGTTTGTTCAGCGTATAATGGCAAAAGTCGAATTAACTGAGAGAAAAAATTGAACTTATAACAAGATAATCAGCTGCTAATACGATTCAATATACGAAAAATACAACCTGGCAAACGTGCTCGCAGAATTTGTGGGAAAGGGTTTTGTGCACAGTGGAATGCAATGCTATTATTTTTTTAAGCTAGTTAAATTGTAAGTAACGTAATTATACTCGTACATGTAGAAAATAATATGTATATATGTAGATAACAACTTCGATATGCCGTAGTGGAACTGTTTTTCATAGGACTCCAACAGCTTTTTTTTTGTTTCCTAACTGCCTGTAAGTCGATATTTCATAGGAGCTTCCCTAATCATTAAAAGACTTGGAAACGTTTGAAAGATATTCTTACGTTTTTGCCTGTAAAATGTTTTTGCGGATTTTTCAAATGTAAATGAAATAATGACACCCACATTTGTTCGTTATAAGGAACTTAAATAACTCACAACTTTATTTACACTTGATACCAGTGTGCACTAAAACACTAGACTTGCATACTTTGGCTTATGACTTTCTTGCTCAAAGCTAAAAAAAAACTGACTCGTTGCCGCCAACCTGCCTGTTACTCATACTTCATTATCGTCTTCTACAATTATCAAGATCATTCCATTCATAATTCTAGACTCAAATATAAATACATAATTCTTACGCATATACACATTCATACATATACTTGCAAATAATAAGCAAGTCACAACAATAATAAAACGAATACCAAGACTGCAAGAAAAACAACAACATCAATTGTAGTTGATTTACTTGAAATTTTAGTACTTTAAATCAAGTCTGTTTGTTTGTTTGTTTGTGTATTATGTTTTTAGACCAGTGGTGGACAAATTTGTTTTGTACTTGTGTTAGTGAGATAGTTTGAGAGTAATTTAAAGTACTGTGACAAGCAAAACTAACACAAACATTTTCGTATGAATAATTAATTGACGTACGTTAATGCTCTTATGAAAGTCTCGTAAGATCTATAAATGTTTCAAAGATTTACCACAAATGAATTTTAAGTTCGGAAATTATTTTTTTAACATAAGTATGTTATTATATTTATCGATATTAGAGTGGAAGATAACATAGTACCTTCTAATAAAATTGTATCGTCACATTTTTAATGTTTGATGACATAAAGCACATATACAAACGCTTTTTTTTATCATAAAATAATTTTGCATTTCCATTTGTTATCTGCTGTAATTGAACAAAAATCTGTAAGAATATAGCTAACACGTGCATTCACCAACCTCCGTTGAACGACTAAATTAAACAGCGTAAGAAAAAGAGGGCGTTGCTTATAAACAATTGTTTGACTAAATGTCCATCACTGTTTCAGACAATTAAATTTTATTCACTATATTAGCTTGTAACACTGATACCAATCAAGAAATTATAAACAGCTTGTTTTTTTATTTTTCCCAACTGTCTATATATATATATATATATTTCATATAGCGAATAAAACTCAATTGTTTGAATTCTCTGCTTTTCGATACTTACACAAAAGAATTCGTAGCAACCAACCGCTGTTCAACCCGCCGTATACATGAAAAAGCTTGTTTTTTTTTGTGTTTTGACAGGTATTATTAGAGCATTTTTTCTTTTTAAATTCTCAATAATTTATTTAGATTGTTGGGACATAAAGTCGAATGTTTGAGAATATCTCTCAAAAACTTCCAAAGTCTACTGATGACTAGGGTAGCTCCTATGAAATATCGACATATAGACAGCTGGAGAACCTAGAAAACAATGTGTTTATATTATGTTCTTAGTTTTATGTTGTTTGCGTGAATGTGTTGTACATTTATAATACGCAAATCAACAGCTGCACACTGGGCTAGATGTGACAAAAACGTTTAACAGTATTTTCAAACACGTGACTAAATGTTCGTTAGGCACATTTTTACCTCACTGGATTCGTCAACAAGCAGAATTGCCGCATTTGGGCTAATGATAATCGAGGAGTGATTGTTGAAAAACCAATGCGCCCACAAAGAGTGACTTAAAAACCAATTAAACAATTATTTTGTATTTAATTAAATATTTTTATTTATTTCTAAGTTTTGATGAGCAACACTGGTTTGCTCGAATCAATGCTGGTTTGATAATTGTCCTTAAAACTAAAATTACATTTACTTATATACTACTTATGAGAAGTTTTAGACGACTCATTTATATTAATTGTTAAAGTTAAGGCTTGGGAAACTAATTTAGTTATCACATAAAAGGAGTAAGCTGGTCAGACGTGATATACGCATATGGTTCAAGGCCATAAATTGTTTCTTTAGTACATGTGCGGCGCGATTCAAATGTTTTAGATTTAATTATAGCAGTACAACACACATGCACACATACTTTCACAAACCATTATCATCCGCATAGGAGCACTGTCGAGACAACGGTCCGTGATTACAAGAGGTGTCAAGCGACGAGGGTTTAAATTTCAAATGCAACTTAATATTCTTTTAGTTATTTCTTATACATGCCTTTAATAGGATGCATTCATGTGAATTTATGTCGTGAACATGCTACAGACTATTTGATGCGGTTTATGGCCTAGCGGCATCATCGGGCCGCATTTTTTCCAAAATGAGGCTGGTCGGACAGTTACTGTGAATTTCGTTATCATGAGATGATAACGAAATTTTTATGGCCCGAATTGGAAGACATGGATGTAGACGACGTATGCTTGCAACAAGATGGTTCTACATGCTATACAGCTAATGAAACAAAGGCTGTTTCGCGCGAGAAATACAATGGCCGTTTTATCTCCTGTGTTAGCGATATTATTTGGCTGTCAAGCTCGTCTGATTTGACACCGTTGGACTTCTATCTTTAGGGTTATTTGATTATTTGAAAGAAAATGTGAACGTCGATAAGACAGCATCAATTCAAAGCACACTAACGCCATAGCACCTCAAGTCTGCCTCAGCGTCATCGAAAATTTGGACCAACGGATGGAGTTGTGCCCCGAGGTTGCGGTGGCGATTTGAGCAATATTTTGTCCCATAAATAACTGAAGTATCCAATACTATCATAATAGAAAGAAATAATAATAAATTAAATTTTTGGTTTGTACATTTATACAACGGGTTATAGTTCAAGTTTTTTCCTAATAATTCCTAAATAATTCGTGTTTTATTTAAAATCCCTTTACGATCCCTCTACTGCTTACTAGATACTAAATTTTGCAAACTGAAATTTTATTTATTATTATTTTGATAATTTGTTTCTGATATATGATTTAATATTAGTTTTGCAACAGTTTAAGCTGAATATTCGAAAAGAAATATAACTGCTGGCAACTGAAATTTTGAACAATATTATAGAAAATACTCTGAAAAAAGTACGTCAAGTTGAAGCAAACAATACTCGTAAGGTTACATCACTGTGCAACTCATTGCTTTTTACAGACACATTCAATTCCTTTTTTTTAACTGCCTACCTTAAATATACATATGTATGTATATAAGCATGTAGCCCACTACGACTCCGTGTATGCCTCATTTTAAACACGTACACACAGAAGCCAAGTCGTTATACTCGTATACTCGTACATATGATTAAATAAACGTTCGAAGAGCAAACACTTTTGTTTTTTTGTGATTTCCATTACAATTGAAATTTCTGAAAAAAAAAAAAAATTGTTTCGTTGTTTACATCTATTTGGGCAAATTTCCTCTGGGGATAAAATGAAAGTGTACTCGTATCTGATATTTTCAGTTTATAAAAATATAAATAAGTTCTGCCAAGACATATTATTTAGTACGTTAAAGTTAAATTAACAATATTTTACCATTTCTTGCAAAAATCTTTGAATAAGTGATACAAAATCTTTGGGAATTATTTATTTTTAAATGTGTTGTTTAGTAATTGGGAGTTGAAATATTGAGTGCAATTTTTTTCTGCACATTTTTAAAGCAATTTTTCTCCTCGCTGTTCAACATAATTAGCTAAAAATTCATGCTGAATGAATGAATTTCTTAAATGTACTTCAAAAGGTACCCTTTTTAAAAGCACTGTATAAAATCGAAGATTTTATACTGAAAATTATATACAATAATTTTCAACATTTATAAATCTTTTACCTATTGAAACAACGAATTTAACTTATGTCCATTTATATTTCATTATCATTGTCAATTTATTATCTTTCATTAGTTTTGCTAAACACATATTTGTCTTAACAAAATATTCTATTGTGAATTATTCTATTGGAAATGTTACGTGGAGAATTGATGTTTCGAACATTCCAATATACAACATGTAGCTTTAATCTTTTTGAAACTAACATTTTTAAGTCACTTACTTTTCAACCTCCGAAGCAGTTGCTTAAATTTATTCAACTTGTCTTAAAACTGAATTTTTATTATAGATCTTAAATATAAAACAGGAAATTATATTATTTAAAACAATAACTGAATATTTATTGTAATAAATAAAACTTATTAATTGAAAAATCTACATTTGTTCTCATTTACATAAGCACACACACTCATCCTCACACAGGCGCACAAGCATCAACCATACTCTAATACTAAGGTATAGTAGCGAGAAAAGTGGTGGCCTACGCCTAACAAATCATACAGTCCACTCCCTAAATTCTGTGGGACTACACCATTTTTCTTCAAGCACTTTTCTAATTATATTTTCCAAAAATATATTTTTAAACATTAATTTATATTTTTAAACACTATTTATAATTTTTTAAATATTTTGTGGAGTCAGGGCAAAATAGCAATTCGTAATTCCGTTTCTCACCAAAAAAATACCAACCTTTGTGCTTGCATTAAAAATTCTATGTTTGATATTCATATCAAAATATCACCTGATATGTGAAAACCGAGCTAAAACAAGTAAGAGTGTAGTATATTCGGCTGGGCCGAATCTAAAATACCCTTCACGATAGTCACGAATATGTATAGTATATTAAAAATGTGGCCTGAATATGCTCGGTTATATATGAACCGATATCGGAATTTTCTATTTTCTGTATTTTAGTAACCTTCTTTTATAACAAGAATTGCTTTTCAGCAAAAAAAAAAAATTTTTTTTTAATGAAAAAAACGGTTCAGGCTATATCTCGGGTATATATGGACCGATATCGAAAATTTTAATTTTCCAAATTTATATAACCTTATTTCATTACCAGAACTACTTTTGAGCACAACAAATTGTTTAAGTTCGCTTACGCGACATTTTCATGAAAACCCCGATTTGGGCTATATCTCGGGTACATATGGACCGATATCGGAAATTTTCATTTTCCATATTAAGGTAACCTAATTTCATTACCAGAACTGCTTTTGAGCACAAAAAAGCTGTTTAAGTTCGCTTACGCGACATTTTCATGAAAAACCCGATTTGGGCTATATCTCGGGTATAAATGGACCGATATCGGAAATTTTTATCTTCCATATTTATATAACCTTATTTTATTACCAGAACTGTTTTTAAGCAAAAAAAAATTGTTGTTTAAGTTCGCTTACGCGACATTTTCATGAAAAACCCGGTTTGGGCTATATCTCGGCTATATATGGACCGATATCGGAAATTTTCATTTTCCATACTTATATAACCTTATTTTGCTATTAGAACTGCTTTTATGCAAAAAAAGTTGTTTTAGTTCGCTTACGCCGCGTATTCATGAAAAACTCGGTTTAGGCTATATCTCGGATATGTATGGACCGATATCGAAAACTTTCATTTTCCATATTTATATCACCTTATTTTATTACCAGAACTGCTTTAAGGCGAAAAAATTGTTTAAGTTCGCTTACGCGGCATTTTCATGAAAAACACGGTTTGGGCTATATCTCGGGTATATATGGACCGGTATCGGATTTTTTCATTTTTCATATTTATGTAACCTAATTTCATTACCACAACTGCTTTTAAGCACAACAAATTGTTTAAGTTCGCTTAAGCGACATTTTCATGAAAAACCCGATTTGGGCTATATCTCGGGTACATATGGACCGATATCGGAAATTTTTATCTTCCATATTTATATAACCTTATTTTATTACCAGAACTGTTTTTAAGCAAAAAAAAAATTGTTGTTTAAGTTCGCTTACGCGACATTTTCATGAAAAACCCGGTTTGGGCTATATCTCGGGTACATATGGACCGATATCGGAAATTTTCATTTTCCATACTTATATAACCTTATTTGATTACCAGAACTGCTTTTAAGCAAAAAAAGTTGTTTAAGTTCGCTTACGCGGCATTTTCATGAAAACCACGTTCCAGGCTATATCTGCGGTATATATAAGGACCGATATCGGAAATTTTCATTTTTCATATTTATATAACCTTATTTTATTACCAGAACTGCTTTTAAGCAAAAAAAAGTTGTTTAATTTCGCTGACGCGGCATTTTCATGAAAAACCCGTTCTAGGCTATATCTCGGGTATATATGGACCGATATTGGAAGTTTTCATTTTCCATATTTAGGTAACCTAATTTCATTACCAGAACTGCTTTTGAGCACAAAAAAGTTGTTTAAGTTCGCTTACGCGACATTTTCATGAAAAACCCGATTTGGGCTATGTCTCGGGTATATATGGACCGACATCGAAAATTTTCATTTTTCATATTTATATGACCCTACTTCATTACCAGAACTGCTTTTGAGCACAAAAAAGTTGTTTAAGTTCGCTTACGCGACATTTTCATGAAAAACCCGATTTGGGCTATATCTCGGGTATATATGGACCGATATCGGAAATTTTCATTTTTCATATTTATGTAACCTAATTTCGTTACCAGAACTGCTTTTGAGCACAAAAAAAGTTGTTTAAGTTCGCTTACGTGGCATTTTCATGAAAACCCCGGTCTAGGCTATATCTCGGGTATCTATGGACCGATATCGGAAATTTTCATTTTCCATATTTATGTAACCTAATTACATTACCAGAACTGCTTTTGAGCACAAAAAAGTTATTTAAGTTCGCTTACGCGACATTTTCATGAAAAACCCGGTTTGGGCTATATCTCGGGTATATATGGACCGATATTGGAAATTTTCATTTTCCATATTTATGTAACCTTATTTTGTTACCAGAACTGCTTTTGAGCAAAAAAAAAGTTATTTAGCTTCGCCTATGCGACATTTTCGTTAAAATCCGATTTGGGCTATATCTCGGGTATATATGGACCGATATCTGAAAAAAAAATTTTTTGTCTTTAGGTCACCATGCCTAATAAGTGTGTGAAGTTTGAAGCAAAACGAACAACTTTTGTTTTCAAAAATTTTCATACAAAACTGCAAAAAAAATGGCTTTTTTCGGAATTTTGAATATATCTCAGCTATACGTGGACCGATATTACTGAATTTCAATAGCAAACCCATGAATCGATGGGGTAAAAGAATGGTGAAAGAAAAAAGTTTCTAAGTCTAATGGTTTTCTCAGAAACGGTATTTCAACAGCGGACAGACGGACAGACGGACAGACGGGCAGACGGACATCGCTTAATCGACTTTTCCATTAATTCTGATTCAGAATATATATACTTTATAGGGTCGCAAAAAAAAACTGTAGAAATTACAAACGGAATCACAAACTTATATATACCCTTTACATTTTTGTGAAGGGTATAAAAAAAAAAAAATTTGAAACGGAACTAACGCAGACAGATTTTTGCTCTCTAAAGCTTTCAGATAATTAATCTTTGAATCCTTTTTCGAAAACACTTAATATCTCGTAACGTCGGAAATTAGTAAACCCCATAAAAATGAGGACGAAATCTCTTGATCGGTTTTTAAATCGCTAAAATAATCAAACTCAGTTTAGCGGTTTTCGAAACCCTTAGATACCAAATTTTATCAAAATCGTTTGAGCCGTTTTCGAGAACAATCAGGACATCGCAAATGGGTAAAACGTGAGAAAACGCGTTTACCTGGGGCGATGATAGTCTAGATCGATTTTTCGACCTTAAGAAGTCCTAAGCAGCGATTTTTATCAAAATCGTTAGAATGCTTTTCGAAAACCAATAAAGGTATTAGAGATAGAGACATGCTGAGACAAAATGGGTCTTCCGAGGTACGGGGACATTTTAGATCGTTTTTTTAACCTTAAAGAGTCCTAGATGCCAATTCTCATTAAAATCTTTAAGGCCATTTTCGAGAACCAATAAAGTTTTTCAAATGGGCAAAAACTGGAACAAAATGGGTCTTCCCTGGATCGGGGACATTCTAGATAGATTTTTCGACCTTAAAATCCCCTAGATACTAATTTTTTATACAAGTTTTTCAAATGGGCAAAAACTGGGACAAAATGGGTCTTCCCTGGATCGGAGATATTCTAGATAGATTTTTATACCCTTCACAAAAATGTAAAGGGTATATATAAGTTTGTGATTCCGTTTGTAATTTCTACAGTTTTTTTTTTGCGACCCTATAAAGTATATATATTCTGAATCAGAATTAATGGAAAAGTCGATTAAGCGATGTCCGTCTGTCCGTCTGTCCGTCTGTCCGCTGTTGAAATACCGTTTCTGAGAAAACCATAAGACTTAGAAACTTTTTTCTTTCACCATTCTTTTACCCCATCGATTCATGGGTTTGCTATTGAAATTCAGTAATATCGGTCCACGTATAGCTGAGATATATTCAAAATTCCGAAAAAAGCCATTTTTTTTTGCATTTTTGTATGAAAATTTTTGAAAACAAAAGTTGTTCGTTTTGCTTCAAACTTCACACACTTATTAAGCATGGTGACTAAAAGACAAAAAATTTTTTTTTCAGATATCGGTCCATATATACCCGAGATATAGCCCAAATCGGATTTTAATGAAAATGTCGCACAGGCGAAGCTAAATAACTTTTTTTTGCTCAAAAGCAGTTCTGGTAATAAAATTAAGTTACATAAATATGGAAAATGAAAATTTCCGATATCGGTCCATATATACCCGAGATATAGCTCAAACCGGGGTTTCCATGAAAATGTCGCGTAAGCGAACTTAAACAACTATTTTGTGCTCAAAAGCAGTTCTGGTAATCAAATAGGGTTATATAAATATGAAAAATGAAAATTTTCGATATCGGTCCATATATACCCGAGATATAGCCTAGACCGGGGTTTTCATGAAAATGCCGCGTAAGCGAACTTAAACAACTTTTTTGTGCCCAAAAGCAGTTCTGGTAATGAAATTAGGTTACATAAATATGGAAAATGAAAATTTCCGATATCGGTCCATATATACCCGAGATATAGCCTATACCGGGGTTTTCATGAAAATGCCGCGTAAGCGAACTTAAACAACTTTTTTGTGCTCAAAAGCCGTTCTGGTAATGAAATTAGGTTACATAAATATGAAAAATGAAAATTTTCGATGTCGGTCCATATATACCCGAGATATAGCCCAAATCGGGTTTTTCACGAAAATGTCGCGTAAGCGAACTTAAACAACTTTTTTGTGCTCAAAAGCAGTTCTGGTAATGAAATTAGGTTATATAAATATGAAAAATGAAAATTTTCGATGTCGGTCCATATATACCCGAGATATAGCCCAAATCGGGGTTTTCATGAAAATGTCGCGTAAGCGAACTTAAACAACTTTTTTGTGCTCAAAAGCAGTTCTGGTAATGAAATAGGGTTATATAAATATGAAAAATGAAAATTTTCGATATCGGTCCATATATACCCGAGATATAGCCCAGACCGGGGTTTTCATGAAAATGCCGCGTAAGCGAACTTAAACAACTTTTTTGTGCTCAAAAGCGCTTCTGGTAATAAAATTAGGTTACATAAATATGAAAAATGAAAATTTCCAATATCGGTCCATATGTACCCGAGATATAGCCCAAATCGGGTTTTTCACGAAAATGTCGCGTAAGCGAACTTAAACAACTTTTTTATGCTCAAAAGCAGTTCTGGTAATGAAATTAGGTTATATAAATATGAAAAATGAAAATTTTCGATGTCGGTCCATATATACCCGAGATATAGCCTAGACCAGGGTTTTCATGAAAATGCCGCGTAAGCGAACTTAAACAGCTTTTTTGTGCTCAAAAGCAGTTCTGGTAATGAAATTAGGTTACCTAAATATGGAAAATGAAAATTTCCGATATCGGTTCATATGTACCCGAGATATAGCCCAAATCGGGTTTTTCATGAAAATGTCGCGTAAGCGAACTTAAACAACTTTTTTGTGCTCAAAAGCAGTTCTGGTAATGAAATTAGGTTACATAAATATGAAAAATGAAAGTTTTCGATGTCGGTCCATATATACCCGAGATATAGCCCAAATCGGGTTTTTCATGAAAATGTCGCGTAAGCGAACTTAAACAACTTTTTTGTGCTCAAAAGCAGTTCTGGTAATGAAATTAGGTTACATAAATATGAAAAATGAAAATTTTCGATGTCGGTCCATATATACCCGAGATATAGCCCAAATCGGGTTTTTCATGGAAATGTCGCGTAAGCGAACTTAAACAACGTTTTTGTGCTCAAAAGCAGTTCTGGTAATGAAATTAGGTTACATAATTATGAAAAATGAAAATTTTCGATGTCGGTCCATATATACCCGAGATATAGCCCAAATCGGGTTTTTCATGAAAATGTCGCGTAAGCGAACTTAAACAACTTTTTTGTGCTCAAAAGCAGTTCTGGTAATGGAATAGGGTCATATAAATATGAAAAATGAAAATTTTCGATATCGGTCCATATATACCCGAGATATAGCCTAGACCGGGGTTTTCATGAAAATGCCGCGTAAGCGAACTTAAACAACTTTTTTGTGCTCAAAAGCAGTTCTGGTAATGAAATTAGGTTACATAAATATGAAAAATGAAAGTTTTCAATATCGGTCCATATATACCCAAGATATAGCCTAAACCGGGTTTTTCATGAATACGAGGCGTAAGCGAACTAAAACAACTTTTTTTGCTTAAAAGCAGTTCTAATAGCAAAATAAGGTTATATAGGTATGGAAAATGAAAATTTCCGATATCGGTCCATATATACCCGAGATATAGCCTAAACTGCGGTTTTAATGAAAATGTCGCGTAAGTGAACTTAGACATCTTTTTTTGCTTAAAAACAGTTCTGGTAATGAAATAGGGTCATATAAATATGGAAAAAGAAAATATCCGATATCGATCCATATATACTCGAGATATAGCCTGAACCGATTTTTCCAATAACATTTTTTTTTTTTTTTTTTGCTGAAAAGCAGTTCTTGTTATGAAAGAAGGTTACGAAAATAGAGAAAATTAAAATTTCTGATATCAGTCCATATATACCCGAGATATAGCCTAAATCGGGTTTTTCATGAAAATATCGCGTAAGCGAACTTAAACAATTTGTTGTGCTCAAAAGCAGTTCTAGTAATGATATAAGGTTATATAAATATGGAAAATTAAAATTTTCGATATCGGTCCATACATAGCCGAGATATAGCCTAAACCGATTTTTCCACTAAAAAAAATTTTTTTTTTTTTTTGCTGAAAAGCAATTCTCGTTATAAAAGAAGGTTACTAAAATACAGAAAATAGAAAATTCCGATATCGGTTCATATATAACCGAGCATATTTAGGTCACATTTTTAATATACTATACATATTCGTGACTATCGTGAAGGGTATTTTAGATTCGGCCCAGCCGAATATACTACACTCTTACTTGTTTGACCTCAAAACCCCCTAGATCCTAATTTTTTATACGGCCACCTCAAACAGAGGTTTTATATGAGTTACAATGATAATATTCAATCAATTGTGGCTTTAAGGGAAAATACTCGTCGAGAAATCAACTCAATATTCACGAAATATGAAAATAACAGTTTTATTTATCAGACCAGAAAGTGCGTAAAATTCCAAGTAAATCAATTACAAATAATATTTTTGTTATTCTTGCAGTCTTGGCATGTCGGTTCTTATTGTTTGTTGTTGTCACTTGCTTAATGTTTGCAAGCATATGTGTATATGAGTAAGAGTTACTCATATTATATTTTTGTGTCTAGAATTATAAATGACGTATAAATAGCAGGCAGGTCAAGCAGGCGCCAACGAGTCATTTTATGTTTATACTTTGTTCAAGACCATCATAAATCAGAAAGTAAGCAAGTCTAGTGTTTTAGTACACAGTGGTATCAAGTGTAAATAAAGTTGTGAGTTATTTAAGTACTGTATAATCAACAAGTGTGTGAGTAATTATTTCATTTACAATTGAAGAGTCCGCAAAAGCATTTTTAGAGGTAACAATATCTATGACAAAATCTAATTGCAATACTCTTTCTCTTAAACACATTATACATATTCGTGTCTAATATTATTCAAGAGCCGACGGCCCTAGAAGCTAGTGCTCGTACATTTGTAACTTTTTAATAATTAAAGTTGTTCAATAAATAAATATATAAATGTTTTAGTCTTTCCGTGTTGTTGTTTATGGGTTCAGGTCAAACGTGCACCAACACTAACATCGTTTTTCCTCCACCCCATAAATCTATTTACTAGTTCCAATACAATGCATTGCATATCTACGAACCCTGAGTAGTGGTCCAAGATAGAAAAAAATATTAAAAGTAACTGGTATTTTTATCAAGAGGTCTTTTTGAAAAGGAACAGTTACAAAAAAAGTTTTTTTCAAGAGATATACTCGTACTTTGTAAGAATGCATTTCTAACCTAGTGTTTAGACACGCGAGTAAGAGTTCGAAAAACTCAATACACTCACATTTTTTTCTATAACATTCACATTTTTCGCACTCGCAGGTCTACTCGCAGCTAAATTTGCTTACGAGGGATTTTTTGGCACTTATATGTAATTAAATGTCAAACAAACAGTATTACCGTGTAAATATTTTAAGCAAATCAACTAGATTACTACAAAATAAAAACTTATATTTTAGCTAGTTTGTTTGTTTATTTATTAAAATTAATGCTATAGATGGAAATGTTTAAATTATAAAGCGTTAATATCAAGAAAATAATGATAATAAAAATTAATGCCAACTATTTCCTAAAAATAATCTCATGTGAAGAGCACGGCAACTCCAATTGATAAAGAGAAGATAAATAAAAATACAAACAAATAAGGGAAGGAAACAAATTCCCAGCGGCCAAAGTTTCGCTTACAGAAGCGATGATCCGATGCACACTTGTAACTCAGTAATGCACACCATCTCATATACGAACCTAGTATACATTTTCATACTCATTGCCGCATTTGTAGAGTGAACGCCTACCAGCTGCACACAGAGTAAGCGGGCTAGTGTGGTGTTCATCCAACAAAAGCTCATTACTTCCTAACATACATTGTAAGCTATCAGTAGGCAGCTCGAATACAATCTCGCATACTTTGTAAGTCGGAAGTAGGCAGCTCGGATACAATCTCGCATACATTGTAAGCCGGCAGTAGGTAGCTCGTACGTACTGCGCAATTCAGTTTTTTGGAAATATTCCATTAAATAAATTTGTTCCGTTTTTTGTCTACTGCATTCTATTATTTTTTTTACTAAATGTTTTATCTTTCTTGTACCTTTTTTAAATTCTTTTCTAAGTACTTTTACCTAATATTGTTAATTAAAATTTTTGCAACGTAGTCTGACAAAGACGGCGAACGTTTGATTTACAACTAAAAAATAAAGTACGCACTTATAAATGTGATACAAAAGATGAACGTAGTTCATTTTAGGAACTCCATATACTACTTTCATACACTTTGTAAGTTATCATTCATTGATTATAAAGTGTTCATCATCGAAGAGAAGTAATGGGGTAGGCAGTGTTCGCCGCTGGGTTGTTTGAAGTTCACGTGCTGACGACGAATTTAAAATGAACTCTCACTCGCAAGAGTAGACGGAAGAGAAAATTGCAAGAGATTCGACTTTTTCGAAGAAACTTTCGTTGATAATACGTATACCGCACTCGCCTGAGATTATTCGCATGTCTAAATGCAGTACAAAGGTGGCATTTACACCATGATTTAAAATCATGTCTTCCTTTACATTAAATGAAGTTATCCCTTACATTTATACAAAACAACTTCAGCCAATTTGAAGGTTTTTATATACAAGTACTTATAATAATTTTTCTTTTTTAATGACTTTTATGTAATGTCAAATTTGGAATAGTTATTTGTAAGCGATAGAATTGGTAAGTACTTGCTTCCAATATTTCCAAAATTGCCATGTTAAAATAATCACTCAAAACGATGTAGCACAAGTAGTGAAGAGTACGTTCAATAACATTTTAACACATTACTTTGCAATGGATTCATCGTTAATGGTAACAAATAAATTTTATTTATAATATATTTATAAACATATTTTCGATTACAAAAAACTGACACTTGTGAAAGCAATCAATCATAAATGACATAGCTATATATGTATATGAATGTGTATGTAATAAAGAGAATTTAATGCATTATCGGCACTAAATAATTCTGCAATATAATTTTATTCTCAAATAAATACATGTGTATACTAGCGGCTAAATGTCAGACAAATCCAAAGTTCATACTCGTAGTAATAATTAAACTTCGGTGGCCATGAATTAAATTTAAAGCATACCATGTCAAGTTATTTTTATACAAATTTAATTGCTTACTTCCCCTCTGCAATATTCATACAAAGTTACTCTTTTACACTTTCTGTTTAATACTGTTTGCACTTTTTTACGATTTTACTTTTCACGCAACATTTCACTATAATCACTCGCACTTTTTTAAACTGAAAAGGATGTTTTTAATTTTGCGCTGAAAATTCAAAGAAAAAAAAAGTACAGAATTTATAGCAAACGTTGTAACGTGTCAAATTTTATATTATTAATGCTTCATAAAATTAACAATATTTAATTGTTTACTATGTCAGGCAGTCAGTCAGTCAGGCGGCCACGACAGGACAGAATAGAGCAGACAAAAACAGATTTTTGTTTTTGTATACAATTTTAATGTTCCATTAATTTTACTGCACTTAGTCCTTGGCATGACACTCGATAGCACAAAAAAAAAATAGAATCAAAGTTCAAATATTGTTTGTGTCCATATATCACAATATTCTGAGCTGAACGTATACACTGGGTTATTAAATTCAGGAATAAAACTATGAGAACAATTTGAATTCATACCAAAGGGAAAGTCAAGGGAGAGATAAAATAACTCTTGTAGTAGTTACTACAAATAAACAAACTTCAAGTGATTTAAAAGTAATGCCCAAATATGCATTCTAAACAGCGTGCAACGAAAATAATAACTCTATTATGCAACAATTCTACTAGGCTTTAAACCACGCAACGCGTAAGAAAAAAAAACAAATACTGGGTTTAAGGTTTAACAGACAGCCAGCCATTGAAAGAGCAGCACACTTGGGTCCAATTTGGTCCCTTTGTGTTGGAACAAATACTAATTCCCAAAATTTTTTGTATTTTTAAATATATAAACTAATGGGTACAGGTGTATTACGGGCCGAAGCCCATTAAAAGCATTAGACTTTAACCAAATCATCCGTCTAATTATCACCCCCAGTTCCTTGTAAATAGTGATTTTTTTGCTATTATCTTTTTGGCAACACTAGTTTTGACAGCTCACGCACGTTTTGTATATTGTGTAACTGTCTAACATTTTCAGTTTGGTCTATAATTTAATCTTGAATCGTCTTACAAACGGACAACGCTTGCAAATTATTGAATTTTATTACCAAAATGCGTTAAGAAAGTTCATCGCGCGCTTCTTCCATTTTATGGTCAGTTTAATCGACCTACTGAGGCTTCTATTCGGGCTATTGTAAAAAAATTTCGCACCAAATTTACATTGTTGGACATTAAACCACCAACACGCTTACGTAGAGTGCGAACTGAAGAAAATATCGCAGCCGTATCGGCCAGTGTTGGTGATGACCGTGAATTATCGATTCGGCGCCGTTCGCAGCAATTGGGCCTCTGTTACTCCACTACGTGGAAAATTTTGCGGAAGGATTTGGGTGTGAAGCCTTATAAGATACAGCTGGTGCAAGAATTGAAGCCAAACGACCTACCACAACGCCAAATTTTTGGTGAATGGGCTCTTGAAAAGTTAGATGAAGATCCACTTTTTTATCGAAGAATTGTGTTCAGCGACGAGGCTCATTTTTGGTTGAATGGATACGTGAACAAGCAAAACTGCCGTATTTGGAGTGAAGAGCAGCCAGAAGCATTGCAAGAGCTACCAATGCATCCACAAAAACAACCGTTTGGTGCGGATTATGGGCTGGCGGCATCATTGGGCCGTATTTCTGCAAAGATGATGCGAATCACAACGTTACTGTGAATGGTGAGCGCGACCGTGCGATGATAACAAACTTTTTTTTGCCCAAAATGGAAGAGCTTGACTTGCATGACATGTGGTTTCAACAAGACGGTGCCACAAGCCACACAGCACGCGAAACAATGGACCAATTGAGAGGCGAGTTTGGTGAACAGTTTATTTCACGCTTGGGACCAGTCAATTGGCCGCCCAGATCGTGCGATTTAACGCCTCTAGACTATTTTTTGTGGGGCTATGTTAAGGCTAATGTCTATAGCGACAACTTCGCTTCGATTGACGCAATGGAAGCCAACATTGCCAACATTATTCGTGAGATACCGGCCGAAATGTTGGAAAGAGTATGCCAAAATTGGACTAAGCGGATGGACCATTTGAGGCGCAGCCGCGGCCAACATTTGCATAAAATAATCTTCAAACATTAAATTATATCGACCCATCTATCGATCCAAATAAATATTTCATGCATTTTTCTGAATTGTGTGTGTGTGTTTTTTTTTAAATTTCCGATAGTTCTTATAAAATTAGTATCTGTTATAAGACAATAGCTCCTAGGGAGTTATTAGGGCCAGAAAACGAGCATGCAGCATAGTTTTCAGGGAAGACTAATGCCCCTCCCTGAGGTTTTAGATTTAAATCATAGCTAGGATATTTCAGCGATTAACACGGAGATGGTCTACAAGTAGAACCTCGTGGGGGCTTTGCTGATTCCTGTTGCCAACAACATAAGTCATGCGAGCTCCGTCATTAAATGCCAACAAAAATATTTGTAAAAATATGTATGTAGTGTGTTAAATGGTCGAACTTTATTTATTACTTTATTAGTGGGCCTGATGACATTCCGAATTGTATTTTAAAAAACTGTGCGCAGAATTTGGCGTACCCGTTAACTATATTGTTTAACACTTCAATAAAGATGGGATATTTCCCAAAAGTGTGGAAGGAGTCATATATCATTCCACTTTTTAAGTCTGCATACAAATCTGATATTAACAATTACAGAGGAATTGCAAAGCTTAGTGCTATTCCTAAACTTTTCGAGCAATGCTTGACCCAGTCCATTTGTCATCAAACACAATCGCTTTTGACACCATATCAGCATGGATTTTGTAAAGGTCGTTCAACTACTACAAATCTATTACACCTCACTTCAACGATAAATAACGGTTTTTATAAAGGTCAGGACACTGATGTTATCTATACAGATTTCAGTAAAGCCTTTGGCAGTGTTGACCATGTTCTTTTACTTAAAAAACTTGATGGTTTGGGGTTCTCTAAAACTACTGTAAATTGGCTCAAATCATATCTTGTTGGTCGTCAACAACGTGTACGTTTCAATAATAATATATCTAAATCTATACCTGTAAGCTCTGGAGTACCGCAGGGTAGCCATCTAGGTCCAATTCTTTTTATATTGTTCATCAATGATCTACCATGTGTCATAAAATTTTCCAATATTAATAAAAATTGTAAATAGCTTGTTTCCCAGCTATTTATATGTCGACATTTCATAGGAACTACCCTAATCATCAGTAGACTTTGGAAATTTTTGAAACATTCAACTTTATATTCCAACAATATAAATAAATTGTTGAGAATTTAAAAGGAAAAGGCTCTAATAATACTTGTCAAAACACAAAAAACAAGCTTTTTCATTTATACACGTCTCTATCATTTCTTTACACCTTTCAAACAAATGAACAACCGTTGGTTGCTATGATTTGTTTTTTGAAAGTATCGAAAAGCAGAGAACAAAAATTCAAACAATTAAGTTTTTTATTCGCTATTTTTAGCTTCTACCATTTATACCAATAAAAATTATAAATAGCTTGTTTTCTATGTTTCACAGCTATCTATATGTCGACATTTCATAGGAACTACCCTAAACAAGCTATTTATAATTTTTATTGGTACAAATGGTAGAAGCTAAAAATAGCGAATAAAAAACTTAATTGTTTGAATTTTCCAATATTTTAATCTATGCAGACGATGTAAAAATTTTTTCAACATCAAACATCAATCAAAACTGCCTCCAACTAGATTTGGAGAATTTCTTTAATTGGTCTAAGCATAACTTTTGAAAGTTAAATTTCAGCAAGTGCAAGCATATGCACTTTTCAACTAAATCTAACCCTCATGGGCATTTTAGGCTTGGTGGCCATGTATTAGACACAGTTGAAGAATTTCTGGATCTGGGTGTTTTATTTGATAGAAAACTTACATTCAACCAACACATTAGCTTTTGCTCAAGTAAAGCAAGCGGGGTGCTTGGCTTTGTAAAGCGCTGGTCTAAAGAATTTGCTGACTCCACTGTTTTGAAGCAATTGTATACATCTTTAGTCAGGCCAATACTGGGATATGGCTCGATTATATGGAACCCTTTTTATATTGTACATAGAGGTCGAATTGAGTCTATCCCAAAACAATTCCTTCTTTTCATCCTGCGCAATATCTACCCGAACACTGTAGCCAACTTACCATCCTATGAGTTTAGACTGCAACAAATAAAGCTGCATTCTTTGAAAAGTCGCAGAAAAATGTTAAATGTCATTTTTGTCTTCAAATTGATTAACGGCAATATCTGCTCGGAGTATCTGGTGTTCAAACGAAATTTTGATGTTCCCCAGCGTAGTCTTTGTCAGTGCTTTATTACCATCTGAATTATGCGAATGCAGATCCCTTCCGTAGATTATGTTGTTGTTTTAATGAACTGTACCACGTTATTGACTTTTCGATGAACTTAAATTTTTTTAAAAGTGTAGTATAATTTTAAAGTGTAGTATAATTTTAGTATTAAATTCCAGTAACAAAAACAATGTTTTTTATTGCTTATAAATTTTTTTTCCAGTAATTAGCAATTTTTGTACGTTTTTTATTAATTTTTGCAATTATTTTTTTTTAACTCATATGCGTGTACATATATAGTATCTGCCTGTAAGAAGTTATTCTCCATAGACATAAATTAATAAATAAATAAAATATTAGTAAAAAATTATAAATAGCTTGTTTTCTACGTTTCCCAGCTATCTATATGTCGACATTTCATAGGAACTACCCTAATCATCAGTAGACTTTGGAAATTTTTGAAAGATATTCTCAAACATTCAACTTTATATCCCAACAATCGAAATAAATTGCTGAGAATTTGAAAAGAAAAATGCTTTAATAATATCCAAAAAACAAGCTTTTCTATTTATAACGTCTCTAACATTTCTTTACACCTTTCCTTTGAAATGTCGACATATAGATAGCTGGGAAACATAGAAAACAAGCTATTTATAATTTTTTACTGGTATAAATGTTAGAAGCTTACATAGCGGATAAAAAACTAATATGATATGATGGGTTGGTATCATTCGTCTAGCTCAAGTTCAATCCTGGCTAAAGCCAAGAAATCTTTAGTGTATTCAATTATTTTTTCCTGTCTTCTTTGATCAAGAGTTATTGATCGCGGCAATTATTGTTATAATTATAAATAAAAAAAATTCTTGGCTTTAGCCAGGATTGAACTTGAGCTAGACTAATGATACGAACCCATCATCATATGATATTAGATTTGTTAAAATATTTATTTTAAAAACTGTTGCCAATTTTCTTTGTGATACTGTTGTAGTATAGATGAAGCAGAAAACTTAATCCAGCACTGGCCATATCAGTTACAAGAACACACAAAAAAAGTCCTTCAACAAAAATTCTTTATAGTCGATTTGCTGTTTGTAATTGTTGTCATATATACACTTCCATTTCCTAACACTTACACTTGCTTGCACACACACACACACGCACACATACACATACATACATACACAAACACACACACATACACAGACACACATGCAAACATACTTATTCATATAGATTGATATACACATTTTGTTTAATATATTTTTATATAGTTCTAAAATTTATTTTTGAAAAGTAAATTTACTTACAAAATTTTAATTAAAATAAAGATGAAAATGAAAATTGCTCTAGCAAATTTTTGAATTGTATTTTTGTCTTCCGACCGACCATCCAACATTTTATTCTCGGAGAGCCTGGCACTCGAATGTGTAAAACTATGTATATAAAAAGGCCAAAGTTTATTTAATTTAATTGATATTTATATGTATTAATAAAACTGGTCGTATAAAAATGTTTGCTACTACAAAATCATTGTATGGATAAACAGTTGTTGTACAAGATTCCTGCAACCGGCTTAAGCTTCATCATCTGGTTGCCAGTGTTACGGCATAAGTGCCAGTGTGTGATAAAATACATATTTATTTAATTTCATTAAGATTCATTTTCAGGAAAACAATATTATGAAATATTAAACCAGTATTTTTATAATTTTTTTTTCTATTTTTTTGCACTGCTATTGTTTGTTGTATTGTATGCCAGCATGTCTTTGGTGATTTTTTTCTTAAACCTCGTGTTAATTTAAGAGTGTTTCTTAGTTATAATATACAGGGTGTACGCCGGGAAGGTGTAATACTTTGTTTATAAATTTTGATTAAATTGCAATTTGCTCTGCGCTTTCCAAAGTAATGGAAAGTATGGTCAACTATCACCTTATGAGGTAACTAGAGTTACATAAATTACTTTGTGATCATCAATACGGATTTCGTAAGGGAATTTCTGTTGGCGATCTTTTGGCATATCTCTCAGAGAAATGGTGTCACTCAATCCATCATTTTGCTGAAATTAAGGTGCTGTCTCAGTATATTTCCAAAGTATTTGACAAAGAGTGGCATAATGCACTACTGGCTAACCTTACAGCTTTTGGTGTCGGTGATTACTTTTCTAGGTTTATATCGAGCTTTCTTAGAGAGCGCACTATACGAGTTGTTATATATGGGGTCTCATCAAACGAGTTCAAGATAAATTCAGGGGCACCGCAAGATTCCGTTCTCTCTCCTACCCCATTTCTTAATTTCCTTAACGACCTTCTCTATCAAACTTCCAACCCTATCCAGTCTATCTCAGATGACAGCAGCATTTGTCACTCGTACTCTTTTAGTTATAGGCCTAGTCTATCAGAGATCGCTGCCAAGAGGCTAAATATGAATGACTCACTGAACAGTGATATTGTATTAATCTCCGAATGGGATCGTAAAAACAGGGTTGCCCTTAACGCTCGTAAGACCAAACAAACGACCGCAAGTGCTGCTTCATCTGTACTCACGGATGCTATAAATATTGAGGAATCGGATACTATTGATGTTCTGCGATTGAAAATACAGTGTGATGTTCGCTGAAATTAATACATTTTTCATGTCTCTAAAGAAGCATTCAAGTGCCTCGGGTTTTTGTAACGGTGTAAGATGTACTTCACTCCATCCGATCTCCTTACTATTTATACCAGTATATCCCATATCCGACCGAAAATAGAATACAACTCTCATGTTTGGGCCGGTGCCTCAAAGTTTGTTTTGTAGTTACTCGACCGTGTGCAGGAGAGGGTGAAGTAGCTCATCGGTGACAGTAGGGTATCCAACTCTGTTGACTCACAGGAGCATTGACGAAGTGTGGGGTGCGTTACTCTGTTCTATCGTTACTACAATGGATTTTGCTCTGATAGGATTAGGAATCTTGTTCCCGAAACGCGCATATTTATACGAAACACGCGTGCATCGTTTCGAGCTCATTCATTTATAGTCGATTGCCCGGGGAATCGTACTACGCACTACAGAGAGAAATCGTTTTTCAGCCGTAGGCTTCGCCTTTGGAATAAAATGCGTGTTCACAAACACTACCCCTTTTTTCCTCCTCCTCATTACCTATTTTGCTAGTTCCGGTACAATTCACTGCATATATAGGGGTCATCCCCTGAGTACTAGATCGAGATAAAAAAAAAGAGTTTTGGAAAAAACAAACATGGCTTTTGCACCATTATAACGCACCAGTTCACACATCGATATTTGTGCTTGAGTTTTTGGCCAAAAACAAAACCGTTATCATGCCTCAACCACCGTATTCACCGGAGTTGCCCCCGCTGACTTTTTCTTTTTTTCCAAAACTGAAGACACCGATGACAAGAAAGCGCTTCGGTACGATTGAGGAGATAAAAGAAAATTCGAAACTGGAGCTGTTGGCGATACCAAAAAGTGCGTTATCGAGTGTTTGGAGAAAGCGCTGTAATAAGTGTATTATATCTAAATGTGACTATATTGAAATGGACAAGATAGTTGTTGATGAATAAATAAATACTTTTTGAAAAAAATTTAAAATAGCGGTTCTTGTTTGACCAACCGTCGTATATACAGAATTTATATTATACAATATATATTTTTTTTTATTATATCTATGAAACCGATGCACTTAATTTAAATCACTCACAACATGAAGTTCCAAAAAAATTAATAGCGCATTTTATCCCAACCAAGTGAAAATTAAAAGACATCAGTTTCGGCTGAGGTCTGAGTCTTAACAAAATCTTTATTTCCGAAATTATTTCGCTTACCACGGAAGAAAAAAAAATCGCTGCTTATGTGGTGGCTAAAAAGAGAAAGTTGTTTTGTAGGTTCAAAAAATACCTTTGAAGAGGAGGCCGACGAGGAAAAAGAGGAAGTTGGGGAAGACAAATAAGAAATTGAGAAGTATATTACATATTTTCCATAAGCATGAAAAAATATAATTTTTCCAATATTTTGCTTCATAAGCAGCCCAAACATTTTCCAAATAAATTTTTTATACAATTTTAATTGTTGCACAGGTCTCTAGCAATAATTTGGCTTTTACAGATTTTTAATATATCAATTAGCCGACGAGTTGTGGCCAAACCATATAAACAATAGGCTGAAAATCAGCATTTGACAGCAAAGTTCGAAGGTCGATAAAAAAAATCCAACTAACATAAACAAACGCAGCGATACTGGTCTTCTAATTTATCATATATTTTCAGCCCTCGCCCTCAGAATCGACTTAACTTTTGTTTAAAAAAATGAGAAAAAATAAGAACCTTAAGTAACTAGATTCTTGCTAACTCATTTTACCCATTTCAAATGTTTTTATGGGCTCTTAATTTTTTTATTAGATTTTGTTTCTGTTTTTCTCATGATGATTATAATCAATCCTATCACCCCATGTCGGCTTGGCGTTGGTTCTGGACACCCTGTATTTTACTCTTTCTTTTTTACTTTCCATGCAGAAGACTTCAAACGCTTATAATAATTTTTCTAAGCTTTTTTTTAATTAAGATATAAGCTTCAGAGCCTGGAGCCTTAAGTTTGCCCCAAGGATAGCAAATTCTATTAAAATCTCCTGATTATTCTCTTTTGGTGAATCAAATGCCATTAAGTTAATTTTTATATTCCTGATAATTTTTCCTTTGCAGGTTAATTTCTTAAACTCAAAATCATTTACTCGTATTCTAAGAACTTTTTAAAATCAGTTTATTGTGTACAAAATTAAAAACAAAGAAAAACATATTGAAAAACATTAAATCTGTTGAAGTAAACTTCTGTTCAAAAGTTAATTAAATAAGTTCCATGACACAATCACAACGAAAGACTTCTTTGCTGTGTATTGTCTAAAGCAAAATTAGCCTGCAATGATTTTACTATTTATTTTATAACAATTAAATAATTCCAAATATTTGCAAAACTTCAAATGCCAAAACAGTTCATGGCAAAGTTCTAACAGACATTTAAACTTTTTGACTTAGAAAATATAAACAAATAAATTGCAGATATTTTGCTACCAAATCTTTTTCTTGCTTTGTAGCAAACTTTCTCAAGCATTTTGTTTAACTATAACTAGTACAAATTTCTTAAATGACTTTTTTATGAGAGCCGTTTTCTAAAAACTTTAAATCAAATCCTACTCCAGTTTCCTCTTAACTCTTGATAAAATATGTGTAAATAGTTTTATTGTAGTTTTGTAGCTGTTGTTTAAAGAAAACAAAAAAAAACACTGTTTGCTGCTCCTTATTTCTTCCTTTTTTTTTCTTTTTTGTAAACACCACTACACTATAAGACTAATTTGTTGCAGTAATAAATCTGCAATGCAATGACAATACATCTTAACATGAAAATGTAAAGAAGGAAAACTAACTAACAGCAGCAGCATAAACTCGTGCACACACAAGCAGATAAATGCACACACACATACGCAAACACCACTACTATTAATAGATGCAACATGGTATACCGGCCACATGTCAAGGACTTCATTTAGTGTAAACCACAGCAACACTAACCAACAACAGCATTAAAAGCAAAAATAAAAGCACCAGCAACAATTGCAATAACACAGCCGAGAGAACAGCAAGAAAAAACTATTTAAGACAAATGCACGAGGCACAACATGACTGAAAATAACGGCACACTGGTACCAAACAAATATTCTTTTTTTTTTCTTCAACGATAAAATGTAAATTAACAAAAATTCGTTAAGAGTAATTTGTTAGATATAAACAGCATTACCTCGTTATCTCAAGGTGGAAAAATTCAAAATGAAATTGTTTGATATAGCCAACAATAGATGAAGCAAGAAGGGTTGAAGGTATGTTTACACGGTAATGCGAAGTCATTAAATTCTAGAGAAGAAAATATTAAACCATATCCCACTAATAGAATAATGCATTAAACACATTGAAGCCAGCTGACTACCGAATATAATATGTGAAATTAAAGTTACCTTTAATTTTAAATTTCCCAAACGATTTTTATTTCTCACTTATTTTACAAATATACAGCTGATTTCAATCTTGATTCTAGCTGCTTTAACCTATATTTTTAAAAATTGATTATATAATACAATAACAATTTTTTTAGAAAACCAAAAGCGACCTTGAGCTCAAAGAATTTATTACAAATATTCATCTGATTTATTTAAAAAAATGAAGCAAGAAGGGTAGAAGGTACGTTTACACGGTAATGCGAAGTCATTAAATTCTATAAAAGAAAATATTAAACCCTATCCAACAAATAGAATAATGCATTCAACACATTGAAGCCAGCCGACTTCCGAATATAATATGTGAAATAAAAGTTACCTCTATTTAAATCTCCCAAAAGATTTTTATTTCTCACTTATTTTATTAGTATTCAGCTGATTTCAATATTGACTCTAGCTGCATTGACCTTTATTTTTAATTGTTTATTTAATACAAAAAAAAACCCAAAAGCGACCTAGAGCTAAAAGAATTTATTGCAAATATTTCTTTAAAAAATGCAGCAAGAAGGGTTGAAGGTACGTTTAGACGGTAATGTGAAGTCATTAAATTCTATAAAAGAAAATATGAAACCCTATCCAACAAATAGAAAAATGCATTAAACGCATTGAAATAAAAATTACCCATATTTAAATTTCCCAAACGATTTTTATTTCACACTTATTTTATAAATTCAGCTGATTTCTTTAAAAAATGCAGCAAGAAAAGTTGAAGGTGCGTTTACGCGGTAATGTGAAGTCGTTAAATTCTATAAAAGAATATATGAAACCCTATCCAACAAATAGAGAAATGCATTAAACGCATTAAAGCCAGCAGACTATCGTAGATAATATATGAAATACGAGGTCGGTTCGGAAACTTCTTAGCCTATCAATGAAAGAAAATAGTAAGTTTTTCAAAAATATTTTTATTTCTCAATATAATCTCCTGAAGCTTCAATACTCTTAGTCCAAAACTTTTCTAGCAATTCTATCCCTTGATTCAAATAGTTCTCCTCAAAATAGTGGTTTACAACTGTAATTGCATCTTCACTTGAGGTAAAACGCTTGCCAGCAAGCAATTTTTTTAGAGTTGGGAACAGGTAAAGGTCACTGGGAGCTAAATCAGGAGAATAAGGCGGATGGTCAAGCAACTCGTACTTTAATTCGTTGATTTTAGCCATAGTTAAAACCCTCTTGTGCGCTGGTGCGTTGTCTTGATGAAAAATTATATTTTTGTGTTGTAAGCCAGGACGTTTTTCTCGAATTTGTACATTTAATTAATCCAAAAGGTTGCAATAGTACTCTGAATTTATTGTTTTACCCTTTTGCAGATAGTCAATCAATAAAATACCTTTGAAGTCCCAAAAAACCGTTGCCATAACCTTACCAGCCGATTGAATTGTTTTTGCCTTCTTTGGGGCACTTCCTCCAGCTTCAGTCCATTGTTTGGATCGTTCTTTTGTCTCTGGAATACGAGTATAGTGGTGGATCCATGTCTCATCAACAGTTATGAAACGACACTTAAAATCAATTTTATTTCGCTTAAAACGATCAAAACAAACTTATGTGTTTTAGTCGACTGTTAACAAATGCGGCACCCATCTTGCAGTAAGCTTTTTCATCTGTAGTTCTTCATGTAAAATTATATAGACTCGATCATTTGAGATGCCCATGATATTAGCTATTTCACGCACTTTTATTCGTCGATCATTTAATACCATATCATGCACTTTGGCTACAATTTCTGTTGTTGTTGCTGTTTTTAGACGTCCACTACGTTCTTCATCTTCAATGCTTGTACAAACACGTTAAAATTCAGCAACCCAATTTTTTACTGTTAGATATGAAGGAGCACTTTCACTTAACACATTCACCATATCATTATGAATTTCTTGTCCCGATAAACCTTTTTTATGTAAATATTTAATGACACCACGCACTTCTAACTTTTCCATTGTAAAAAAAATCGCGGATGTGTCTTTTGTGAACACCTGTTTCTATACGAAGGAGTTACCAGATCGAAACAAAATTTAACATGTGTTCATAGCAGAGATGGAAGTTTCCAAAACACTTACAGCCAGTTCGTCGATGTCGAAAGGATAAGTTCATTCGCATTCAGGGCGAAAAAAAATTGATTTGGGTTTTTTCTTACTTTATTCTATGCGAACGATGTGTCAAAATTCTATTAAAATATAGAAGTTCATGCGAACGAACAATAGTGACATAGCCGAACCCAAATTTATTCGAATGTGAGTGACTAGCTTTCTTTCGCATACATTTTCGTTCGATATCGTCGAACAGGCTGTTAATTTTTTTTTTATACTTTTTGTGCTAGGCTAGCTAGCTAGCTAGTTTCCGAACCGCCCTCATATGTATGTACGCTTATATTCATTTTGGGCTTCCATGCAACAAACTACGTCATTCGATTTTGAAAGTTGAATTATTTTCAACTTTCAGTTATTATTTTTATCTTATTTTATTTTATTTTATTTTATTTTATTTTATTTTATTTTATTTTATTTTATTTTATTTTATTTTATTTTATTTTATTTTATTTTATTTTATTTTATTTTATTTTATTTTATTTTATTTTATTTTATTTTATTTTATTTTATTTTATTTTATTTTATTTTATTTTATTTTATTTTATTTTATTTTATTTTATTTTATTTTATTTTATTTTATTTTATTTTATTTTATTTTATTTTATTTTATTTTATTTTATTTTATTTTATTTTATTTTATTTTATTTTATTTTATTTTATTTTATTTTATTTTATTTTATTTTATTTTATTTTATTTTATTTTATTTTATTTTATTTTATTTTATTTTATTTTATTTTATTTTATTTTATTTTATTTTATTTTATTTTATTTTATTTTATTTTATTTTATTTTATTTTATTTTTTTTGTGAATAATGTATTATATACTTACATATATGTAATATTTTACTTTGATCCAATGTCACGTATTTTTCCTCCGTGTCAATCCATAATGATTTCTATTTGCTGATGTCTATTTTTGGAATGACAACTAGTTAATTTGTTATATAATTGGACAATACATTGTACGAACTTCTAACCAACTTTGCGCATCTTATATTTTACATGGTGGCTGAAAAGAACTATTAAATTTATGTTATTGGCCATGTCACAGAATTCACTTCCGTTCGGAAATGGAATTTAACCGGCTTTTTAATTCTTCAAAAAACGAAAATTTAAAGCTTTTTCGGAATGAAATCAATCCTATAAGTTAATACTAGTTCCATGCTTGCAATTAGAAATGATTTCATTCCGAAAACTTTTTTAGTTTTTCGCTTTTTGAAGAAATAAAAAGAGAATTAAATTCCGTGTCCGAACGGAATTAAGCTCTGTGACATGACTGTATATGTCATGGTTTTTGAAAATTACCTTTACATACTTACATATGTATGTACACATGTACTTACGACTCCAATGGCATCGTGTTTGGCATTTGTGTTAGATTTACCTCTACATAAGTATGTATATACAAATATTTTTATTTTAATAAAATATTAGCCCTACACACAATCCTGTGCAAATGGCCTTGCATTATTGCATTTGCAAAATAGTAGAGTAAATTTTGACTTTACACTAACAAAAAAACCCAAAAATATCACTTTTGCAATTACAGAAATATACTACCTCAAATACACTAGATTGTGAATCGAACTATTAATTTTTTTTACATTTTGATAAACTATTCAAAAACTATACGTCTTTTTAAGTTAAATAATTTTTTTTTCATTGCTCAGAAGAAACGAAACTAACTTAATATTATAACTGAACGGAAATTCAGTAATTTTTTGTGGTTTGTTTTTAAAAATAGTATAAAAGTAAAAAAAATATTTTTATTACTAATATAATTATATATTCATTTAATTTTAGCTTAAAGGACAATTTTTTAAACGAAGTACAAACAGTAAATGTAAAAATTTTATGAGTATAATCAACATCGGCCATTAAAGTTTCCTCACTCTTTACACAAAAACGATTTATAGTAAGGACACAAACCTTTCACATAGATTTTCTTTCGGTATTGGTAAACTGGCTGTTTTTTTATACCCTTCACAGTTCGCCGATGTCGAAAGGATAAGTTCATTCGCATTCTAAGCGAAAGAAAATTGATTTGGGTTTTTTATAACTTTATTCTATGCGAACGATGTGTCAAAATTCAATTGAAATACATAAGTTCATGCGAACAAACAATAGTGACATAGAGAAACGAAAAATTATCCGAATGTGAGTAATTATTTTTTTTCGCATACATTTTCATTCGATATGGTCGAACAGGCTGTTTATATTCACTGTCCAAGGTGAAATATACTTTTGAATTATTTTTGTGAAATTATATTATCTATTAGCAGTTATAAACATTATTTGGGCGCCTCGAAAATGATTATTTTGAAAGTACTGAAACATTTTTTCTTCTTTTTTCTTTTATAAACTTGGTGAAACAATATAAAAAAATTTTGGTATTTATAAAATGAATCAACTTATATTCTGGACTGTATGAATTTTGATGCGTTTAATAGAAATCTGCTTTTAGTTTCTGTTTACCACGTAGATATTTTTTTTAGAGCTTTATTAATTTCAACCCATAAATTAGTTGATTATGCTTTTGTATTTCAAGATAATTCGGAAGCAGCTTTATCATATGTAATACAATAAGTAAAACGCCAAAGCAAATATCTGCTGACAAGAGCATATTTTAAAAGTTCTTGATCCTTAATAGAAACATAAAAAAATATATATTTGTTATTATTAACCCATAGTGTTTGACCAAAATCGTTAAGGAAATTTATACATTTTAATAAACTTTATCTTAAGAGGAGTTCAGCTAATCTCCACTCTTCCATAAAAAATGCAAAATACCAGAAACAACTTAAAACATAAGATTTCTCATTTTCTTTACCATAAAGAAAACTCAGCATTTGTACAGCATTATACTCGCATACACTGGCATACACACGCACATTTATCATTTATTGTGGGCTGGCCGCTTCGGACTCGAATTTAAATATTGCTTTTAGAGGAAATACATAAGAAAACATAACAGCACAACAACTTCTCCAGTTATTTTTTTTTTTTTTTTGCAGATATTTTAATACTAAAATTAATATATTTATACAAATAGGAAACTAAAGCAAAATGAAATAGAAAATAAGCAAAATGTTGGAATAAATTTACTAGAACGATCTAAAACGAGCCAGTACAAGAACATAAATCATTGTTTACCCTTAAGTATAAGTTTAGTTTAAAAACAGGACCAAATTTCCAAAGTTTAGTTTTTAAGCAGAAATATCAAGCTTTTATAAAGGCATTATGTGTGTACTTAAGTTTGCTGCTGCAAGTTAGTTTTGCTCAAGTCATATGTATTCGAAAGTTAAATAAATTTTATACGAAACTATGAGAATGTATAAACATGTTTTCAAACACACGTGATTGCATAAATATTTTATTTACATACACCAAAGTTTAACATTTTCCTTTGGGTTTGCATGTGTTTGGTTTCATGTATACGTGTATATATGTGTGAGCGTGTGTGTGTGTGTACATAAATTTAAATTCCAATTTGTTTAGAATATTGTTTCTACTTGTTGTAGTTTAAGGATTGTTAACAAAGATTTAAAACTAATTTTGGTCAATGCTATGCTAGAAATTTTTCAGCCAAACAAATGCTTATTGTTTGCTATAAATATTTTAAATCCGTTAATGCAAATTTAGAGAAATGAAATTGAAAAAACAGGCAAACTTTACTAAAAATACAGGGCTATCCATTTATAGTACACTAGCTGACCCGGAAAATGATGTTATATACTGCATCGCCTTGTACTCGTAGTGTGGAAGGTGCTGGACTAAATTTTGTTAGTCTGAGCAGTGTCGAAGGTAAATACACCGGGCACTGATCAGTTGTAACTAATTTAATTCCAACATTTACATTTTTTTTTTATCTTGGACCAGTACTCAGGGGATAGCCCCTACATATGCAGTGCATTGTACTGGAACTAGGAAAATAGATTATGAGAAGGAGGAAAGGGGGAGTAATGTTTGTGAACTTAACACACGGAACGATTAAAACTAACGTTATCATAGCATTCAAAGTGCTTTAAATTGGTTAAAACTGATAAGTGCCTAGTGTATATACCTTCGACACTACTCATAATAACAAAACTTAGTTCAACACCGCGCACACTGTAAGGTAATAAAATGCATAGAAGGAACATAAAAAACAAATTAATAATAATAGAGAAAAAACAAATGGCAGTAAAATAATAAAAAAAAACACACTTGCAAATATGATGCAAAACAAAACTCTACCTATTCCGATATAATTTCGTTTTTTTAGAAATTGATAATAAACATAAGTATAAGTGCAGAAAACACGGACGACCACGAAAAACACGTGTGTACAGAACGAAAGACAAAACACTACTCCAAATGCTGTAATAGAGTTTGTTTTGGTTGTCCGTGTTGCCATTGTGAAGTTAAAAACGTCCACAAACACTCAGCGTTGTCAACTTTGAAATTTCAAAACGCACCAAAATAGGAAAAAAAGGGCGTTTATTCAACAAAAACGCACCGAAATTTGAATTTTTCTTTTGATTTTTAAAAACCCATTTTGTATTATAAAAAATAATATTTTTATATTAAAAACACGATAATGAAACAACTTTTTCGCTCAATAGCTAGAATTCGTGTTTGTCAAACTTGGCATCTAGTGCGATTCTGTTGATATTATTAAGACAATGTTATCTTTACAATATTTATAACGATTATTTTATCAATTTATTATTCAGCAATATTATTTAATTATATTCGCTGTCGATCGAAATCAGATGTTTTACTGCCTATTATCTGGAACACAAATATACAATTGCTTACAATCGTTGCCGCTGGAGATAAAATATGTCGAAGAAATTTACGATTATCGGATCATTGAAAGTTACAGAATCGCACAGCAAGCCAATTAAACTCTATTAATACAAATTTTATCAAACATAATGTAAATTTCATTTATGTTTTCGTAAGGGAACAGTCAAAATTAGTTGGCTAGCGTTGGTGTCTTTAAAAGAATTTTTTGAAAAATATGAAAATTTGGCATAATGATAACAACTAAAAGATGAAGCTTACCATTATCAATATTTAATGCAAACGTTTGGCAAAAAATTTATAATTTTATTAATAATTAAGTAATTTGTCAATTACTAAATTAACAGTAACGAATTCACGCGCCATCGTAAATATGAGCGTCCACATCTGTGTTTGCATTTATTGCAATATCAAAACGCGCTCTAAAAGCAACAAATTTTATAAAACGAAATGTTTCTTATTCTTTCGTGAATATGTATAAGTAAAAGCAAAAATGTCTTACGCTGTGCATATAATAAGGTGCGTTCGTCACTTTATAACTCCGCGTTCTGGTTATGTTCTGCAAAATGAAACGTAAAAATTTTGGGCATTTGAATAAACTTTTTTCTTATATTAAAGCAATAAGTTGAGTTGAATTTGCTTTGCTGCCACCGAAATTTAAAAAGCGCACCCAAAATGTAAATAAAGCGCACCGCGCGCCGACTAAAGAATTTTCCGCACAAATAATTTTAAAAAGCACCAAAAACGCTGCGAAACGCACCGAGTTGACAACGCTGTAAACACTACTCTCTCTCTCTCTTTCCTCCTCCTTATAACCTATTTTCCTAGCCACAGTTCAATGTACTACATATCATACAATGCCCATCATTGATATAGTTAAAAAGAGAAAAAAGAACGTAGAGATATGGCTTTTGAAGGTTAATGAATGATAAGATTTGCTAATCATCACTGTTAATGCAGGCCGTTGTAAATACTGCAAATGCTTAAAATACAACGATATGTCTTTCGCAATCATTAGGACAAAGCGTATCAAAAACGTAGTTGGTTTTGTGACGACCAAACTCATTTTATCCACACCAGATGTTCATGAAATTGTGCTATTCCTTTATATAATTTTTTACAACAAAAATACCCATTATCTTTAATTATTTCCAAAAGTATTTATTTAATCATCAATAACTATCTTGTCACCTTTAAAGTAATCCCCCTCAGATATAATGCAGTTATACCAGCGTTTTTTTCCAATTCTCGAAACACGTCTGAACTGCGCTTTTTGGAATCGACTACAGCTGCTGTTGCGGTTTATCTTTTATTCCCTCAACCGTAGTAAAACGCTTTCCTTTTATCGCTGTCTTCAGTTTTGGGAAGTGGAAAAAGTCAGCGGGGGCCAAGTCTGGTGAACACGGTGGTTGAAACATGATAATGGTTTTGTTTACGGCCAAAAACTCACTCACAAGCATCGCTGTATGAGCTGGTGCGTTAACATGGTGTAAAATTCATGATGGTTTTTTCCACAATTCTATGCGTTTCTGACGAAATGCTTCACGCAAACGGCACATAACTTCAAAGTAGTATTTCTTATTGATTCATGATGCATCACGTCATTGCAGTTGAAGAAAACAGTGCGCAAAACCTTCGCATTTGACAGAACTTGACCAGCTTTTTTCAGTCTTGGCTCTTTTGGGCACTTCCATTGGGATAATTGGGCTGTGGTTTCAATTTCATAGCCATACACCCATGATTCGTCACCAGTTATGACTTTTTTGAGAAAATATGGATCGTCGTTGACGATCGTCCAATTTCACGATAACGAAGATGTTCGTTCGCACAATTACATTGAAAACAATAACAAAATTTTGAATGTTGTTTTTGTTTTCACGATGTTTTTGGCACGATGTTCAACAGCGCCTGAGTGATGTCCATGCGACATTGTTTTTGCACAAAATTTAGAAGTTTTGGAACAATCTTCGGTGCCGCACGTTGCGTGCCTAAACCATCCATAAAAATGGCTTGGCATGAGCCGAACAATATGCCGACATCATCAGCAATCTGTTTTGCTTAGTAAGCAGTAGAGACAAAACGATACCACTAGGGTATCGAGACTTATACTCGATACGGTATCGTTCGCAAAGTATCGATACCTCCCCGGTATCGAAGAAAAAGCATCGATACATAGTTACTTGTATCGGTCGAATTCTTCAAACGATTAGCGGCAGGGAAGAACACATGGAGCCAAAAATCAAAATCTTCTTTATGAACATGATCTTTTGATCCACTGGCTAAAATTTAGGTGTCTTAATTAGGATCCCCGAAGCAAAGATTTTTAAAATGCAGGAGTTCTATCATAAAATTCACCCAATAGTTTCTCTTGTAAGTTTTGGACAAAAATTCGTTATGATAATATTTGTTGTGGAGAACTTTGATGACATATACGAGTACAATATCCTGTCCAAAAGTCAAACACTATATTTGTTATTCAGAAATGATTTGTGATAAAAAAAAATTCCCAAATATTGTTTGAAGTAACAAAAATTTTTGATCAGAAAAACTGATATTTAGTTAAGGTTTCTTAAAAACAATTCACAACAAAGTTTTATTTTATTTTTTTAAGATAGGCTCTGCTACATGTCTACTAGAATGCTGCACAAAATGTTCTTAAGAACACTGCTCACTACTGTGCAGTAGTTCCAACCACTTTATATCAAAACATGTCTTAAAACAAAACAAACAAGCTGTAGAACTTTTAGAAACAGAACAAACACTTCATATGAAACGCCTTCACAACAGTGCTGGACTGTACTTGAATTTTGTTTCATAGCAAAATCCAAAAGAAAACATCACAATAAAGTAAATTAACGATGAGTCACAACAAGCACATTGGCATTTGAGCATACTGTGTCTTAAATATTTGTGCTTAATACAGAAACAAAACCATGAACAACAACAAAAAATTTTTTAAACAGAACTGAAGTAGAACATTACTTCAATGCTTGAAGTTCTACTTCCATTTTGATCTATTTCATTTGGTTCTACTTGCGTTTGGTTTTGTTTGTTCTAAATGCTTATAAAATAGTATTCGTTTATGTGTTTAGAACATTTCGGCACTGAAGTATTTGTTTTGAAATGTGAAAGAAGAAGATGGATAGTATTTACAAATACTACATCAACAAATTTTATAAACAAAACTAAAGTAGAACATTACTTCAATGCTTGAAATTCTACTTTAATTTTGTTCTATTTCATTTGGTTCTACTTGTGTTTGGTTCAGTTTGTTCTAAATGCTTATAAGACTGCATTCGCTTATGTGTTTAGAACATTTCGGCACTGAAGTATTTGTTTTGAAATGTGAAAGAAGAAGATGGATAGTATTTAAAAATACTACATCAACAAATTTTCTAAACAAATCGGAAGTAGAACATTAATGAAGTTCTACTTCAAATTTGTTCTATTTCATTTGGTTCTACTTGTATTTGGTTCTGTTTGTTCTAAATGTTTATAAGACAGTATTCGTTTATGTGTTTAGAACATTTCGGCACTGAAGTATTTGTTTGATAGTACTTAAAAATACTACCATGTTTTGTAAGACATTTTTATTGTGCTTGAGCAGCCTTCTACAATGTCTACACAGCTGACTGAACTAAACGTTTGACGTTAGAAATATTTTTTCCTTTGAATTAAATGCATAAATTTTTACAATGTCAATACCAAGATATATCACACATACTTTCGAAAGGTTCAATATCTATCTACAAAGAAATATCTGCAGCTCAATGTCCAAAACATGTTTGCTACATATTGATAACACTACTGTGTGTGTTTGTGTATTGAAAATGAGAGACAGAAGTTCATAACTTGTTATAAAACTCTGTAGGATATCGCTACAATAGACAATTTCCGGACAACTTTAAGTAAAATTCTTTGTGCCCTTTAAACATCCGGTCGCTTGCCAACTTTATTTTTTTTTTCTTTTCTGATTATATACATATATGTATATATATTTTTTTTTTATTCCTGTTAATAATGTAGCTGTAGAAATTTTAAAGAACCTCAACATACAGACGAAATATAAAACAGAAAACCATCAAATAATTGACGTTGCTTGGGTGGTTGAGAAAAAAGCCCCCGTTGGTTTAGTTGTTTTTTAAATGGGTCTGATGGCTGAAAGAAGGTGGTTGTTAAGATGTTAAAAATGTCAGCAGGCTGTTATGAATGGTTTATTATAAGACTATTAAAATACAATGAAAAAAAGATTACAACAAATAGGCAACAAAAATACCCCTACACAATAATGCAAAGTTTAACTAAAAATCTAAGGTTACGGATGTGTCAAGCAACATCCCTTTTGATTGGGCGACTGTGCCTTTCGTAATAATTTCCAACACTATGAAATAATATAAATCCATGGAACAAAAGCCAGAAAAAAAAACGGCAAAGTGATAGAAATCTTTAGAGAAGATATTAATAATATATTAAAATTCCTGGCAAGTTTCTAGTCTGCTGCTAACAATTGAAAGCAGCAGGCAAATAGCAGAAGACTAAAAAAGGACTAGCAAACAATAAAGAGTAGTGCTGCCGTTGATGAAGATATTCTGGCATTTACTGCTTTTTTGTTGTCTTGAGTCAGCAGTTTTTTTCTCTCTTTCTCTTTCATTTTTTTTTTTTTAATGTCCAATACAGCTGTTGCACAAACTAAGTTTCTTTTGTATTGCAAGTTCATAAACAGACTCGTAACTATATTTCTACTACGGCTTTGAAGGCCATTGGTTGGCAAAGTCAATCATAATGATGAAGATAGAGTACTCATAAGTTACGTTTCTTAGTAACCAAGTCTTCATAAGAAAAGTTTTTTCAATACAGCCAATTTTTGTTCATAACAAAAGCACAGAATTTTATTTTAGTGTTTGATCACTTGTTATTAAAAGTTTATCGCTTAAAAGTATAAGCCTGCTGTCGGGGCTTTAAAATATGCCTTCAAAGTATTTAATCATATCAAAAATTAAGTTACATTAAGGTGGCATTTATGTGTAAATAAATAAAACGCCAGGTAGGCCGTATCATTGAGTAGTTATTTTATACCGGGTGCCTGCCAGGAAGGTATACTTCTAATGCAATAACTCCTAATGAAATAAGTCCCAACAAAAATGAAATAACTTCCAAAAATACAAAAACGAATAACTTTCAACGCCAAAAAAAAAAAATAAGACCCAAAAACGTAACCCTCAATTCAAAATAAAAATATTCTTACAAAAAAAAAATTAAATAACTCCCAAATGAAATAAGTCCCAACAAAAATTAAATAACTCCCAATACAAATTATATTTGCACCCGGGCGCTGTTTAACTGTTTTAACCTCCATGGTATAATAGGAAACTCCCGATCAAAGAAGTCCTTAATAATGATATCATAGATATATGATCAAAGGCCGGGCTATATAGACCATATTTAGTCAGCGCCACGGGTGTTCTATATACCATAGAGAGATCATTGAGCAATCCCGGCCTGTGTAAGCGGCCTTCACCCGGATGGAAGGGTTTAATCTCTATAGTATAACAATCCCCGGCTCCGCTCACTAAAAGTTGCCTGCATAGCCGGAGAAGAAGTTTATTCTCTATGGTATAACAAACACCGGCTTCGCTGACTAAAATTTTTCTCTGTAGCCAGAATAATTTTTTTCTTTTTTATATTGGACTAGTACTCAGGGGATGACCCCTACATATGCAGTGCATTCATTGTACCAGAACTAGGAAAATAGGTTGTGAGGAGGGGGAAGGAGGGAGTAGTGTTTGTGAACATTTAACTTGAACCTTTCAACGTTGTAACAGACAGGAAACACGTCTGCAGGCAACTTATTCCACAGGCAAAGCGTTCGTCTGAAAAACGAATTGTCTCTGTAATGCGTAGTACGATTTCCCGGGCAATCGTCCACAAATGGATGAGCTCTAGACGATGAACGTGTGCTAGGTAAAAATGTGCGCGTTTCGGGAACAAGATCAATTGAAGTAGCGTCGGAGCAAAATCCATTGAAGTAACGATAGAATAAGTCCTAATTAAATAGCTTCCATTAGGTGACTCCTAACAATAGCTCTTTAACTAATTAAAATTAAATAACTTCTATACCATACCTGAAGGTTGAAGGAGGAAAATATATACATATGTCATAGAGGAGAAAATCTTTTAGCCCGGCCGGCTAAACAGAAAAAGTTTACAAACCGATTTTACTCAAATGAAATAACTCCCAATAAAAATGAAATAACTGTAAATTATCGAAATAAATGAAATAACTGCCCACAGAATTCAGTTAGGAGTTATTTCATTTGGGAGTTATTTCATTATGACAACAGCACCTTTGGCCATAATTTAGCGCAAGTATTTTTAATTGTTTCCATTCAATATTCAGTTGACACAAGAGCTTCTTCCACAAGACCACTTACGCAATTGGATGTTACAGCTCGCCCCATGATAAGCCCGATTTTCATGAAAAAACTATAACGAGTAACGAGCCACATTTTCATTTGAATGGATATGTGAAAAAACAGAATAGTCGGTGCTGGGCATTGGAAACCCCTCAAATTTTTCATCCATTAAAAGTGAGAGTCTGGACGTTACTTTTTTGAAAATGAAAACGGCGTAATGGTAACTGTGAATGGAGAACGATATCGCGCTATGATTGAAAACTTTTTAACGCCACAACTGCATGCTTTGGCATATGGTGCCACATCGCATAGAGTCAGGCTGACCATGGAATTAAGCAAAGTAGCATAGCTTTCTGGTGGATACCCCTTATATTCAAAATTTAATGGTATTTTCATTTTATGATGTTATTTTTTTTTTTTTTTTTTTTTGGTTAAAGTTCAAATCCGGCTTTCGCCAAGAATTATTTTTAAATACATCAAAAATTTCCGCGATCACTAACTCTTGATCAAAGAAGACAGGAATAAGGGTGGTTGTACGGTTTTTATTCGGCCGGTGTTGGTTTAACATATTTAAAAATAGAACAAATAAATTTATTTAAAACAGAATTAAGGTGTTTTTTATACCCTTCTCAAAAGTCTAAAGGGTATCTACGAGTATAAGTTTGTGATTCCGTTTGTAATTTCAACAATTTTCATTAGCAACTCTATAAAGTACATATATTCTGAATCAGAATTAATAGTCTCTCCGTCTGCTCGTCTGCAGGTCGTTGAAATACCATTTCTGAGAAAACTATTAGACTTAAAAACCTCTTTTTTACACCATTCTATTACCCCATCGATTTAAAAATCCGAGATATAGCTTAAACCGATTATTTCATGAAAATTTAAGTGAACTTAAACAACTTTTTTTGCTTAAAAGCAGTTCTGGTAATATAAAGAGGTTACCAAATAGGGAAAATTAAAATTTCCCATATCGGTCCATATATACCCAAGATATAGCATAAACCGATTTTTCCATGAAAAACGTTTTTTTTTGCTTAAAAGCAGTTCCGGTTATAAAAGGAGGTTACTAAAATACAGAAAATGAAAACTTCAGTTATCGGTCCAGATATACCAGATATAGCCTAAACCGATTTTTCTATGAAACATTACCTTTTTGTCATGTCGATTACAAGACAAAAATATGTTTTCTCCGATATCGGTCCATATATATCCGATCATATTTAGTTCAAATTTGTAATATATACTATATATATAAGCGACTATCGTGAAGGGTATTTTATAATATACCCAGCAGAGTATACTAGAATATTCCCAGCAGAATATACTACATTCTTACTTGTTTTGTGTTATCTTAGAAAGTGAGATACTGCCAAGAGCTAAATTGCTTAAAACACCGGTCGCACACACAAAAGTAGAAATTAGTTTAATTCGACGGCTTGAATACGAGTACAGGTATTTTATGTTTGACAGATTTAAGTCATTTGTCCGCCGGCTTCAATGTGCCTGGTGCTAGAAGCACAATTTTTATTAACTTGTCCATGGGAATTGAAGAGATGATCTCCCTTCAGTAAATGGAGAGAAAGAAAAAATAAAAAAAACTTCAAACTTAAAATTTTTGTTCATAAATGGAGGAAAGGGAAAAGTGGAAAACCTCCCACGTAATTTTAATTATCTTCCTTATCTTAGCCGTAGGAATTGCAAAGATGTTCCCCCTTTAGTATTTCGAGTGAATGGAGAGAAGGAAAAAATGAAAACTTTATACCTAATTTTTGTTCATAAATGGAGGAAAGGGAAAAGTGAAAAACATCCCACGTAATTTTCATTATCTTCCTTATCTTAGCCGTAGGAATTGCAAAGATGTTCCCCCATTAGTATTTCGAGTGAATGCAGAGAAGGAAAAAATAAAAATTGTATACCTAATTTTTGTTCATAAATGAGGGAAAGGGTAAAATGAAAAACTACCCTCGTAATTTTCATTATCTTAGACGTAGGAATTAAAGAAATATTCTCCCTTTAGTATTTCCAGTGAATGGAGAGAAGGAAAAAATGAAAAAACTTCACACTTAATTTTTGTTCATAAATGGAGGAAAGTGTAAAGTGAAAAACCTACCAAGTAATTTGGATTTATAATAAAACAGAAAAAGAATAAGAAAGGTAACCAGCTGTATTCTCAATTTCATCTAATATGGAATTGCTTGAATTGCGAGTAGTCTTTAAAAGCTGGCAATTTGGCATTAAAAAAATATAAATCCTTCTTAATTTAAGACAGGAAAAATGAACTTCAACTCGAAAAATAAAAAAAAGATATTAATTTGGGATTGAGAGGTTTGAGTATTAAATCATAATTAATACACAGATATTAATGTATGTATGTATGAATACTTACATATGTCTGAATACTTATATTTTTGTTTTAAAATTTGTTCTGCTGAGTTTTTTGGATCAAATATTTTTATTTTGTTTATTTTTTTTATTATGAGAAGACGTGACCTTTTTTTATTATTATCTTTTTTTATTGACTCGGATATTCGTTATTTCTTATTATAAATCTTTGTTATTTGTTTCGTTATTATTGCCTCGTGACTTCCTCATTTCTTTTAATTTCTTTGAAACATATTTTTTTTCAATTTCCTGTCATCCGGTCTGAACGAACGAACGTATTGTTTGGCGTTTATTAATCATTTTGTTGGCATTATTTGCATGCTTATTATTCAGTACTTTTATTTAATATAAAATCATTTTTATGTTTTGAATACCAGCAAGACAGATTTTTTTTTTTTTAAATGTTTTCATATAAAGATAAAAAACAAAAAAAATAAGATAAAATATATGCATTGTGAGAAGGCATTTGAAGAATACTTTTGCACTTTCAGCTGTTCGGTAAATGTTTGCAGTAGTATAGAGTGGCGTATAGGAAACTTTATGATATTACGCAGGAGCCATTCTGTATTATATTGTAATGACTAAGCACACGAAAAACTTTGACTTTCAAATAATGCTTCTTCTTCTGGAAGTTTCATACATTGGAACTATACGCACGTACTAGCTAGCTAGCTAGATCGGGAGATATGGGCGGGGATCTTGTTCCACTCCATTTTTGCCGTTCAACATAAAACAAAAAATTACATGCGATTAGAATGCCCTTAAAAAAAATTAAAAAAACACATTTACCACTAACATTTATCTTCTCATAATATGTTTATATTAATAATATTTAGCTATGCTATTATTGCTAAGCCTCTGAACCCTCCTAACCGTGGTTTTCAAATAAGGCCTGAATGTTTATGAAAACCCCTAGAGTGCAAACCCTTACTCTGTCAAGATAAGTCTGGTTTAAGATCGTCAAATTCGAGAAACAAAATCGTCTATATGATTATCGCAAATCGTCAACAAGTAAATCGTCAGCAAGTAAAATTAATCATTTTTATACGAATTGTAAATTCTTATTATTTCTACACTTTATTGTTATTTCTTTATTTAGACCCTTCTCGGAACATGCCCGGCCTTAAAGCATCACTGCCTAAGATATCTAGGCCAGCGGAGCTTTAATAGCCTACAATGTCTGGTCTTCGTCAAGCTGACCACGCTAGCCTCTTTCATTGGGAGCAGCGGATGGCTGGCACACAGCATGTAACAACACTCTAGACCTTTATATTCCTCGAAATTCTATTTTTCCCTTCTATCTTTCCACTTTTCAGGCAAACACAAAAGGACCAATTTAGGACCCAAGTGAGCTGGAGAACCCAAGATATCTAGCGGCCTGCCTACTTAACCTAAACCAATGTGCAAGCCACTGATCTGATTGTTATAAATCTACGAGCACATCCACTAAAATAACATAAAACTGAGAATATAATACATAAGCAAAGAAACTTACATGATCTAAGGAACGTAAAATTCCAAACAAATCAACTACCAATGATTGTATTGTTGTTATTGCATTCTTATTATTTTGTACTTGTTGTTTGTTGTTGATGCATTCTTATTATTTCGCAAACATGTGTGTATGTGTATGTAGCAATTACATTTGTACATTTGAGTGTAGAGCATTCAAAAACAAGTAGGCTTACGAACAACTTAGCAGTTTATGAAGAAGTATAAATAGCAAGCAGATGTTCGCTAAAGACAAAGTTCAATTCTAAACGTCGTTTCGTAAGCGTTCGTCATAATTTATGAAGACAAAAAACCTATTCAAATAACGTTTATAAGCTTTAGTGTTGCCTGATTTGCCTCGTCTACCTCCAATATATCCGTTGAATAACAGTTATATAAGTCACTTATTTTTAATATAAAACATTAACGAACGTTAACGTAATGACATCGTGAGCTACGCCGGTTAAAAAAAGCAGTGTAAAGCTAAAATAAAATCTTTTATACAAAAAAAAAGTTTAGCATAATTCCAATGCCATTTTAATTTTAATAATATTTCCCCTATTCACTTTAGTTACAAAGTTTAGCTGATAATATTCTTACTGTTTTCTTATTAGAGTCATAATTTTTCACTTCTGCAATTAAATTTTCAATGCCCATCTACTCACTCTCTACTCACTCACTCATTTGTTGCACTGGAAGGGAAAAAACGAGGTTTTGTTTTCTTACCTGCAAATTCAAACAATCAATAGTACATAGAAATAGAAAATTGTCTCTCAGTATCAGTGGCACCTTTTACTGCGCTTATTATTTCATTTTACTTTTAACCATCACAGACTTTGCTGCGTTCAACTGCAAGCAAAGTTTTGTTAGCAACATTGACAGTTTTATTACCCTTTGGTTTTGTGTTGATGGCATTTTAAAAGGTTATTTTCCATTTTCTTTTTTATAGTCCATCTGCTTTTATTTATTTTTTGTGTATTTTTTCAGTGTAAAAGGTATGAAGAGACATAAAAAATGAAACGTTTGCGGGTGTCATCTGTCATCGGTATCAATATGGTTTATTGGGGCGTTAGTGCAACGCAATTTTTTTTTTTTTTTTACATTCATTTCGACCAGTTTGATAGAAATATTACTTACTTTATAGATACATGTATACATACGTACATGCCGATATACTCGTTCATATATATCTACATATTTTTTTTAAAGCTAAAAAAAAAAACTATATAACAAAAATGGATTTTCAGATTGCGTTTTAGTTGCACGTTCCCTATAAATGTTTTATGTTCGAGCATGGATGCGTGCAACATTGCATTAAATTGTTTAAAGTGCGGAAAACAAAATATTTGTGACAGCTCTGATTGTTTTTGTGTTTCAAAACTGAAGATCAATTGCAATCAATGGCTGACGCACAATTTTATTACCGGCGTCAACCTCCACCCTTTTCAACCTAGAGAATGAAAAGACAGATTTGATTTAATACATGCAGAATATGTAGAGTCAAATTATCTACATAAATTTTCTTTAATGAAATAAAATAAAGTATGGTTGGGGGTTTTCTAAAGTCTTTTAAATTTACTGTTTATGCAATTGAGCACATTTTGGGAGACTTTTTTTATGAAATAAATATACTGTTCATAGAACACAGACAAGCCACTCTTCTAGAAAATTTTTTTGAAAGTTACTCAATTTGTTCTATGAAGAACACTTAAGTGCCTACTGATAATATTAGGTGTGTTTCTTTACTCTACTTTGGGATCCCGCGGGATCCCAATTTGCACGAAAAGCGTTCCCGTACTTTAAAATTGGGCAAGTGAGAGCGCTTTTGAGAGAATAGTATGCTTCCTCTTCTTGCACCAAATAGCCCGTACTTTTTCTTCGGGCTAGTTTGGGCAAGTAATTAAGCAATCAGCTGTTCGCAAAAATAATAAGAAACGAAGTTGATTTGAATCAACTCGTATACAAATCATTTCAGTGTTTTTATATAAATATTAAATAAAAAGGAATGTGCAAAAGACCTTAAAAGCTAAAAAGTGTAAAATATCACAGTATTTTTTCGTAAAACTAAATGACAAGTTTTTTGCACATCAAAACACAGCATATGTTTCTTTTTGGGCTAGAAATTTGGCTTTTTGCTTTCCCGTACTTTAGGTAAATTTTATCTGTATTCGAGAGAAACTTATGATTGCTGTCTTTTGCACGAAACTTGCCTGGAAATTAAAGAAACACACCTATTGATACAAATATCAAAATGATTATAAAAATTAAAAAAAAAAAAAAAAATCAACAAATAAAACTAAATTGTTAAAAATAAAAAAATTGAAGCAGAAATCTTAGGCTCGAGAAATTATATATCATGAATTATTCGAAAACATGTTTTAGAAAAAGTCGAATAATCGATCACCCTAATGAATGCCCACGGGGAAAAGAATGCATATTTTTGTTATATATCGGGCCGCCAACGATGAACGCCCAAGGGGAAAAGATTTTGCCTTGGCGTAGACCAAACCAGGGCAATTTGCTTTTTGGGAGTTCCTCGTTTGTTGCAGCAAATAACTCTAACAAGTCACATGATTTATGAAGTGTTGGACTTCCGAAAACCTCGCCAAGGATTAGTTGGCCGAACGTCTTCGGGAGGTTGTACTTGCAGACCATCTTGGTGCTGATCATGGCTGAGGTGCCTACCATGGCTGCAACGCTATGGCTGTGATTTAAAACTAAATTCGCAGAAGTTACCATACTATTGCTATACTCAACCATTTTATTATACTAAGAAACCATATTTTTGTTACATATCAGGCCGCCAATGATTAAAGGTCGATTAGTATGCAGTAAAAGATGCCACTGATACTGAGAGACAATTTTCTATTTCTATGTAATATTGATTGTTTGAATTTGCAGCTAAGAAAACAAAACCTCGTTTTTCCCCTTCCAGTGCAACAAATGAGTGAGTGAGTAGATGGGCATTGAAAATTTAATTGCAGAAGTGAAAAATTATGACTCTAATAAGAAAACAGTAAGAATATTATCATCTAAACTTTGTAACTAAATTGAATAGGGAAAATATTATTAAAATTAAAATGGCATTGGCATTACGCTAGACTTTTTTTTTTGTATAAAAAATTTTATTTTAGCTTTACACTGCTCATTTTTAACCGGCGTAGCTCACGATGTCATTACGTTAACGTTCATTAATGTTTTATGTTAAAAATAAGTGATTTATACAACTATTATTCAACGGATATATCGGAGGTAGAGGAGGCAAATCCGGCAAGAATAAAGCTTATAAACGTTATTTGAATAGGTTTTTTGTCTTCATAAATTATGACGAACGTTTACAAAACAATGTTTAGAATTAAACTTTGTCTTTAGCGAAAATCTGCTTGCTATTGATACTTATTTATAAACTGCTAAGTTGTTCGTAAGCCTACTTGTTTTTGAATGCTCTACACCCAAATCTACAAATATAATTGCCACATACACATACACACATGTTTGCGAAATAATAAGAATGCATCAACAACAAACAATAAGTACACAATAATAAGAATGCAATAACAACAATACAATCATTAGTAGTTGATTTATTTGGAATTTTACGTTCCTTAGATCATGTAAGTTTGTTTGCTTATGTATTATGTTTTCAGTTTTATGTTATTTTAGTGGATGTGCTCGTAGCTTTATAACAATCAGATCAGTGGCTTGCACCTTGGGTTAGGTTAAGTAGGCAGGCCGCTAGATATCTAAGGTCCTGCTCACTTGGGTCCTAAATTGTTCCTGTTGTGTTTGCCTGAAAAGTGGAAAGGTAGGAGAGAAAAATAGAATTTAGTAATATATATATAGAGGTCGTTGGGAGCGGAATAGGTGGGAAACCGCTAGTGTGTTATTACATGCTATGTGCTAGCCAGCCGCTGTTCCCAATGAAAGAGGCTAGCGTGGTCAGATTGACCGAGGCCAGACATTAAGGGCTATTAGAGCTCCGCTCGCCTAGATGTCTTAGGTGGTGATGCTCCAGTGCCGGGCATGTTCCGGGGAGGTAATAGACCGTGTCTTTCTCTCATCCATCTTAGCAAATTCTATCAATCCATCATTTCGGTGAAAGTAGGGTGGTGGCTCTTGATATTTCAAAAGCGTTTGACAGAGTGTGGCATGGTGCACTATTGGCAAAACTTACTGCTTTTGGTGTCGGTTATGACTTCTCTCGGTTTATATCGAGCTTTCTCAGAGACCGCTCTATACGAGTTGTTATAGATGGGGTCTCATCAAACGAGTTCAAGATTAATTCAGGGGTACCACAAGGCTCCGTTCTCTCTCCTACTCTATTTCTTATTTTCCTGAATGACCTTCTCTATCAAACTTCCAACCCTATCCACTCTTTCGCGGATGACAGCAGCATTTGTCACTCGTACTCTTTTAGTTATAGGCCCAGCCTATCAGAGATCGCTGCCAAGAGACTAAATATGAATGATTCACTGAATAGTGATCTTCTATTAGTCTCTGAATGGGGTCGTAAAAACAGGGTCGCCTTTAACGCTCGTAAGACCCAATGTTGCTTATTAACGCACAAACAAGCGACCGCAAATGCTGCTTCATCTGTACTCATGGATGGTATAAATATTGAAGAATCGGATGCTCATGATGTTCTTGGAATGAAGATACAGTGTGATGTTCGCTGGACTGATCATATTTTTCATGTCTCTAAAGAAGCATTCAAGTGCCTCGGTTTTTTTTTGAAACGGTGTAAGATGTACTTCACTCCATCCGATCTCCTTACTATTTATACCACCTACATCCGACCGAAAATGGAATACAACTCTCATGTTTGGGCCGGTGCCTCAAAGTCTGTTTTGGGGTTACTCGACCGTGTGCAGGAGAGGGCGAAAAAGCTCATCGGTGACAGTAGGATATCCAACTCTATTGACTCACTGGAGCATCGACGCAGTGTGGGATGCGTTACTCTCTTCTACCGATACTACAATGGATTTTGCTCTGACGAGATTAGGGTTCTTGTTCCCGAAACGCGCACATTTTTACATAGCACGCGTTCATCGTCTAGAGCTAACCCATTTGTGGTCGATTGCCCGGGGAATCGTACTCGCATTACAGAGAGAATTCGTTTTTCAGCCGCACGCTTCGTCTGTGGAACAAGTTGCCTGCATAAGTGTTTCCTGTCTGTTATAACGTTGGAAGATTCAAGTCAAATGTTTACAAACACTACTCCCGCTTTCCCCCTCCTCACAACCTATTTTCCTAGTTCTGGTACAATGCACTGCATATGTAGTGGTCATCCCCTGAGTACTGGTCCAATATAAAAAAAAAAAAAATTCTGCCAGTATAGGGTAAACCTAGTCTCCCGCATGGTTCCGGAACGGGCAATGCCCAGTGATGACTGCTACAGTGACTCTCAAATAAGATTTGGGCATCTTAAGGAGCTCGCATGTTCTCTTAAAGTTAATATGCGGCCAAAGGTTCCTCGATATAAGGCATGTGAATTCTGTGAGTAATTTTTCTGGTGCAGATTCCACCGTGTGGAGTTTTATTATTCTCCAGCACGCTGATAAGTTACTAATTGTCCGCAAAAGATATCGATATCCTTATCCTCTAGGGCTGTCCCTTGTTTTGCGAAGTCTTATTCATTTTAGGGTTAGTTTAGATTGTGTTGTCATTTTGTTTAAAAACGTCAGCTATTTAGCCGCTTTATTTGTGACCGATATTTCAGCTTGACAAACACTATATCCGTCCTAAGGATATTTAAGTGCTCAATTCATCTATGTTAACGCCTCCCTCAACATCCATCCATGTAAGCAGAGAAGGGTCCAAGTTCTAAGGGAGAGTCTTCGGTTAGGTAGCTAAAGCTCCAAAGCTAGTCAATTAAATCAGGGACTAAGAGTTTTCTAATCTCGAGTTCTTTCTATGGTCTGTGAGTCTATGCTTTTGTCATATTCAACCTGATTGCGATTTTTAGTGCTGTCTGCCCGGCTTTTAGGTCACATGGCATCCAGTTTATAAGTGCAAGAAGTACTTTAGTTGATGTTGCCCTCATGGAATCAATTTGCAGGCTGTTGTTGTCTATTCGATAAAAATTTATCGGTTTTATGACCATTTCGTAAAGCTACAAAACTCTTTTTGTTTGAATGCTCCATCTTTTTTTATATCTTTGACCAGTACTTAGGAGATGATCTCTACATATGGAGTGTGTTGTACTGGAAATAAGAAAATATATTATGAGGAATGGGGGAAGAGTAAGAAGTATTTGTGAACATTTTAATTCAACTTTCAACGGTATAACAGACGGAAAACACATTTACAGGCAACTTATTCCATAGGCAAATCGTACGGCTGAAACACGAATTCTCTATAAGGCGTAGTATGATTTCCTGGGAAATCGACCACAAATGAATGAGCTCTGGGCGATGCGCACTTGTTACGTATAAATGTGAGAGTTTCGGGGACAAGATTGCTAGTCTCGTCGGAGCAAAATCCATTGTAGTAACGATAGAACAGAGTAACGCACTCCACACTGCGTCGATGCTCCAGTGAGTCAATAGAGTTGGATACCCTACTGTCAAAGACAAGCTCCTTCGCTTGCTTTTTAACATAAGTACATGGCTGTTGTAGCCTTGGTTACTCTAGCGTGTATATTTCCTTTCCATGATAGTTTGCTGTCTAGAATGACTTCTAAATATTCTGCATTAACTGATAGGATAAGTGTGGTATGAAGTGGGTAAGATAGTGAGCAGACTTTATTAATTTTGGCAATAATTTCTTTGATTTTTTTTTTTTTTTTTTTTTTTTTTTTTGAATAGAGTATGTACTGCATTTGTTTCCACTATCAAAGAAATTATTAGAATGTGCTACCATTTCAGTGGACTTGTCTATGAATTGCCATTCAAATTAAAAACTGTTTTACTTCTCTTTAAATAACTCCTTTTAAATGATTGGAAAAAAATCCTAGAATTTATTAGCAATAGCCTGAACTCAAGTCTCTTTTATGTTTTCTCAAAAATCAATTTAAAAATAACCAGAACATCCTTTCCTTTAATTAAAATATCCTTCAAGTTTTAAGGAACACTTGATGTTGTCGAATAAATTCCATTTCATATTATTTACGTTCTTTTTCTTTCTTCTTGAAGTTGTGCTTTCAATAATGTGAACATTTTAAAATTCTAAACATGTTTCTTTGCTGCCTTTTAGTTTTACCTTTACCGTTCAGTATTAATGTTTATTGGTTTGTTATTGAAAAATCAAAACTCTATGTATATGATGATTTAAGTCAGGTGCTGCAGTCGTGTGGCCGTCCCCGACCATTCTCTATACCAATAACCATAAATCAAACAGCCTGGTCTTGTTTTTATTCTAAATATGAATATTCTATTAGAATTCTGTTTTTGCTGCCTTGTCTCGGCCTTGATTTAATAAATTGTTATATGAATCCGACTAGCAATTACATGTCATTGTCTTCTGAACATGTAAATAACATAAATGATTTCTCTTCTATTTGGTTTTTAGTTGCTACATCAATAGCTAGCTCTTTGGGATATTCGTATATGTGCGTGTGTGTGTGTGTGTGTGTGTGTGTGTGTGTATGAGTGTTAGTGTTATCATCTGTGGTATGTTTTAAATTTTTGTTTAAAATACCTCTACTATTTATTAATCATGTGAATTGTGCAGGTTCTAGAATCTTTAGATGTTTTTGTATTTCCATGTAAGCATCTACTTTTGTTTGAGCATATTTATAAGAGATAGGTATAAATTTATAAAAAAAAATATTATATTTGTTGTGGCTTAAATCTGTCAATACCTGTAAGTATAAAAGTACATGTACACTTATTATATAAATGGTGAACAATTCAGGTATCTTTGTTTAGTTGTGTTTTTGCTACAGCTCAGGCATAACTAATGCCTTGTAGCCATTTACTTTTATTATTGCTCAGTAGGGATCAAAATTCTATGATGAAAACTGGCACGGTTATCATGTTTCCGTGCTGGGGGAGTGCTTAGGAATAGTATAGCTAAAATCTATAATTACATAAGTATGTTAAACTCTTAACTTAAAACTTACTCTTACTCAAAATTATTGATTACAACAACAGGAATAAGTTGCCTGCAAACGTGTTTCCTGTCTGTTATAACGTTGGAAAGTTCAAGTCAAAAGTTCACAAACACTACTCCCTCCTTCCTCCTCCTCACAACCTATTTTCCTAGGTCTGGTACAATGCACTGCATATGTAGGGGTTATCCCCTGAGCACTGGTCCAAGATAAAAAAAAGGTAATAATAAAATAAAAAACGTCTTAATATCTAACATCTAAACAATATATTGCTGACATGACATTACTTTGAGAGCACATGGCTGTACAACTTTGCTTCTGCCGATTTTTTTTCGAATTTCGAGACCTTATTGAGAACAACTGGTTATATATTTATCTTTAAAAAAAAATTGTCTGTCACTGGGCACCACTTTCTGCCATCTTTCAGACAGTGTACGAATCCTGCGTTGAAAGCCTCTGTAGTGCAATTCACCAACCTGTTTTAATGCCAATAAAATACGTTTAGAGAAATTAACACCAGCGTTGGTGTTTTCGCGATTCTATAACAGTTATATACTCGAGATATAGCCTAAGTCTGGGTTTTTCATGAAAATACTGTGTAAGCCAAGTTAAACAACTTTTTTTTGCTTAAAAGCAGTTCTGCTAATGAAATAAGGTTGTATAAATATGCAAAATGAAAATCTCCGATATCGGTCCATATATACCCGAGTTATAGCCTGAACCGATTTTTCCATTAACATTTTTTTTGCTGAAAAGCAATTCTCGTTATAAAAGAAGGTTACTAAAATACAGAAAATAGAAAATGCCGATATCGGTTCATACATAACCGAGTATATTTAGTTCAAATTTTTAAATATGCTATAAGTATAAGTGACTATCGTGAAGGGCATTTTAGATTCGGCCCAGCCGAATATACCACATTCTTACTTGTGTTATTATTAATTTTTTTTATTTATATAACTAGCAGTATGTAAAACACATATAGAATTATTTCGGAAAAAACTCCGAAACGCCAGTAAAACACGCGTTCCATAGAACATCTAAATATGAATTAAGCTTTTTTCAGAACGCTTTCAGAACACGAGTTTTTCGGAACATGGCTGTATATCAGTTATTCCCTTACTTTAATACGCGAATCGATAGGAGAATTTCACTTTAGTAATCAAGACAAAGAAATTGATGAAATTAAAAGTATTGATGAAAATGAAAAGGCCCTTTTTAATTTAAATTTATAATATGAATTAGATTTAAGCATTTTCTAAATGTTATAGTATATAATTAAAGTTTGCTAATCTGAGCAGTGTCGAAGGTATATACACTGGGCACTGATCCGTTTTAACTTATTTAATTCCAACATTTTAAATGCTGCAATAGAGTTTGTTTTAGACTTTCGTGTTGTTACTGTTTACTCGTAAGTTAAACCTTCACGAACACTACTCCCACTTTCCTACCTCATCACAACCTATTTTCCCAGTTCCAGTACAATGCACTGCTTATGTAGTGCATTGTACTACATCCTCTGAGTACTGGTCCAAGATAAAAATAATAATAATAATAATAATAATAATAATAATAATAATAATAATAATAATAATAATAATAATAATAATAATAATAATAATAATAATAATAATAATAATAATAATAATAATAATAATAATAATAATAATAATAATAATAATAATAATAATAATAATAATAATAATAATAATAATAATAATAATAAAAGTAAATCAATTCAATATTATAAGGTTACATTAATGGTTCAAAAAGGGTTAATTATTGGTCAATAATGGGTAAATTCCATTTTGTTAATAGGATTAAACTTACTTATGGAATTCTTACAGACTTTGGTTTGAATACTTTGTTTAGTTATTAATTTCGCACAGCAAAATTTCCATTTGACCCATAGTGCATTGTAATATACAAGTATTCCATACGTTTTTGAAGTACAGATATTCGGTTAAATTCATCATTAGGTTTTCGCACTCAAGAACAATTATTAATTTTGTTCCAATTCGTCACACACACGAAAGTGGTTCTGCTAACATAGTAACAGCTTTTGGTATAATAATTTTGTTTGACGGTGTGTTTAAATTGGTTTAATACTGTTACTGGTACTTGTGTTTCAGCCGGTTGAAAAGTTACGCCAACAAAAAACCATTCAATTCACCAATTTTGCCTATCAGTAGGCATTTTGTGTCAGAAGAAATATTTTCGTATGTTAAAGTCCATTCTAAAGGTTCTGTTTCATGCAATTTTTCTATTCAATTTATACCAAAACAATTTTCGCAAAATAATATAATTGATCAAATAATCGTGTTAGAAAATTAATCATAACTTCAGCGTTTAATTAATTTTATTGGTAGTCTTTCGAAGTGTTTTTTCTTTCTACTTAATAAGTTTGCATTCTGATGATTTATTAGTATTTGGTTGCAGTCTTCTTTTCTTCGATTCTAGTTATTTACTTATTTATTTTCTTTTTTGATAGAAAATTATATAATATCCTGATTTATGATAGTGCGTATGTATCTACATGTAGGTATATACATACATATGTATACACATCCTTGTGTTTGGTTTGTACCAGAGAACTTCATTTGTTGATTAAAAAATCGTTCAACAGTAAAAATTTGCAAATGATCAAACTTGTCCACACACTCTCTTTTCTTGTTCAATTTAAAGCAATCGAATACGCCTCTTTGTTGGTTCTGATGGTTTACACATCGGCTGACTCATAAAAATAATCTTCTTTAAAGTGGGAATGATTGCAATAATCAAACTTGCTCGAACTTTTATATACATTGTTATTTTAAGGCAATCGAACTTTATGCAGATTGAACACTTGCTTACTTTTATGATAAGTCTAATCAAACTTGTCCGCTCGTGTGCTTGTCTTTCCACTCAACACTCAAAGTTTTGATAAACATTGAGGTACAAAAAGCAAAAAATCATTGTGTATGAATTTGTTCATTCATATCCACAAAGGTAAGTTTTTTTTTTAATTTTAATGGCAAAATTTTTGATTTTGTAAATATATAAATAAGCCCTCTTCTTGACTGAAGTTGGACTCGAACTCACAACGAGTTAGTTAATATCCTAAATATTTACTATTTTTTTTTTTTATATTTGCTCTTCTTTAAAGTGGCTTGAAATAAAATTTTTATCGTCTACCGTATTTGTATTTCATCGTATGCATTTCAATAAAATTTGATCCATTAATCGGACGCATGTTTAACAAAAAAACCCAAGATAAGAGAAGCCTGATTTGCAAATGAACAAACTTGTCCACGTTATAGTTGGCGTATCATATTACTCAAGCCACACAGACGTTCGGTTCAAACATGTTGTTAGTGAGAGTAAGAGCGTTTGGACACGATGAATTTTCTGCTAGATTTTGCCTTGCCTGTGCTGACTAGTTCATAAAAAGCTTTTGTTAATTCTGCTCATAATCAGAAATTGATCTGTACAGCGGAATGAATATGATTTTTCATCACCATTGAATTTTTCGTTTTTAGATAATTTTGTTATTAAATGAAGAAAAAATTTTTTTGCTGAATAAAATCAAGAAAAACTATGATTTTGAAGTACTCTGATTTGTACAGGTGTCGCAAAATTAATTATCAAATATAGTTTTTGGAATAACTTTTTTCCAAATGAAGAAAAAACTTATTTTGAGTATTGGAAATCCTTATTTGGACCAGTACAATATATTTTTAATGGAAAAATATGACATCAACCAAGTGGCAACGGCCAGTATCGATACACATGTATGTCTGTTTTATCGCATTTTCCATAATATTTTGCAATATTTTTGGTGATAACTATGCGCATTCCTGTCCTGCTTAAGGGTGCGATTGTCTGGGGCCTGTTCGCATAAACCCACAACTTTAAGCAGCTCCACAGAAATAAGCGTAGAATGGTTACATTGGAAATCTTACTGGGCATTCCACGTCGCCAATACAGAAGATTACGCGACCAGTAATTGGTTACTTCACATTATCCATTGTGGCTCCTGTTGTGTGTGTGTGATTGCATTGTCCTGTAGAAACTACGCGTTTACCAAGCATTGCTCATTCAATTCAGGTAGATTGTGAAAATGGATTTACATCAGCACCTGCCTTGTCGGTTTGAACTGATGATGAACCAACTTTACAGTATGGCTTGCAAGGCCCACACAGGTCGCAACTTTATGCCATAAGTTCAAAGCCGCAGACAAACACCTCTCTGAAGAGTTTGGGCCTGCTCATCCCTGCTGTATGCAATTTCCCAGAAATCAATGCAAAACAAGGTCTGATAAGCCGAAGTCCATTAAGAGCAAGATTCCTTAACCACTCGTCTAATCATTACTTCTGCTTCCTTACATTACAGGTAACTGTTGCAAGACAATAGCACCTGGTCTCGAAAACCAGCACGCACCGTAATTATCAAGGAAACTAATTCACCTTCTTGCTGGTTTGGGTTTAAACCAGATTCGGAGTGCTTTAGCCAAGATAAAGGCCCCACAATCACGATTAGCATCGAAATGGTGTGCAAAGCAGAACATCACGGGGGCTCTGCTGATCCCCGTCGTGCCAACTAGCCATCTATATAAGTCATGTGACTTCCTTGAGTTTTATTTTCTACAACAAATGAGGATCTCTTAGCCCTTTATGCTCCAGACAGCAGAGCGCCCTAGTTTAATGTACATCAAGGCAAAGCCTGCTCCCCGGCGGGAGAATCAATGCCGGCAGTAAGAAGTCGCTTAATTTGACTCTGTTCGCCAGTAATAGTATTGTATTGCCAGTGACATCCTGCAGAAGGGACCCAACACAGTACTCGTAGTAGCCTTGAGTAGATGTAACGGCTTTTCAGGCATCATACGTGGATTGCAGCAACATGGTTAGGAAATCTACAACGAAATTCACGCCGAGCTGGACCCACCAATCGATTATTGGCTAAAAAATCGCCACAATTAGTCCATGTTCTTGTGGAGTATACCGCTCCATTGTTTGTCTGTTTGTTGTGCAGCTGTCTAGTTTAAAAATGTCATATATGACTGACATAAAACGCCATTTGCAAAAAATATTACATCTTATGATATTAGTATTAATTTTACGCCACCCTGTATTAATGTTATATTAAGTTTGAAATTTACCACATATTTGTATTATCAGAGATGGGAATGCAAAGGACTACCAAATTAGTTTTGAAATTTCAAACAACTGACTGACTTGCTTTACAAGTCTTTGTATTAGACTTTGGTTTTGTTTGCTGGCATTAGAAACTACAGCAGGAGGTTTTCTTATCGTATTAAGTTAAAATATATTTACAGTGCACGTGGAAGTGTGTGTATGTGTGTGTGTGTGTGTGTTTGTGTGTGTGTGTGTAAATAATGAAATGCCTTTTATTATTTTTGCGGTAATTGTTGTGTCTACTTGTCGGTTAAATATGTGAATTATGAATTATTGTTTTATGTTATTAAGAAAATTCGAATACTGTAGTTCAGGAAACTAATATGAATGTATGATGCGAACAGATAGATTTAAAGGTTTAAGCATGTTGCGCTTTTCGTTTTCTAAAACAAATAATTTTATGCCTATTTAAGCATATAAAGAAGAAAATTATATACAGTATGAGCTCGATAATTGCAACCCGCGACGATCAAAACACTCCAAGTAGCGCACTAGCCAAATATTTTTTTTACAGCCTATTTTAAAAGACGAGTCTGAATAACGGTTTTTTTCTCGGCGAGGGGGAAAATGTGTTTCACACTGGTCAGAGGGTCCGTACCCTCCGCTTTGTTTCGGACTGATCACCGCAGTGAACGTACCGACTAAAAACCCCCTCTTTTTCCTGGAATAAAAATTTCCACCCCGGGACCGCCTTAGCATTGCTTCGGGTGGACTCCCAATGGCTTAATCAGCCCTTCTCTTTACACTATCCTTCGTCTGGGATCCTGATTACGATCTTGTTCTGCGGCGTCCAGATCTGGTAAGGGTAACATCAGTTTATTTTATTACCATAAGGGCCATTATTACAACTGACGAATAGTTAACATTAGGATTTTATCTTACTGATAACTTACCAGGAGGTTTATCCTTATTGCAAATTTCAAAGCTAACTTTAAGCATTTGAAGCTTCCATATTTTCTGCTGAAAATACTGTAACTTCAATAGTAAAAATGGGACAAATTTAATGATGACTATATTGTTTGTTAAGGTTAACTATCAGGAACTTTATCATTAGGTTTAATAATGGCCCTTAGCATTTATTTCTCTATATCTATATAACTTTCTCTATATCTGTATATCTTGCTCAGAAACGTGATTTTACCAAAGTGATCATATTTAGCCAATAAATTCCATTTCAACAGAATTTATTATCCGTTTTTTTAAGTAAATTTTTTCAAAGCAGAGTACATAATAGATCATTTAAATAAAAATATTGAAATTTAACAAAAAAAAAAATAAAGATAATTAGTCAAAAATAAAGTATACTTTAAGACAACTAAAGTCAACTTTTTTAAGAGTCGACTCTAACTCATTCGTAAACAAATTAAAGTATAGATTTGCCGCTAAAATCAACTCTAAATTTGAAACCAGTTGAACCTGTGTTTATTATTGAAGAGTGTGATGAAGAATTTGCTGAAAGGAAGCTTAAAATATAAAAAATAGGTTTAATCTTTGATTTTTGTGATGAGAATGTTTATAAAATTGATAAAATTACAAATAGTTGCTTGCTGAATATTGTTGAACCAAAAAACCATCAAGGACTGCCTTCAGCTTCTCAGTGTCATGATCGTAAACTGACGAAATCATAGATTCACGTATAGTTTTCCATGTACTCTTTTTCTTGCCTTTATTGAATATATCGTCAGCTAACATAGCACCATGACATCTGGGTATACACGGCACTCTAATTTGTGTTTCTGTCAGTTGGCTTTTTCAGCCAACAGAAAAAAAATTTAAGAAAAAATATTATAATTCTTTTCAAAAACGTACGTTATTTTGACGTGCAGTTTATTTATTTATTTATTTATATCAAAAAGATTACAAGCCCATAGGCTTTTTTAATCTAGAAATGATATGACTTAAAGTGAATTCATAAACTAAATCCTTATAAAAACTATATACATGTAATTAAAAATATTCATGTAAATATATGAATTTTCCATATTGTAACCCCCCATCTTTTGCAGTGATGTAGTACCCAAACACATATGTATATATATAAATTGAAAAAAAAATTAAAAAAAAATATCATTATTGGGTTATGTTGTATAACAGCACAAATAACGAATTTAGAATCAAGAAAACTTCCTATTTTTACGTCAATATTTCATGGGATTAATTGCAAATTATAAATTATAAACAACTAATAGATATACGTTTAAATTTGGATGCCGATTTATCAAAATTTCGTGACTCATATGGAATCAATTGGTTCCAAATACGCGCCACTCTTACTACAAAAGACCTTGCCATAAGCAACTTAGTGTACCTAGAACAAACAATTGTAGTAGAACGTGAAGATCTACTGAAAGCAAATTTTTCTGAAAGATATGTAGGTTTACCATATTTCATTATGTTGTAAACTGTATCAATGAGCGTAAACTTATGAAAGTGTGAAAATCCGTACTCAATGTACTCATCACATGACCCGATACATGAACCCTGTAGCCCAGATTGAACATAAATCTTACAACCCGATTTAAACATAAACGTAATTTAGTTAAGTTCCGCTGTGAGGTACTTGAAAAGATTTCAATTCCGAATAAAAACAGTGGTAGGCACAAAGACAGAGCAACTCGTCTTTTCACATCAAGAGGCAGAAAAAACCCTACACAGTAAAGCCTTTTTAAGATGAAAGAAATACGCGATATAAGCCAATTAATATGCTACATAAAGTCGAAACTCGTATCCAAATGAATACCAAGTGTCTTGCAATAACTGACGAATTCAACCGCTTCATTCATAATTATTATGTTTGGCCGATTCATAGTATTCGAAAAGTACATTGCTTTGGTTTTAGATGCATTCAGACTCATATAGTTAGCTACACACCACTGCATAACATATTCGCGCACAAGAGTTTTTAAGTGATTAACACCCAGACCAGAATCGTGTACCAAACTTTTAATGTCATCAGCATATGTATAACACTTGCTGGAAGCTATTATTTGCGAATAAAAATATTGTAAATAGAAAAACTTGCCGGGCAAACAGTAAATAAAATTTTTATTTGCGAATAGCTATTTGCAAATAAAGTATAAAATGTTCCCACTTTACTTGACCTTTTTACAGTTTTTGTCGATGTAGTACACTTAATACCGCATGAAATATTATTATTGGCTTTAATTGAATAAGAAAAACAATTAATATTTTATTTTGCTTTTACTATTTTAATAATCAAAATACTGTTTACACTAACAGTGTTGCCAATTATTTATAATTTGAACATATGCCATGTCAAAAAAAAAATCAAACTTTTTCGTGAACAAATTGACGCATAAACAGTGCAAATAATTTTTATTTGTGAAAGGGTTGCGTATAAACGTAGTAATAGACATACAAATTATATATAAAGTTATTTAATTAAATTTTAAATTATTATTTTATTACAATTCTGTAATTTTGTGTAATTCTTTGCAGGTGGCAACGGTATTTACCACTTTGCCATTTTACTTTCAGAAAACAACAACAAATTTTTGTCCTTAAGCTGGATTGTCCGATTGTCTCGGAATAAAATTTTTGCTCCGAATCAATTTTAGTTTTTTAAGAGCTTGTTCTGAAACGATTCACCCACCCATTCCGAACAAACAAAGCTACCATCTGGAGTAACTATGTAAACGAGAATTCTTATTGTTACGAGGTGGCAGCTTTTGAATTTCTAAAATAAGCATCAGTGCAAATCGATGCGTTGAAATTCATTGCAAAATGTTTAAAAGATATTTACAAGTATTTTTTTTTTATGAAAAATATATATGAACATATAATATGTTAGATGCTTAGTTCAATTTTGCTTGAAAATTAGACCAGTTATAAATATAATGTATCAGTCTTTAGCGCTTTTTGAGTAAGTTCACTGTGCGTTTTGGTTATAAATAGTTGACAACGCTTTTCCGAAGCCATGAGTGAATCTAGCTTTATTATTATTATTATTATTTTTTTTTTTTTTTTGCTAAGAGGAGAGTTAAACAAAATGTGTGCTAGTGAAAAGGTGTGAGTGTATTGCGATTTTCAGGCATTTACTTTGATGTCAAAATGCTATGTAGAAGCCGAAAAAATATTGCGTAGTTCAATATGAAATATTTAGTGCTTCAAAGTGGCATCTCTTGGTTACAATCACTAAAGTAGTTGACACACAACTTTTTACGCCAAAGAAATCATTCAAGCAATTTCGACTGGCAGGCTCCTGTTGGCAATTAATTAAGAAACTCACACTTCTAAAAGAAAAAAGCTTCCCAAGAAACAAGACTTATACCATTTCCACTGTAATAAATCAAGTTGCTGCTCCTGTTAAAATAAATATAGGTTTCATTTTTCAAGTCGCAGCTATTTTCATTGTCCACCTATTTTGTTTTTCTTGGCAACCAACAAATAAAGTAACATCCAATTGTTATGTCTCAACAATTGATTTTAATGATTAGATCATTTTTTATATACGAGTAAAAATGTATTAATTGGCAAATATATAAATTAATTATTTGCGTAATTATTATCAGCATTATGCATAAAAAAACAATTGTATTTTCCTTCATTCTACATCATGTTGAAGTTACAGGTTCTAAAACAACTTATTTTAATTCATGTATTTTATTTGACGCTTTGTTGTTGTATCAACAGTAAAAATGTCCTTTAATTAAAAATGTATAGACTTTGTGTATTTTGATGTGTTCAAATCGGTTTTCACGTTCAAAATCACGTAAGGATTTTTTTTTAATTTTTAAAGTTGAGTCGACTCCTCTTATGTACGAGTATTTCGCCATAACTTGAGAATGGCTTTAACGATTTTAATGGGTAAAACGCCAAAAGTTGAATAACAATTTTTTTTAGAAATCAATATGACACTAGGACACTTTTTAAGTTCTAAGCACTTTAAGTTCTAAGTACTTAGTAACGTTTCTTTTTTTTTTTATCCCCAAATTTTATCCGAAAAATATGACTTGTTGAAGTCATCAAAAAAGCATTTGTTTGTGAGAGCTTTCATCATTGGAGTTTAATCTCTTTCAGCCTAGTAATGCATTGAACGCATTCACCACAGCAGGCTACACAAATATACGACTACAAATGTCGCTGGCTACAAATGTAGCCGTGTAGCTAGCTACTTATTATGTTGGAAGCGGTAGCTACATAATAAACAGCTGACATTTTTTATTTTTTCATATTCCTTTAAAACTCAAATCATACAAAATTGCACACTTCCTTTATCAGCCTGATAATGATGATGTTTCTTTTGAACAATATATCTTACCCAGTTTTCAGATTTTTTTGGCTTACGGTTCAACATATATCGGGCGTTAAAAAAACCAAGTTATAAGAAAACCGTGTCCGAATAAATACTCATAACTTTTTTAGTCCAAACAAAATAATTTCCTATCTACTATCTAATAAAAAAAAATTTTTTTAAATAAAAACTGTGCACAGTGGTTTTGGATGAGATTTTCGAGATTTAATATTTTAGATAGATATTTCTCACTGTTTGCACTCTTTGATTTTCTTGAAATTTTTTGTATTAAACTTTGACTTTTTTTCAAAACTTTTAAGACCCATTTAGCAGTGGCAGTCGAATAATTACTATTATTCCCGTTTTTTTTTTTTTTAATTTGGTAAAAATAATATAATGTAGTAAAAATAAAATAATAGTTGTTTTTAAAAAGAATCGACTTTAGTGTATGACCATAGTTATAGCGCAATATTTCCAAGAGCTAAATTGTTCTACGTATTTGTAGGCCGCTGGTCACACTGTTTTTACTTTGTAGTATGGACAACAACCTGCAGTCGTGTCGACTTACTGTTGTCAAAATAAACGTATGTTAAAATATTTATATGCTTGTGTTTTATATTTGACATATTGAAGTCGGTTGTCTGCTAGCTTCAATGTGTTTATTTTACTTCACTTACCAGTAGTTTTTTGTATCTCGAGCTGAATTATTTTTGGACCACATATGAAAAATTCGTTGTATTGTCATAAAGTTGCAATTCTTCATTAGTGTTCTCATAATAAACCAGAAGATATATTCGATTATATCATTAACTTTGAAGTTCCGCCTTACTTCAATTAACTGTGGCAAAAATAACTTATGTTATTTTTAAGGCTTTTTGTTAGAGAGAATTGATTTTTTCATGAACGGTTGGTATAAACAGAACTCGTTCTATAAAACACTGGAATTTTGTAAAGCTTAAAACTCGAAGGTGGTCACTCTGAAGTATACTCCTATTTATGTTGAATTTATATAGTTGCCGTGCTCAAAATAATTTAGTAGTTGACGTGAAGTTGTGAAGTCTGCTGCGGTCTCTGTGTTTATTACTAAAGAAATTAGTTTAATTGGACTACAACGAAAAAATCTGCATGGACCTGTAGCGTGTTGCCTTGTTTTTTCTAACACAAGCATACTCATATGAAAGTGTGTATTCTATTTTTGACAAGTTGTAGTCTGAAGCCTGCTGCCTCGAATGCATTTAATGCTCAATTTCAACAAGCAGTTATTGGTCTATACTCCCTGTGTGATTTAAAAACAAGAACTATTTCTGCATACTCCATTTCCTACTAAATAGACACAAGTGGTGCTTATGGTGTTAAACAAGTGTGTAATATTTAATATACACTAATTTATTTATAATCTTTTTATGGGCTTTCGAAATACAGCCAGATTCAAAATAAATGCAGCTCTGATCCCTTGAGAATGTTTGGAAAAAATCAAAGTTGAATTGTTTCCATTTTCTGCAACTTGAATTGTTAAGTCAACAATTCACTTTTAGCTTAAAGTTGCTGATTGAATATTTCAAGTAGCAACATTTTAAATGGCTAACATAACATACTGTTGCCACTCTGCCACTGAGGTTTTTAATGTAAATGAAATCCTGACAATATTAGAAAAAAAAATCTATGAAAACCACAAGTCGTGCACTTTCTCATGCTCTGCTGAATGTTTATCAAGAAGAAGACAACAACGAATAACTAAAAAAAAGAAGAAAAAAAAGTATAAAATAAACACTACAAGTAAAAAACTTGAGACACAAAGATAGACATAGAATGTTGTACTTCAACATGAGTATTTAAAAAAATAGTTGCTTAGTAGAAATTTGGAGTAGTTGTAAGTTTTCTTTTTCCAACTTCTGACATTTACTGCTGAAGCAACGACCAGGGATAACAATAAACTATGTTTTGGGGCATATTTTGGCTGCAAGACACGTAGTTAAAACATGATTTATGTGCATTTAAAATCATTTCATAGTATACACAACTACTCTTACGCTGTACTTTGTGTGCGTGCGTGTGTGTGTGTGTGTAAGTCTATATCAGCTGCATTTTTATGGTTCAGCAACATTTTATACGCTGTAACATTTGTATGTATTAGTAAAGATTTAAGAAAGTGTTGTTTTTTTAACCACTTTATATAGTCGATTTTTAAGCAACAGACCTTATTATTCTAGTTTCAACTGAAGCCTTGAGTGGCAGCACAAAAATGTGTAAAGTTGTTGGTTGAAATTTTCTCTTGATTGACAGCAATAGATAAATCATGGTAAAAGTATGTCAAATATTAAACAGTCAAAGTCCAATTTTTTTTTTATTTTTTTTATTTTAATGAAGCAAAATTTAGTGACGCATTAGAGCTTTTATTGGGAAAAAATTTTTGTTTTTTTTTAATTGTTCCTTTGCCCTTGTTTTATGGCTCATCTGTGAGCAATTAGGTAAGATTCGTTTTCAATAAAGAAAAGTTCAATGTGATATAATTCTTTTGCAACTAATTTGGTTAGCCACACGTGTACATCCGCTTGTATTAGTAACCGCTAAAAACGAAGTATATTTTTGAGAAGCTATGAAATGAGACCTTACTTCATTAAAGTCTAAACAACAACCACAAAGCATACAGAGATGAAACAAAAGACATTTGACTAAAATAAATTCTGTTTTAAATATTAATTTATTGACTTTTTAATGAACTTTATAGTTTTTAAATTAGATTTTTGGTATTTATACATTTATACATCGGGTTTTAGTTCAAGTTTTTGCTTTTTTAATACAAATATACAAATTTTCTGGGATCAATAATTTTTGATTGAAGAAGACAAGAAAAGTGTTTGAGTGAGTGGTTAAAGCAGCAGTTCATGATACGTCATGAACCGAGCTCAAATCCGAAAATCTGTGCAGATGGGTAGTGTAGCGACTACGAAACAGCTAGTTGTCCGCCAGCTAAAAGAGTGATTATTATTTTTATTTTTTAGAGATTTTAGAATAGGATTATAAAATGAAAAAGTTTAATAGCTTGAAAGAGAACATAAATAGTGTAATTATTCAATAGCAAAAAGATATATAAAGAATTGTCCCAATGTCATGGGCTTACGAGTGGTTTTTATGTTAACACTGAAAATAAGCAGCAGGTGAAACAGGCAGGGTTGTAATTATAGCAACTTTAGATTTTGTTTAGTAAAGTGCGTTTAAATTGTAAACGTTTTTTTTTTTTTTTTTTTTTTTTTTTAGCGTTTTTTATTTATTGAATCTTCAAAATGAACTAACAATAAAAATTCAAATCTTAATACTAAATTTAAAAAATGCTTTAAAATTAAAAAAAATGTGCTTTATACTTAAGTCCGGCCAATGCTAGACAAAAAGTTTTATTTTGCGGGAGCTATTTCGGCAAAATCACCTATTGAGCAATCTTATGGTGGCAACGGTAGCCCTTCTTCTAAGCCGAGTGTGACCGCCAAAATTAAGAATATTGCACGCAAGAGGGTTTGGATGAAATTCCAACTTACTGACATACCTTGTTGCGTACTTGGCAAGTTCCTCTTTTACCAGCGGAACACTCAGATCTTTATGAATTCGTGAATTTTTTACGTACCATGGAGCCGCTGTAATCGTTTGAAGAACTTGGTTTTGTCCGCTTTGAATTTTTTCAATATTTGACGCTCAACTCAATTATGGCGGTGCGCCATAATTGAATTCCGTAGCCCCATATAGGTTTTAGAATTGCATTGTATAGCAGAAGTTTGCAATCCAACTTCAAAGTCTAGTTTCTGACCATAAGCCAATTTAGTTGCGCTGCTTTTAGTTTCAACTGAGTGACTTTTGCTTCAATGTGAGACTTCCACGTTAGCCTACGGTCGAGGTGTATACCAAGGTACTTGACTTCATTGTGCTGCGGAATAGGTGAGTTGTTTATTAGGATAGATGCACATGTTTGCTTACACAGTGTGAAGGTGACATGAGTACATTTTTGTTCATTAACTTTGATTTTCCAAAGTTTTAGCCATTTCTCTAATATTGTAATATATTCTTGTAAATTTCGTTGTAAACGCTGATGTTGATTTTGTATAAAACATAACATACTTAACAATTGTTAACATATCTTTTTATTATGATAATATTGGTAGGGTTCAATTATATATTTACCAAAATATCATTCAAATGGCCGCCGAAATCTTGGTATCACACCTGCATACTATAGTCCAAATTTGTGATGAAGTTGAAGCATAATTGAGGTTCTATTCCGTTAAAGTGGCTGGAATCCATGTCTCGTCAACAGTTATGAAATGACGCTTAAAATCCATTTTATTTCGCTTAAAACGATCCAAACAAGCTTGAGAAATGTTCATTCTTATGCGCTTTTCTCCGACTGTTAACAAATGCGGCACCCATCTTGCAGAAAGCTTTTTCATCTGTAGTTCTTCATGCAAAGTTAAATGAACTCGTTCATTTGAGATGCCCATGATATTAGCTATTTCACGCACTTTTAATTCGTCGATCATTTAATACCATATCATGCACTTTGGCTACAATTTCTGTTGTTGTTGCTGTTGTTTCTTGCAGAAAGCTTTTTCATCTGTAGTTCTTCATGCAAAATTAAATGGACTCGATCATTTAAGATGCCCATGATATTAGCTATTTCACGCACTTTTATTTGCCGATCATTTAATACCATATCATGCACTTTGGCTACAATTTCTGTTGTTGTTGTTGTTTTTGGACATCCACTACGTGGTTCATCTTCAATGCTTGTACGACTACGTTTAAATTCAGCGACCCAATTTTTTACTGTTACATATAAAGGAGCACTTTCACCTAACACATTCACCATATCATAATGAATTTATTGTCCCGATAAACCTTTTTTATGTAAATGTTTAATGACACCACGCATTTCTAATTATTCCATTGTAAAAAAATCGCGGATGCGTCTGTTGTGAACACCTGTTTCTATATGAAGGAGTTACCAGATCGAAACAAAATTTAAAATGTGTGCGTAGCAGAGATGGAAGTTTCCAAAACACTTAATTTTTCTGTTTATACGCTTTTTGTGCTAGGCCAAGAAGTTTACGAACCTCGTATATGTAAGAATAATATCCCTGCAGAGCTGCACAGACACCATATGACAGGAACATATGTAAAATGTATGGAAATTCATATCAAACATTGCTTAATTTGTGTAAATATAATGATTTGGCCCAAATCAACGTAAACGTACTATTAGATTTATGAAAAGTTTTAGAAAACTTTAAAGAATCGTGCAAAATGCTTTTAAAAACTATAAACATGTTATTTCGGCTTCGCATACTTTATCCAATAAAATCGAAAATAGAGGGAAGTATATCTCAGAAACAATTAAGAATACAGTAATTTTTGACATATTATATTTAAGCATATAGAAAGATTCTTACAAGTTAAATATGTTTGAAAAAATTTAGAGCTGTCTCTGCATGAGTATAAGGAATTAGCTCGATTCACAGTCTTGCACATTTAAGGTTGCATATTTCTGCAATTGCAAAAGTGACATTTTTGGGTGTATTTTGTAAGTGTAAAGTAAAAATATACTCCACTATTTTGTAAATGCAATGATGCAAGGCCATTTGCACATGATTGTGAATAGGGCTATTATATTTTTATATACAGTTGTAGTTTTCATGTAGACAAATCGCCTAGAAATACGCGTAATCGAAAAGCGATTTTTCTAGGTCACAAATAGTAATATACATTTTTTCATCATAATTCAAGTATTTTTCAAACCTAAAATTTTTAATAATTGTTATTTCCTTTTTTTATATTAAACATTTTTAGCCCATTCTTTCGTTAATATTTCTCTTTCGTATTTATAGTACATATCGTATAACAATATATAAGTTTATTTTACTTTTCTGTTTACATAGAAACTCAACCGTTCGGAGTTTTTGGAGTCTAATATGAATCACCCTACAGAAATCGAGACTACTCCTTACATGCGTGCAAAGAGTACTCCACAAAGGACCAGGACTAGTCCAAAAGTAATCCAAATATGTGGGAAAAACATGCTCCATTTTACATTACAATATCCTAGGAGAGGACCATGTAATCCAAAAAAACATTACATCAGACTAATCCAAAAACTAGTTCAAGTAACTACTCCACAAATTATTAACAGAGGGTTAGTCTAGAAATTACTTCATGCCACTACTCCATGGATTACCACAGAAAACTAGTTTGGAAACCATTTTTAAATTACTCTGATGTGAATACTCCATGGAACACAAGAGACTACTTTGAAAACTATAATTTTGTAAAATTTTTTAGAGCACTTTTGGGGTGCAACAACAAAAAAATCAAATCAAATATAATCACAAAATTTTTCGTATAAATTTTTTCTTCATTTGCTAAAAGACTATTATAAACAAAAACAACATAAAAATATAAATAAATAATTGCAAACATAACAATTGAATTCATAGAATATACCTGGACTTACAGACTTACTAGTAACCCAAACCTTGAAATTCTTCCAAGATTCCAGTCAAAAATATTAGGAACAATATTCATAGTTTGTGAATAATAAAAATATGCATCGTGACCTTAACATATCCATGGTTAAAGATGAAATTAATAAATCCTGTGCTAGATATTTATTTATTAATAATAAAAAAAGTCATTCGGCTTGTCAGAAAACAAACTAAACAAAACATGGCGTAACAGTATTACCATAGTTGTATTTTTTTAATAATGTGTTGCGAGTATTGTAAAATATCTTTTTTTTTTGGTTATCATTGTCCATGTTTCCATTACATCGGATTATTTTGTAACTACTCCTTTTTGTATAAAACGGATCATGTACTCCAATAATTTCTGCAGGGCATATTTAGCCTTATAGACTTGATTGAAAATGTTTTTCTTAATAAAAAAAAAGTATTTCTAAGTACTAATTTTCTTTAGATATATTGTTATATAGTCAACACTAATTTTATTTCGTAGTCAACAAAAATAGTAATTAGTTTAATTGGACTACAACAGCTGTTTTCAATATAATCATTCTCATATGAATGCGTGAATTCTATTTTTGACAGGTTGTAGTCTGTAGCTTGCTGTCTCGAATGTGTTTAGTACCTCACTGTTTGGTGATGTTTTTCTCTTATTTCTCTTGTTCCGTTATTATTACCCTCATCTGAATGCGAGAAACTGCAATGTGTTTACATACTTTCTTAACTTTATATTCTGCTCAAAACTACACTCTTTATTTCATTGCGGTTCCAATATTTTTAAAAAGAAGAACAAAAAAAATAAATGGTGGTTTTCTTTAATATTTTTACTGAAAATTATGTTACATTAAACTAAAACACATTTTATTTTATTACTTAAAACGTTCTTGTTTATTTTTCAAAACATTTCATTTACGAGGGTGTTTGCGAAACTGTTTCTTAAATGGATTTGTAAAATGAGACTAAATTTCTGACTAAAACATATTAAAACTTCAAAACAATTAATTTCTTTACTAATAAAATTTTTAAATATTTCGTTTTTTTTAGTTGTGTCATGTGAGCAAATTTAAAATACACAAATTATTTAGAAAAAACTGAAGGTTGTTGAACGACCCACATGCAAGTCTTTTTTCCGCAAATTTGTATATGAGCACGTACTCTGCTTGCAACAACACGTTGAGGCAACTTTATTATCATTGCAACGATAAGCATGTAACCAAAAGAAAATATGATTTGGCTTTGCTCCTTCTTATGCTTAGAATATTCAATAGAAAAGAACTAGTCGTAGCGTGTGAATGTCGTTATGGTTCATGTTCATAAAGTGGATGCATAAACTGCAATTCTTTTTTTTTATTTTATTTTTAGAAAATTTCTTAGAGGGCTATAAACTACGGAATTCTCTACTGGTTTTTTTTTTATGAGCTTACTAAATTTTGCGTGTCGTTGTCAGCACGTACTAAAGTTCTGCGAAAATATTTATCATTTAATTTAAACTTGTTTAGTTAATTCTGAAAAAAAAACAATTTCCCAAAAATAAAGTTTCAAGTAAAAGTTGTTCACTGATATTTAGTAGTGATATTATTTATGCAGATTTTACTTGTTTGAAAATAAAACGTTTAAACTTTTTATGGCAAGTCTGAGCTCATATTATTATATTAAAAGTCAAGGCATTTCGGTTTTATAGTTGAGCAAACATTTAGAATGAAAACAAATATTTAGAGTCCGTGTAGTGTATTTAAGTCATAACTAATAATAAAATTTGCGATTGTTATATAAAAAGAATGGTCCCATTTTTAGAGCCGGTGTTGAATCTTGAATAAAACACAAATTATCTAGGAGTTATTTTCATTTCTTTTTATTATGATAATATTTGTATGGTTTAGTTATGCATAGAAAAAAATATCGGCCAAATGGTCGGCACGTCCTCGGCACTCACCTCCATCAGATGGTCCCAAGGTTGGATAATGCTGACGTGTAAATGAGTTTCTATGCCGTTAATGTGCGAAATTATCTCATAATTTAGCTCTTGAATTGTTGTTGGCTTATGAACGTACACTTCTTTTTTTTTCTTGAACCAGTACTCAGGGGATGACCCCTACATATGCAGTGCACTGTATCAGTACTAGGAAAATAGGTTGTGAGGAGGGAAAGAGGGATTGTGAACATTTGACTTGAACTTACCAACGTCATAAAAGGCAGGAAACACATCTGCAGGCAATTTATTGCACAGGCGAAGCGTACGGCTGAAAAAAGAATTTTCTCTGTAATATGTAGTACGATTTATCGGGCAACCGACCACAAATGGATGAGCTCTGTACGATGAATGCATACTATGCAAAAATGTGCACCAGTACTCAAGAGCAGTGGAACTAGGACAGAGGTTATGAGAAGGGAGAGAGAGGGAGTAGTGTATGTGAACATTTGACGTTATAACAGACAGGAAACACGTCCTTAGACAAAGCGTGCAGCTGGAACACGAATTCTCTCCGTAACGCGTTGTACAATTCCCTGGGCACTCGCCTACAACCTGGACAACACACGCGTATTACTTATAAATGTGCGAGTTTCGGAAACAAGATCCCTAATCTCGTCAGGGTAAAATCCATTGAAGTAACGTTAGAATAGAGTAACGTAGTCTACACTCCAGTGCTCCAGTGAGTTAATAGAGTTGGACACCCTACCGTCACCGATGAGCTGCTTCGCTCTCAAACATGAGAGTTGTATTCCATTTTTTGTCGGATGCAGGTGGAATAAATAGTAAGGAGATCGGATGGAGTGAAGTACATCGTACACCGTTTCAAAATCCCGAGACACTTGAGTGCTTCTTTAGAGACATGAACACCACGCTCTATCTTAATTCCAAGAACATCAAGAGCATCCGATTCCTCAAAATTTATACCATCCATGTGTATGGATAAAGCAGCATCAGCGGTCGTGTGTCTATGTGTTAATTAATAATCAACATTCGGAGATTAATAGAAGATCACTGTTCAGTGAATCATTCTTATTTAGGCTCTTGACAGCGATCTCTGATAGGATGGGACTAAAACTAAAAGAGTACGAGTGCAAATACTACTTTCATCCGCAAAAGAGTGTATAGGGTTGGAAGTTTAATAGAGAAAGTCGTTGAGGAAAATAAGAAATAGAGTAAGAGAAAGAACGGAGCCTTGCGGTACTCCTGAATTAATCTTGAACTCGTTTGATGAGACCCCATCTATAACAACTCGTATAGTGCGGTCTCTGAGAAAGATAGATATAAACCGAGAAAAGTCATCACCGACACCAAAAGTTGTAAGTTTTGCCAGTAGTGCACCATACTAGTTCCAAAGAAAGAAGTCCAACGTTGTCAAACCATAAGAACAACATGACATGGCCATGTCATGTGGTTCACGCCACTACGTGAGATAACGTGACCGTTATTACGTTTCCATTAAAAATATGGTACGATGATTTCTTCGGACCACAAGCCGTACCAAACCGCGACCTTTTGTGCATGTAATCGTCTGAGTTGCCGAATCGTATAACTTTAAAATTTAACCAACCGTAATGTATATAAAATCTGAAAATAAAAATTTGTTTATCCCAATTACAAATGGAAAAATCTGAAACAAAACTAATATGATACCTCAATTTCGATTACCGTGTGTAAAACATTTTTATAAAATATAAAACCATTTCTGTCATCAACTTTTTCATACAACGAGCAAATTTCATGTTGAATCCTCTTTTAAGAAAGTTATATCACTTTCATCGACTTGAAGTTGCTATTGTGTCATGTGATACTATTTATTAGACCAATTCAACGATTTAAAAATCCAACATTCATCATTCATCAATAAAATGCCAGTAGTCTTTGAAAACGATTTCCCCTTTGCCAATGTCTAGTTATTTTACACCAGCAACCAACAACTTTTTAAATATTAAACAGCAGCAATCGATACCAATTATTTCCCTTTTATTATCAAATGCTTGTAAATTCTAATTAAATAGCATTTAAAAACGTCGCTATTGTCGGCATCAATGACGAATGTCTTTTACTTTTATGTTCTTTTCTGTTTGTTGCCAGAGATCAAAATGAAATTGAAAAAAAAACTGTTCAGTTCGTGGGCCAAACTACATTTTTTGGTAGTCGAAAAATATCTTTTGCAAAAAATTGAAGAAAAATCACAATAACAAAATAGATAGAATGCTGAAATAACATGGAACATTGATTCCGCTGCCAATCACTGCTTTCCTGTGCTACATATCCACACATATTTAAAAAGTTAATTTTTTTCTTGACAAGAAATTTCATTGCTTTTTAAAAGATTCAAAAGATTTAACGGTGAACAATTTTTTTCTCCTTCTTCCATTCCCTTCTTTTTTATTGTATTCATCTCACTTTTTTGGCTTATTGGACTAGAGTTAAGTTGAATCTTTAAATAACAAAAAAAACATAACAAAGAAAATTCAAAGAAAACAAGTAAGAGTGTAGTATATTCGGCTGAGACAAGTCTAAAATACCCTTCACGATAATCATGTAAATATATAGTATATATTACAAATTTCAACTCAACATGGATATATATGGACCGACATCGGAAATTTTCATTTCCTGTATTTTAGTAGCCTCGTTTTATTACCACAACTGCTTTTAAGGAAAAAAATAAATTGTTTCATGAAAAAATCGGTTTAGCCAATATCTCGGATATATGTGGACCGATATCGGAAATTTTAATTTTCTGTATTTGGTAACCTTCTGATATCACCGGAACTGCTTTTAAGCAAAAAAAAATTAAGTTCGCTCGCACGACATTTTCAAGGAAAAATCGGTTATATCTCGGGTATATATGGACCGATATCAGCAAATTTCATTTTCTGTATTTTAGTAGCCTCTTTTTATTACCACAGCTGCTTTTAAGGGGGGAAAAAAATTATTTCATGAAAAAATCGGTTTAGCCTACATATATCTCGGGTATATATGGACCGATATCGGAAATTTTCATTTTCTGTATTTGGTAACCTTCTGATATTACCGGAAGTGCTTTTAAGCAAAAAAAAAATTAAGTTGGCTTACGCGACATATTCAAGGAAAAATTGGTTATATATGTATATCTCGGGTATATATGGACCGATATTGAAAATTTGTGCTTTCTGTATTTATGTAACCTTCTTCTTCCACAACCAGAGCTGCTTCCCAGCAAAAAAAAATTCTTGAAAAAATCGTTTTAGGATGTATTATTTTGGACTATATATTGGGTATATGTATATGGACCAATACTGGAAATATCCACTTTCTGTATTTTTGTAACCTCCTTTTGTAACTAGAAGTGCTTATAAGGAAAGCAATTTGTATACATTCGCTGACGCTACATTTCCTCAAAAACATCGGCTTAGACTATGTATCGGGTATATACGGACTAATATCGGAATTTTCCGTTTTTTATATTTTAGTAACTTCCTTTTATTACCAGAACTGTTATATATATATATATATATATATATATATATATATATATATATATATATATATATATATATATATATATATATATATATATATATATATATATATATATATATATATATATATATATATATATATATATATATATATATATATATATATATATATATATATATATATATATATATATATATATATATATATATATATATATATATATATATATATATATATATATATATATATATATCTGTCTTTGGTAACCTTTTGATATTACCGGAATGCTTTAAGGAAAAAAAAATTATTTTCGCTCACGCGACATTTTCAAGGAAAAATCGGTTATATCTCGGGTATATATGGACCGATATTGAAAATTTGCTTTTTCTGTATTTATATAACCTTTTTTGTTTACCAGAACTGATTTTAAGCAAAAAAATTTTTTTTCTTGAAAAACTCGGTTTAGGCTATATCTCGAGTATAAATGGACCGATATCGGAAATTTGCATTTTCTGTATTTCAGTAAACTCCTTTTATTAACATAGCTGTTTTTAGCCAAACCAATTTTTTTCCTGGAAAAATCGGTTCAGGCTATATCTGGAATATATATGGACCGATATCGGAAATTTCCTTTTTCTGAATTTCAGTAAACTCCTTTTATTAACATAACTGTTTTTAAGCAAAACAATTTTTTTCATGGAAAAATCGGTTCAGGCTATATCTGGAGTATATGTGAACCGATATCGAAAATTTTAATTTTTTTTATTTGATAACGTTCTTATATTAACAGAACTGCTTTTAAACAAAAAATATATTAAGTTCACTTACGCGACATATTCATGAAAAAATCGGTTTAGGCTATATCTCGGTTATAGGAGTATATAGACCGATATCGGCCATTTTAATCTTCTGTATTTGGTAACCCTATTTTATTAACGGAACTTCTTTTAAGCAAAACAAAATTGTTTAAGTTCGCTTAGGCGGCCTTTTCACGACAAATTCGGTTTAGCCCATGTCTCGAATATATATAGACCGGTATCGGAAATCTTTGTTTTTCATATTTAAATTACCTTTTTTATTACCAGAACTGCTGTTAAGCAACAAAAAAAATTTTAAGTTCGGTTATGCGAGATTTTTATTAAAAAATCAGTTTAGGCTATAAATCGGGACCGATATCGGGAAAGATTTTTTTTTCCTTTCATAACCCATGCCAGATAATTGTGTCGTTTGAAGTAGACCACACTATATTTTTTATCAAAAATTTTCATTCAAAACTGCCCAAAAAGATATGATTTTTCCGAATTTTATATATACATATCTCAACTATACGTGAACCGATTTTACTGAATTTCAAACCCAGAAATCGATGGACTAATAAAATGGTGAAAGAAAAAAGTCTAATGGTTTTCTCAGAAACGGTATTTCAACGACCGACAAACGAACATCGCTTAATCGTCTTTTTTATTAATTCTGATTCAGAATATATATATATATATATATATATATATATATATATATATATATATATATATATATATATATATATATATATATATATATATATATATATATATATATATATATATATATATATATATATATATATATATATATATATATATATATATATATATATATATATATATATATATATATATATATATATATTATAGGGTCGGAAATGAAAATTGTAGAAATTACAAACGGAATCACAAACTTATATACGAGTACATTTTTGTGAAGGGTATAAAAAAATCCATTCGAAGAGAAAAAAAAACTACAATTCGTTGGCAAAAATGCATCAAGAGTCTGCGAATGAAAATGAAATGGTTTTGTATATAAATTAAAAACAACAAAAAATTCTAAATAAAATTCAATTGCAGCTGGCAGAAAACTAAATTCTTATATCATGCAGTTTTAATATAGCGAATATTTTCAAATATCAAGGCTAGAAATCAAAACATATTGAAAAAGATATCACAAGTGCTATCAAAATGATTTTTATGGCATTGTTTTAAAAGCAATTTAATGTCTATCAATATTTTCCACTCATTTACTTCAATAGTTATATATAATATTTATCGGTCGTTTGTCAGAACATGTCTGAACATGACGTCAGTTTAAGAGAATTTCGTTTTGAAATAAATGTTTTTCATCAATAAATTTGTTTTAACTAAAAAAAATACCGAAGAATCCCGTTTTAACTGCACCTAGTCTACAACAAGATTTTCTACCCCATTGCAAATTTTCAGAGGATAAACATTTTTCAAAAATTGGCGGTCTATTGCAAATAAAAACGCTTTGTGATATCATGATTTAATTGGGTAATGCTGGTTAAGGCACGTTTACAGGGCAATACAAGATATTTAGATGTTGTGGGAGAGCCGCTAGTTAATTTTTGCATTCGAATTTCATTGCATTAGAGATTACCTTTATTCTACACACATTTTTGTATTACTATGTAAAGATGCCTTAATAAGCAGCCCACTCGTGATATTAACAAAAAGTTTAAGATTGAAAAAATGTTTCAATATTTTATAAACATCTACTACTATGACACCCCGTAGAACATTTCAGAAATGTTAACATGTATGACTGGGATTTGCTTGGCAAACGTATTCGTTACAAAACAGAAAGAAAAAAAAATGAAAATGGTGTGGCAACAAAAATCTGATAAACCGAAAACACTAAAGTCGCACAGAACTGCTTACATACTCGTACAAGCAAATCTACATACATTTTGCATAGTGATAACGAAAGTTTATGTAATTCTTAAAAAGCGCTTTGCACATACACACATACATACATACTTGCACGAATGTAAGTTTGTGTTGATCGGTTGAAAATGTTTGCAAATTGCTTAAGAATTCAAAAGGCTTCATTTTTGCTATTCATGTATTCAGTGATTGAGGCTGTAACAAGATTTTTGCTTGTACTTGTTACGTCAGACATGTATGAAAACTGAGTGCTTGATTCTACTCCAGTCTGGTGAATTAAAAGTGAAAATTTTGAAAAAAATAAAAGAAATTTAAGATATGAGTTCAATCTAAAACTGAGTATAGGAAATAAACCTAAGCAATTCAGTATAGTATTTTTTCAGCTGGGTCAAATTTAATTGTTAAATATATGGTTTTGCGAACTTACGTAGAAGTACTATTGAATGGATTGAGCAACATTGAAATTTTACAATTTGTTTTTCCTCAATCTGCTCACTTATTTTAGATTAGATTTAATAGGCTAACAGTGATTCAAAAAGCCATCATATTTGTACCCAATTTGGGTCTGTTGCGTTGCTTCAACAAGATATGTATTTCAGCAGAACTATATACCATCGGTCCAGTGCAGAAACAACCAAAGTCCTGCAGCACCTACCTGTCTAGATGCAAAGACGGACACCGTCAAAGGTTGTGATCAACGTCCTCTTCCTCCTCCTTGTCTCTTAAATTTCCACAAAAGTCATTACATGAAGAATCAATCTTCTGGCATGCATCTTCGTGGCACAATGGCCCATTAAAGCGTTTTAAGAAGATGCAACCACCACGAGCCAGACTCTTAAGCATAATACTACGTCAGCCTCGATATTCGATAGGTAACCTCACTAGGCCATCTGTCTTGTGCAGTCCTTAAAAGTTGGTGCTGTACCTGATTCTTACACCTCTAACCAAACCTTCTATGTCTCCTTCTATATGATCTTTGTCAGTTCATCCGCTACAACATTCCCGGGCATTCCAATTTGCCATCGAAAGCAGAAAAGATCTAGGTTCAAATGTCTCACTGTACCTGATTCTTACACCTCTTAGCCGGGATTGTAAACGTCCCATCTATATTTCCTTGTACCAACTAGATCTTTGCCAGATTATCCGCTACAGCATTAATGTAATGACTTTTGTGGAAAAGCACCAGTTTCGAATGTTCCGCTGTCTCGTTTAGAGCTCCCCGAGGAGCTCTGCTTTCTCGGACACTAAAGGGTAAGAGTTTGTTGTAGCAAATAAATGCATAACTTAGGTTGTGTTGGACTTCCGTAACCCTTACTACATGTCGATTAGTAGGATAAGGACCGACAATTACACCAGAAGGAACTGGTTGCAGACTATTGCGGTGTTAATCATGGTTGAGGTGCCTACCCAGGTTGGAACATTCTGGCTGTAGCTTAAACTTAAAATCGCAAGAAGGGGATTGGTGCACAACTTAGCCTGTGGACCTAGTCCATCATCAGATAAGTCCATTAAAACAGGGGCTGCTGAAAATCGATGATAAATTTTGTCTCGTTTAGAGATATCTGGCATTCACAAACCAATCTGGGTGTCATATAGACTCTCGCCAGTGCATTCAACACAGTACAAATTCGGACATCTTCTCCGTATACCCTGTAGTACCTCAGTCAGTTACTTGCCCTTATTATAGCCGTGAATTCCGCCTGTGTTATGCTCCACTCTTTTTGCATGTAAAACTAGGCCTCCTGGCAAAAACAGATATAGAAATCCCCGAGAAGAACTTGTATCCATCTTTTTTTTATTTATCTGGGACCAGTACTTAGGGGATAGCCCTTACATATGCAGAGCATTATACTGGAACTAGGAAAATAGGTTATGATGAGGAGAAAAGAGGAAGTAGTGTTTGTGGAGATTTAACTTTAACAATAATAACACGAAAGACTAAAACTAACTCCATTGCACCATTCAAAGTGTTCCAACACTTAAATTAGTTAAAACTGTGTAATGATCACAAACATGTCCTTTCGATGATCTATACTGACCACCTCTCAGACTGCGCCAGACAAAATTACATCAAACCTCTTCTGCCGACGGAGTACCATTCTTCCCATAATTGCTGCATGATCATTTGTTGCCTCTTTTCTCGTCACACATGACCATGAGCATGATGCATGGTTATATCTTTCACCATGAGATCAGCTAGCAGCTAGTTTAGTATTGTGAAAATCTCTCTCGATGGAGTGGTGCAAATAGTTCTGGTCACCATCATCACAGATGTGTGCTTTATCGTTTCTAAAACTTTGCAGTAGGAGATTTTCTCCAACGACTTCCAACAAACGAGCACCCCAGACGTTAAAATTAGCTAAACAACCATGCCAAATAGCCAAAAAGTATTTTAGTAATTTGTTCCCCAGATCTTCCCAATGGCTCTGCTACACAAGAATAAGGCGACAACAGCCTCGACTATGCTTGACTGAAAATTCATGACGAGGCAAGGTAAATACCTACATATTTGCCTTATCTGACAACTTGAGCTTCCCTCTGGGAGCGGCCGTACACCAAACCAAACACTCTGCTTTCTGTGGCACAGAGTAAATACTTACATATTTGCCTTATCTGATAGCTTGAGCTTCCCTCTGGGAGCAGCTGTACACCAAACCAAACACTCTGCTTTCTTTGGCACAGAGGGGAATGAGTCCCTAGTATCGCACCCTAAATACAAAAATATAAAAGTCAGTTTTTATGTTTTCGCAAACATTATATAAAACTGAAAAAAAGTATAGCAGAACCTCATTTCTCATCATCCTTCAATTCATCATCATTTAATTTTAAATAAACAGTTTTTGTCTCTCCTCAAAGTTTTTAGTATTTCTTGCACGCAACATTTTTAATTTGGCGGCTATACCCGGTTAGAAAGAAGAGATACTTTGCCATCAGAGCATCAGAGTGTTAAACAGGTAATTTTACTGATATAATTCGGGCAAAATTAATCTCTTTTGTCTAGCATTGGCTGGACTTATTTAATATTTTGTGTTTAGTAAAAAGATTTGAGTTAAGTACTTGTTAGTTCATATCTTGAAGATTCAATAAATAAATAAATGCTAAAAAAAAGTCTGAAATAGTTATTAATAGAATAGTAAACGAGAATGGTAAACATCGCGATGTTAAAGTAATGACTTAAAATGTCTAAGTAGAAGTAGTGAAGAGTAAGTTTATTAACACTTTAATACATAGCCTTGCACAGTGGCCCAAAATTCACACTTCTTGGCAGAAATTCAAATTGTCGTCTATTGGATTTAAAAATAGATATCTTTTGTATTTTTGTGTTGCAGAAAATCATAGGAAGTCGCTTATTAATTAAGCCTTTTAAAGTTTAATCAATGATGCAAAAACTTAGTTTTTGTAGCAACAAAATAATCTGAAGCTATAAATGAAATAAATTATAATTGCAAAAACAAAAAAGCCAACCAAACAAATATTCCAGTAACATTAGTGGCGCTTTTTTTTTATTTTTATTTTTATTTTTTTTTTTTTTTTTTTTATTTTAGTTACGCTGCGTAATTATTATACCCAGTGGCAACTGTTAACCATTAACCAGTATTTTTTTTCTAATTTATGCTAGGCAACGGATTTTTATCCTCCTTTCTATCTCACTCTCTCTCTCTAGCTTTCTCCTATGCTGTCTTTTTCTTACAACATAAATTTCCGTTAGTCCTATTTATTAAGTCTTAGTACGCTTTTGTTCCATTCATATTCCGCTTTAATCTCATTTAAAGTTTTCTCGCTTGTTTCTTTTAGTCCTTTGCTTCTGAAAGGATATTTGTCAGTAAATATTTCGTTTTCTTTTTGTAAACTTTTTTTTTTTTTATTGTTACACTTTTCCTTTTGGCAGTTTTCTTTCAGTTTGTGTGTTTTCCCCGGTTCATCGTTAGCATGAATATTTATGTCGATGTATTGAGTAGTGTAGACAGTTTTACGAGTTCATGGGGGATTTATTTTGGCTTAATTTATGGCCATGATTAAATGGTAAATATGGTTCAGCTGGCGGTGATTTGTTAAAAGTAAATCGCATTTAATTGTTTATACTTTTATCATTTTACTATTGCATTTGTATTTGCAATTCACTTGAAAGCGCTATAGACAAAAAAAGGGAATGCCTTTAAGGAAACCACAACAATTAAAAGGAAAACTCAAAAAGCCAATAACAAAAGGCCAATTATTTTTATTATGGTGTGTCATTTATTGAATAATTTTAAGCGCCACAAAATACCAAAGCAACCAGACAAATTAATAATAATAAAAAAAAAACAAATACAATAAAGTATTTTTGGAATTTTAATTCAATTACAGATTTTAAATGAATTTAATTCTTTGCTGTACTTATACATACTCGTACATACTTATGTTTATATAATCGTATTAGTTAAGTTCGTAAGAGGATAATTTAAAATGAATATTATCAGTCTTAAAATATGTTAATTAATTTTGCGTTCGAGTTCAATTATTTAAAAGCTTATGAATATAAAAAGTGTATGAGTTTGTGGGAAATATGAATAGGCAGCAGCTTTGCATGATAGCAGATTTATGTATGTATGTATGTATATTTTATTGACAAGATAATTTGAATATTCACAATAATTTAGAATTAAAATTAAGAGTTCAGTTATATCAACTTTTCTTCTTAAACATAAACTAACAATATTAAATATTATTTACAAAGATAATATTAGAATTTTGGGAAAAATAGATTACAATAGAAAACCCATGAATTTTAAGAGTAAGAAAAGTCAGAGAATAAAAGTACACTTATTTTAAGAATAAAGGGATCGTATGTGATCATATTTGGAATTCGAACATTTAATATTAAATTTCTCTTTTAAATCTACTAATTTATCTTTAACTAATAACAAATTAGTTTGTGAGTGAAGACGTGCTGTTGAAAATGAGTAAGGCAGGTTACAGATCAACTTTAGAATTTTGTTTTGGCAAACTTGAAGGCGTTTAATGTGGCAATTTGATGTGCTACTCCATACCGGAGCTCCGTAAAAAAGAATGGCTTGGAAAATTACTTTAAATATAATCAGTTTATTATTAATGTTTAGTTTAGATTTTCTGTTTATGAAAGGATATAAGACTTTTATAGTTATATTGATTTTATTGATTATATAACTAACATGCTCGTTGAATAACATTTTTTTGTCGAAAATCATTCCTAAATATTTCACTTTAGCTTCCCACGGAACTTCAGTATTATTCATTTTAATACATGAACTAGGCAAAAAACAATTTTTTCTTTTTCTTGAAAAATAAATAGCTTGAGCTTTAGACGGATTTACCAGAATTTTCCATTTATTGAAGTAGCTAATTACATCATCTACCGATTTTTGTAAGTTCAATAAAATATCTGCAGAGTAAATATTTGAACATAGGATTGCTGTATCATCAGCGAAAATGGATGATTCGCAATAGCTAAGATTTGGAAAATCGTGGGTAAAAATGTTGTATAACACAGGAGATAGGCAAGAGCCTTGTGGGCAACCCGCCGGAATATTAAATATTTTAGATTTTTTATTAATAATGTGAACCCTAAACGTTCGATTTGCTAAGTAGCTCTTAATTATTCTAATTGTAGAAGTATCTAAGCCAGCCTATAATAACTAATTTATGAATTAATGCATCATGCCAGACAGAATCAAAAGCTGCTTTAATGTCTAATAAAACCATTGCTGTGGAGTTCCCGATCGAAAAATTGTTTTTTACTATATTTTTTATTCTGCTTAAAGGTTGCATAGAATTATGTTCTGCTCGAAAACCAAACTGTTGATTGGGTAAAATGCCTCTTTCATCTATAAACTTTACAACTTTTCCTTTAATGATCTTTTCCAATATTTTACTCATTGTATTAAGTAAATTTATTGGACGGTAAGAATCGGTACTGGATGTAGGTTTACCTGGTTTAGGTAGTGCAATAACCTTCGAGATTTTCCAATTTTTCGGAAAGTAACAAAGTTTTATGCAAGCATTGTACAATTTTGTCAATAATTTTATTCCATTTGGGGGTAATGCTTTTAAACATTTATTTGAAATACCATCAGGGCCTGGACTTTTTTTATTTTTTAGATTTATAATTATACATTTTATATCTTCTGTAGTGGCTAACTGTACATTTGAATTTTCTTCTGCAACACTTAGATTAGACAATGTGTTTGCCACTGTTTGTATTGTATTTGGGTCACTTAAATGAGCAGAAATTAAATGATTAGAATAAAATTTTTGAGCAAGTATTTCGGTACTGGTACATAAACACAGGGAGAAAATGACTTATTCGGGTATGTTCTAGATTCTACTTTGAAGTGAAAATAGTTTGAAATCACTTCAATTTGCAGCTTTGGTGTTCTACATTCTACTATATACTTCTCATTTGTGTTTTGTTTTCGAACATTAATTTGTAGTGAATTGTCTGGTTCTTGAAACTACTTTTACACAAAAAGTAGTAGTTTGAAACCACTTTTTAATTTTATTGTGAAAATGAAATATTTTACAGAAAACTTACAATAATTACAATCCCATTGAAATAAGAGAGTTAGATGACGGAATATTTATTTGAGATACAATTGTGCATATATTTATAGAGAAAATAAGGAGAATGTTATATAAAAAACTAATATTTGTTATTTTATTAACTAAAGTCGATTGGCGATATCAGCTCTTATTACAGCGTTTACGGAGTCACTAACTCGTCCGCATCATCGTCATCACTTACATGTCTTTCGTTTACCGCCACCCGCTATATGAAACTTTTGCATAAAATGGCACTTAAAAAATTACGATCATCGTTGCAAACGGATAATTTGATAAACCTAACTAAAGGCCTTATCAGATAAAGCTTTTGCTTCGCTTTGCGTTGCAAATTCGCTTTAACATCTAAAATAAAACTTACATACTTATATGAAACATGTCACATAAAGTACTTTTAACACAACGTGAAACGAAAAGTTCAGCAACTATCATGTTTTTACTCGTTGAAGTTTTTTCTAATAGCTCCAAATCTTTATGCACTAAGAAAACAATTAGAACCAATTTCAGAAGTTCGTCCAATAATATCTAACTTCTATTATCATAAGAAGTAATTAAATATAAAAATTAACAACCAGCTTTTTAGATAAACAAACAAACCGTGAGCGTTGCCAAAGTTTTCATTGTGACATACACCTTTTGCTTTGCGCTTTTCTGCTAGAGCAGTGTTATCTAACATGGCCTTAAATTTTGTTCTTATAACATAACAAGCAATAAATAAAAAATTTTCCATGTCGTTTTTTGGCCAAAAAAATAAAATGAATCTGCAAATATGGTTAATTTCAGTACTGGTTTGTATAAAAAAACAAATAAAATTGAAAACATGGTTCGTGTCGGTACTAGTTACTGCACAATTTATCCAAGTTTTATTTTCGAAGTTCAGTTCGAACGAAAGAATGAACATACAAACTACTTCTTTTTCAGAACAACAAAAATGAAAAGTTAACTTTTCAAATCATTTTTTTATACCCTTCACAAAAATGTAAAGGGTATATATAAGTTTGTGATTCCGTTTGTAATTTCTACAGTTTTTTTTTGCGACCCTATAAAGTATATATATTCTGAATCAGAATTAATGGAAAAGTCGATTAAGCGATGTCCGTCTGTCCGTCTGTCCGTCTGTCCGCTGTTGAAATACCGTTTCTGAGAAAACCATTAGACTTAGAAACTTTTTTCTTTCACCATTCTTTTACCCCATCGATTCATGGGTTTGCTATTGAAATTCAGTAATATCGGTCCACGTATAGCTGAGATATATTCAAAATTCCGAAAAAAGCCATTTTTTTTTGCAGTTTTGTATGAAAATTTTTGAAAACAAAAGTTGTTCGTTTTGCTTCAAACTTCACACACTTATTAAGCATGGTGACTAAAAGACAAAAAATTTTTTTTTTCAGATATCGGTCCATATATACCCGAGATATAGCCCAAATCGGATTTTTAATGAAAATGTCGCATAGGTGAAGCTAAATAACTTTTTTTTGCTCAAAAGCAGTTCTGGTAATTATATAAGGTTACATAAATATGGAAAATGAAAATTTCCGATATCGGTCCATATATACCCGAGATATAGCCCAAACCTGGTTTTTCATGAAAATGTCGCGTAAGCGAACCTAAACAACTTTTTGGTACTCAAAAGCAGTTCTGGTAAGGAAATAGGGTCATATGAATATGAAAAATGAAAGTTTTCGATATCGGTCCATATATACCCGAGATATAGCCTAGACCGGGGTTTTCATGAAAATGCCGCGTAAGCGAACTTAAACAACTTTTTTGTGGTCAAAAGCAGTTCTTGTATTGAAATTAGGTTACATAAATATGGAAAATGAAAATTTCCGATGTCGGTCCATATATACCCGAGATATAGCCCAAATCGGGTTTTTCATGAAAATGTCGCGTAAGCGAACTTAAACAACTTTTTTGTGCTCAAAAGCAGTTCTGGTAATGAAATAGGGTCATATAAATATGAAAAATGAAAATTTTCCATGTCGGTCCATATATACCCGAGATATAGCCCAAATCGGGTTTTTCATGAAAATGTCGCGTAAGCGAACTTAAACAACTTTTTTGTTCTCAAAATCAGTTCTGGTAATGAAATAGGGTCATATAAATATGAAAAATGAAAATTTTCGATATCGGTCCATATATACCCGAGATATAGCCCAAATCAGGTTTTTCATAAAAATGTCGCGCAAGCGAACTTAAACAACTTTTTTGTGCTCAAAGCAGTTCTGATAATGAAATTAGGTTACATAAATACGGAAAATGAAAATTTCCGATATCGGTCCATATATACCCGAGATATAGCCTAGACCGGGGTTTTCATGAAAATGCCGCGTAAGCGAACTTAAACAACTTTTTTGTGCTCAAAAGCAATTCTGGTAATGAAATTAGGTTACATAAATATGGAAAATGAAAATATCCGATATCGGTCCATATATACCCGAGATATAGCCTAGACCGGGGTTTTCATGAAAATGCCGCGTAAGCGAACTTAAACAACTTTTTTGTGCTCAAAAGCAGTTCTGGTAATGAAATTAGGTTACATAAATATGAAAAATGAAAACTTCCGATATCGGTCCATATATACCCGAGATATAGCCCAAATCGGGTTTTTCATGAAAATGTCGCGTAAGCGAACTTAAACAACTTTTTTGTGCTCAAAGCAGTTCTGGTAATGAAAAAGGGTTATATAAATATGAAAAATGAAAATTTTCGATGTCGGTCCATATACACCCGAGATATAGCCCAAATCGGGTTTTTCATGAAAATATCGCGTAAGCGAACTTAAACCGTTTTTTTGTGCTCAAAAGCAGTTCTGGTAATGAAATAGGGTCATATAAATATGAAAAATAAAAATTTTCGATATCGGGCCATATATACCCGAGATATAGCATAGACCGGGGTTTTCATGAAAATGCAGCGTAAGCGAACTTAAACAACTTTTTGTGCTCAAAAGCAGCTCTGCTAATGAAATTAGATTACATAAATATGGAAAATGAAAATTTCCGATATCGGTTCATATATACCCGGTGTATAGCCTAACAGGTTTTTTGATGAAAATGCCGACTAAACAACTTTTTTGTGCTCAGAAGCAGTTCTGGTAATGAAATAAGGTTATATAAATATGGAAAAAGAAAATATCCGATATCGGTCCATATATACTCGAGATATAGCCTGAACCGATTTTTCCAATAACATTTTTTTTTTTTTTGCTGAAAAGCAGTTCTTGTCATAAAAGAAGGTTACGAAAATAGAGAAAATTAAAATTTCTGATATCGGTCCAGATATACCCGAGATATAGCCTAAATCGGGTTTTTCATGAAAATATCGCGTAAGCGAACTTAAACAATTTGTTGTACTCAAAAGCAGTTCTGGTAATGATATAAGGTTATATAAATATGGAAAATTAAAATTTTCGATATCGGGCCATATATACCCGAGATATAGCCTGAACCGATTTTTCCATTAAAAAAATTTTTGTTTTTTTTTTGCTGAAAAGCAATTCTCGTTATAAAAGAAGGTTACTAAAATACAGAAAATAGAAAATTCCCATATCGGTTCATATATAACCGAGCATATTTAGGTCACATTTTTAATATACTATACATATTCGTGACTATCGTGAAGGGTATTTTAGATTCGGCCCAGCCAAATATACTACACTCTTACTTGTTTTATTTTCATTCCACTACTTATCTGGAACATGCCGGATTGTCATTATTATTCAGTATATATTTCTGATTTATTGGCGTTATACTTAGTCTCCATACACAATAAATTACCATTATTTAACCAATTTTTTTTTCGTTTATTAATACATATGCAAAATTAGAAAATTTAACAAGAAAAAACTACAATAAACAAGAGTTAATATTTACACATGTTTACAAATACACACAGTCCCTTTTCATTGCCTCGTTTCTGTATTACTCGCATCGAGAAATTTCTCACAAGAAACAACGGAACTGACAGAGAAACTATCCGAATAGAAACAAAAAATGGAGTTTCTCACACAAATGTTTCTGTATCTTTGAGAAGCGAGAAATATCTGTCAATATATTTAATTTTAATTTGTAGAATAAATAATATTCTACAAACTAAAATTAAATAAATATTATTTGGCCTGAAGAAGCTATCCAAAGGAAAGCGAAATATGGCCAGATAATTAAAAACCAAAAAAACTAAAAATTCCAAGAAAGACCGTAAGCTCGAAGAATTACACATATTAAGAAAGGAAAAAACGGTCGAAATAAAGAAATAATAAGCATAATAAAATAAAATTACAATAATTTCCTAAATAGTTTGTGTTTTATTCAAAATCAACATCGGCCCTTGAAATTTAACCACTCTTTATAATCTTTGTGCGCAACAACAAATGTTTTGCCTGTTATCATATTATAAATTAATATAATCAAGTGCATTGGGAACTGATATTCAATTAATTTGAATATCCAATGCTTTCTCATGTCGATAAGGCATGCGCCAGTGTATAAGCCCCTGTACCAATTCCAATTAATGTTTGACGTCAGAAGATGTATCGCGTTTACAGTAGAGTGCTTATATTTAAAACCAAATTGTTTTTCGCTAACCAACTGGTTTTCGTAACAAAACTTATTGATATTGTTGTTTACGCACATTTCGAACACTTTGCTAATACCAATTATTTATAAGTGTTTCCGCTGTGATGTTGTGTCTTATTGCGCAAAATTATTGTTATTTTTTGACGACTTTTGTACCATTTTAGGTTATTATCTGAGGCCACTTTTAATATGTTTTTTTAATATGATGTATAAAAAATAAACATGACTCCAAAAAAAAGTGCAATGAAAGGAAAAGTGATTGGAAAAATAAACTTTTCATACTGTTGCGCATTTTTAAAACATCTAACCCAGTGTGCTTGTTACAAATGTATACGCACATTCACACAAACCATATAAAGCAAGAAAACATAATATGCAAAAAAACAAGCATACATTGCTTGTTTCGAAAAAAAACTTATTTCAAATTTTTAGTTTCCATACAAGTCTTAGAAAATTTTTTTTACAAAATATCTCCTAAAGGAAACAGTTTAAAGGTAATTTAAATAAAATTTTGGCACAATATAAAAGGTAGTACTGTTAACAATTCTGCATTGTTAACTCGAAAAGCTCATTTGTTGAGATATGACTATGTTGCAATAAAGGAGCGACATGATGTAAATAAAGCAAAATTCCAAGTAAAGCAACCACTAAAGATTTTGTTGCTATTGCGTTCTTACAGTTACGTTCTTATTGTGTGCTATTGTTACAACTTTATAGTTTTGTATCCCAGCCTTAGGAAAAAGTTGGGCTCACCGTAAATCCATTTCACCGAAAAAAATTATAATATTCTTTATAAAACCGGAGTTCACGCACTTCAACTGTGGTCTGTGGAAAATTTCACATTAATTCTATAATAATAAAAATATAATAACTCTTAGAATTTATTTTAAAACGTTTTCTAAATCGTTCCCGTTTTATTACAAAAACGCTTTATTTGCCAGTAAATAAACAAAAAAAGAAGCACGCATGCATTTTTTCTTCAGCTACTTCTTCTGTGAAAACGTAATAAATTCGTCCTTGTGAAATAAACTGTTGCATTTGCAATTTAGAGAATGCACATAATGCCAGTGTCATAAAACACAACTTTAATTTTAAAAACACTACATAACACTTTAAGTTAAAAGTGACATGTCCTTAGAACACATAAAGAAAACAAAACAAACAAAAAAAGAGAAAAAAAGAGAATCACAGCCGTAAATAAAAACAAAAACATGTACAAGCAATTATAACTGAACCATGTGTAAATTTTTCATGACCACTTAGTGCTTAGAAAACTAAAAGCAGTGATGCTTATGTTGTTAAAATTCTTATGTTGCTTTTGTTGTCGTCTCCAGTGTCGTTTGTTGTTCGTTTCTTGTTAAGGCTGTCGTTGTTCGTGTAGAACTTGTTGTTGGTTTCTTTGTTCGTTAGTGTTTTTGTTATTACTGTCAACTTCAAAGTCTCCATAAGCACTTGTTTCACTAGAAAAAGTGCACAAAAACACTTATACACTCACGTAAACACACACACACACACACGCACGCAGAAAAAACGTAATGCGAAAGACAACAATTATGTCGGCATAATGAGTTTTAAATTTGTATGATAATTTAAGACGAAAAATGACAAGACTTTTGTTAGACAAGTCCATCTACTAAAAAGAAAAGTGTGAAAAAAATTACGTCATTATTATGAAATTTTGCGTCATAATTTTTGTGCTTTTTAAATAATATTAAAATAAAAAAAATGCTATAAATAATAATTGTTGTCACTAAAAAATTTGCAAGATATTTCTAATAAATAAAATAATGTAAAAATTAAAAAATTAATATGACTCTCTGAAGTTTTAGGTGTTACACAGTTTTCAGAAACAGAAAGTTGGGGGTGGCAAGAAAGAGCTATACTCTTTTCTCTTGCCACTACCAAACTCAAGGCTTTGCAAAGTAAACTTTGCTATTATAAAGGGTGGTTAAATTTCAAGGGCCGATGTTGATTTTGAATAAAACACAAACTATTTAGGAAATTATTGTAATTTTATTTTATTATGATATATTGGTATTACTCAATTATGTATGGAATAAAATACCGGCCAAATGGGCGCCGCGACCACGGCGGCACACCTCCATCCGATGGTCCAAATTTTCGATGACCCTGAGGCATAATGGAGGTTCTATGCCGTTAATGTGCCGAATTATCTCATCCCTTAGCTGTTGAATTGTTGCTGGCTTATCGACGTACACCTTTTCTTTCAAATAACCCCAAAGAAAAAAGTCCAACGGTGTCAAATCACATGATCTTGGCGGCCAATTGACATCGCCATTACGTGACATAACACGGCCATTGAATTTGTTGCGCAAAAGAGCAATTGTTTCGTTAGCTGTGTGGCAAGTGGCACCGTCCTGCTGAAACCACATATCGTCTACATCCATATCTTCCAATTCGGGCCATAAAAAGTTCATTGCCATCTCACGATAGCGAACACCATTCACAGTGACTGCCTGACCGGCCTCATTTTGGAAAAAAATACGGCCCGATGATGCCGCCAGCACATAAACCGTACTAAACAGTCACTCTTTGTGGGTGCATTGGTTTTTCCACAGTCTCTCTTGGATTCTCATTCGCCCAAATGCGGCAATTCTGTTTATTGACGAATCCACTGAGGTGAAAATGTGCCTCATCACTGAAGATGATTTTCTTCGAAAATTTATCATCATTTTCATAATAAGCCTGGATAACTTTAACACGTTGTTGGATTGTGTATCTCTCCATGGTTCAAATTAAGTAAGTCTGAAATAGAGAAATGTCAAATAAAATTCGATAAAAAAACTTGGCGTTTAGGTGTGGTTCACATTCAACATCAGCCCTTGAAATTTAACCACCCGATACATGCGACGTTAGAATTGTTGTTCAAGGGAATTTCATCTGCATTTTTAAGCGTACTAAGATAAAAAAGCCTGAAAAAAGTTCAAATCGTATTGATTCCAATTTGCGGAGCTTTACAAATGTTTAATTATTTGCAAAGAGAAAATTAAAAAAAAAAATTCAATGCAGTTTTCCATATAAAAATTAAATTTGAAACTAAAAAAAAAATGCTCTTCTTTACATAACGTAAAACACTAGACTTGCTTACTTTCAGACTTATGTCTTAAAAATTTAAAAAGTTTAAAAATAAACTGACTCATTGCCACCGACCGTTACTACAACCTTCATGATCTTTCTAGTGATTCCTCTAGACTCATATGTACAAATATAATTCTTACGCATATACACATTCACACTTCTGCTTGCGAACATTAAGCAAGTGACAATCACAAACAAAGGAAATTCCACGAATGCAAGAATAACAACTACATCATTTGTAGTTGAGTTACTTGGAATTTTGCGTACTTTAAACACGTTTGTGTGTGTATTATATTTTTAATCTTATCTTGTATGAATGTGTTGTACATTTATAACAAGCAGATCAACAGCTACACACTGGGTTAAATGTGATCAAAATTCTTAACAATATTAACAGTATAGCTCTTTCAGAAATCACATCACTCGATTGTTACTGCCTTTAAAGCTTTTTCCATAGTTTTCTTAATTTTTAGGAAAATTGCCTGTGGTTTTCCTGTGTCTTCCATTTTTTTTTTTGTCAGTTCAATGGAGGGATAGCCCTGCGTCTCAATAGGCTTCAATTTTTCCTCTAAAGATAAAACTGTTCCTCTTCCCATATTTTGCAATTTGTTTGAAGATGTTGAATATTTTAAGCCGGACAAGAAAAAAAATGATGACAGTAATTGCAAAGGCAAACTAGATAACTTAAATTCTATTTGGCAGGCGCTAATCTGATGAAGCAGACAGAATAAGAGCAAAGTGCTTTGTGGAAAATAAAACAGAATATAAAATAATATAACGGTTCTTTTATTGAGCTTAGTTTTCATGTGAGAGAGACCGCATATGATGAGTGCAAAAAAAAAATATTAAGAAGTTGTGCACAATATTACACGGCTTTCACACACGGAAAGTTTACTTTGCAAAGTCTTGAGTTTCGTGGTGGCAAGGGGATATAAAGAGTGTAAGAGGGCCACTCTCTTTTCCCTTGCCACCACCAAACTCAAGACTTTGCAAGGTAAACTTTTCGTGTGTGAAAGCGGTATTACAATAGAAAAGATAAAAGTAAATGAGTAATTTGGGGGGGGGGGGGGGGGCGCTAACCAAATATCTGCAATTTGTTAAAAACAAATATAAAAGATTTACAAAGAATGTTATAAATTATACACTATGACAACTATAAAACTAATTACATATTTAGTAAATTGTGTGTTAGGGAAGTGCACATATAACTGGATTTTCGGAAAATCCATATTTCGTAATGAAATGAAAATTAAAGATTTCAATACTGTGTGAAGCGCTTTTGATGTAAGTGATAACATGTAATCTTATGGTAGAAAAATGCCACGGTAATTTTAGGACTATTTTTAAGATTTTGTTTTGTGCTATTTGAAGGTGTTTAGTGTCGGGTTTAGCACAGTTACCGGGCAACCCCAAAAAATATTATAGCCTGAAATATTGTTTAGAATTGCCGCATTTGGGCGAATGATAATCCAAGAGTGATTGCCGAAACAGTAATGCACCCACTAAAAATGATTTTTTGGTGCGGTTTATGGGCTGGCGGCATCATCGGGCAGTATTTTCTCTTAAATGAGGCCGTTCAGGCAGTTACTGTGAATGGTGTTCGCTATCGTCAGATGATAACGAACTTTTTATGGCGCGAATTGGAAGATATGTAAGTGGTTTCAACTGGACGGTGCCACTTGCCACACTAATAAAACAAAAGCTCTTTTGCGGGGTAAATTATATGGCGGTGTTATCTTACGTAGAGGCGATGTTAGTTGCCCGCCGTTGGACTCTTTTTTTTTTTTTTTGTTATTTGAAAGATCGACAAGGCAGTAAAGGCACGTTTACATGGTAATACAAAATATTTAGATTTTGTGGGAGCAAAATATTACGAAATTCTCTCCGTAATGTGTTGTAAGTACTATTTACGTTTACACTTGTGGGATAAGTATAATTAAAGTATTATTATGAAAGTCTAATAAATTTGCTGATGCTTACAACTCCACAACATTAACAAAAACAATATGCAATATTCTTGAACTGCTTTTGTTTGCTTTTGTGAATGTTGTACCACCTGCAGTAAATACTTGAAGTGCTGCCAATGCAAATTTAAAAATACACCTCTGATGTGATGAGAATACTGAGTTTTCCAAAATGATTTAGAAAATTAAGATTTACCGACCGCTTGTCAATTTTTGCATTTAGATTTATCTCATACTGAATACATTTTGTTTTTACACGGTAAGATTTCCTTTATTCTGCACATATTTTTGACAGATCTAAATACTTGTATTACCATGTAAAGGTGCCTTAGCAATTAAAGAGCTAAAGTATGAGAAAATTCAGCACATTAACTGTATGCCGTTCAATTAAGCCACAGTGACATCGAAAATTTGGATTAGCAGATGGAGGGGGGCCGCCGAAATGCCGACGCCCATTTGGCCCATATTTTGTTCTATGCATAATTGAACCAAACCAATATTCTCATAATAAAAACCTCACAACCTATTTTTCTAGTTCTGGTACAATGCACTGCATATGTAGGGGTTATCCCCTGAGTACTGGTCCAATATAAAAAAAAAAAAAAAAAAAAAATGGCAATAAATCATAATTTGTGTTTAGACATGCGAGTTTGAAAAACTCAATACACTCACATTTTTTTACCAACACATTCACATTTTTCTTGCGAGTAATTTTTTGGCTCTTCCATGCGATCATATGTCAAACAAACAAGCAGTGTTACCATGTAAATAATTCTAAGCAAATAAACTGGATCATTACAATATTAAAACTTAAGTTTTAGCTAGTTTGTTTGTTAAATTGTATGTTAATTTATTAAAATTAATACTATAAATGGAAATGTTTAAATTATAAAGCGTTAATATCAAGAAAATAACAACAATAAAAATTAATGCCAACTATTTCCTAAAAATATTCTCATGTAAAGAACACGGCAACTCCAATTTATAGAGAAGATAAATAAAAATTGAAACAAAATATGTTAATGAAAAAAAAATTGTTTGAAGTTCACGCGCTGACGACAAATTTAAAATGAACTCTCACTCGCATGTGTAGGCAGAAAAGAAAATTTTTCGAAGAAATTTTCGTTGACAGTTCGAGTACGTACACCATACTCGCATGTCTAAATGTAGTGTTAGCAAGGATTAACATCGTGTATTTTGTTTAGATTTCCCTTTCTATGAATTTTATCAAATAGTTTGATTCTAAAACTATTGTAAAAATAATGATTTCAAAAACACCTTCGTTTCTACAGATTTAACTTCATACGGATTAAATGCAAAAATAAATTCAAACTTTGTATAACAATAAAATAAAGTTTTGCTATTTTCCATGGAAAATATTATGTAAATTCAGCAAACTTTAACAACCGTTTTTGTCCACGTTTAAAATGTTTTCATCACATTCGGTTGTTTTTGTTTTGTGTTCTGGTTGGTTTTCTTTTTTTTTTCTTTAGCTCGTTTGCATCATAAATAATGAGAAATTCTTTGAATAAACAATGTTTTTGTTGCTTAAGGAGAATTCTTTCTATCAATAAGTTCTTGATTTCAAACTTTTTGAAATACAAAGAATTGAAGAGGGAATAAAGTCTAGAAAGAAAATCTTTTTTAATGCTGACATATTGCCATTGGTAGCATGTTTTATAACCCTCCTCTACAAATAACAAGAAAAACTTTGGCAGTTACATGAAACAGAAAAAAAAGGAGAAAAAAAGAGATTGTCGATAAAACAAAAATGGAATTGCGAAAAAATGGTAAACTAGTGAAGATTATCAAAAAGGAAATAGTCGACAAAAATTAATATATGTATGCCAGTTTGTGTTTTATGAGGGCAGTTGTGAAATTTTTATTCATCGATAAATAAATATTGTAAAAAGTTTATCATTATTCTCGAAATCTAATTGAGTAATGACATGAAAAACTACGTTATTTGTTTTTATGCCAGAACAAAATGAATAAAAAGCTTTTCACTCTTTCCTGCACTCTTAATGTAATTTTTTATGCTAAAAATCTTACAAAATTTTTATTCCTTTTCCAGCTACTTGCCTTCAAAACAGCATCATTGAAACTACTTCTTTGTCATACCAATACATTCATACAATGTTTGTTTTATAACTTGTGACAATACCAACTCATACATTTGCACATATACAAGTACTCGTACATGTAAAATGATTTTTTTGTTAGAAACAGTTGCAGCCACAGCACAGTACTGTACAGCGCAGCAATCAAACTTTCAAGCATATTAGAAGCATGAAAGTTTTTGTGATTCCATCATCGTCATCGTTAACATCGTCAAATACTAAACGGCGTTGGCGTCTATGAAGTTGAAGTCAAAGTCTGTCTATTCAAGCTTTTGCTACCATTTAAATAGTTGTGCTTGTTAGTTCAACAACGCCAACAACAATAGAGTATCGCAGAAGATGTCTTAAATTAATTGCTTATCAGTGTAATTATGAAAACTTTGACACACTTTTTGCTCGCCTGATGAATACTCCAGCACACAACTCGTTTAAGAAGTTTTCTGAACCCTGAATAAACATGTTTGCAGAAAATCGATGGCAAAGATCACAAATGGTAATTTATTTTGCGGAATAAATTTGTTTTTCTCAAATAGATGCACTTATGTATGCAAATGCATATATACGAGTATGTGCATATAGGAAACATGTTTAAAAGGGAGACGAATTTTAATTTAATTTTGAATAACTTATAAAAGAAAGAGTTTTTCGGTTGAAAGTTCAGTAAACTCTGTTGAACGCAAAAGTCGGGTGTTTGTTTTCCATACACACTCAGAAAAGTATTTATCTATTTAAGAAATTAACAACTGAGACGAGTGAAATGGTCTGAGTATAAATTCCTCTAAATCCAAATGTATTCTTATTTCAAAATCGAAATCTATGCGTGAGAATCTCCAGATTAAAATCCATAATGACGAAATCGCCTTTGTTACTAAAGCAACCAATCTGGGAATCACGTTCCATGAAAGTTTGACATGGTCTTTACATATTGGCGTTGTAGAAGGTAGAGTGTGCAGTAAGAGGTCTGAGCAAAAAATATCCGTTATTTTCAAATTTCGTGAGCTACGCATGTTCTATTTTAGCATTTTTTTCTGTTAAGTTGGTACACATGTCTGTTATAGATGTTGACAGTATCAGCCATTTTTTTTTTGTCACAACAGGCTGAACGAACTGGCAAGCCAGAACCAGGTTACCCTGATCTAAGAGCCAGGACATGAAGGGCATCACGGCAATGAAATGGCTGATATTTATGCCAAGAAAGGAGCAGAGGGGACTTTTATTGGACCCACTCCAACTTTTGGCTTCAATAAAGGTCTCCTGAATGAGGAGATAAAAAAATGGACTGTGTCCATCGTCGAACAACATTGGAATGAGAAATTTCTAAACTTTGATAAAAAGAGAGCCGAACGTGCTCTAAAACTGGACCGGAAAAGTCTCAGAACATTGACAGGTGCACTTACAGGACATTATAATTGCTACAAGCACCTGCACAGGATGGGAATATCCAACACAGACGTTTGCAGATTCTGCGGCGAGGAAGAGGAGTCAATGGAGCACTTAATCACCCACTGTGTAGCACTGGGACACAGAAGATATAGGCTACTACAAGCTTATATGTTAAGTGAATGTGATGAAGGAGCTTGTCGTTTTCTTGACATACTCAACCCATAATAGGGCAAGGGGATGCACAATAGATCAATATTGGTCGCAGTGCAAATGGCCGATGAGGCCATATCCCATCCACTTATAATAATAAATAAATAATCGGCCATTTTGGATAACAGAAAAAAATGCAAAAATCGAACATATGTAACTCACGAAAAAAAAATTTTTTTTTTTTTTGATCAGACCTAAAAAAAGTTTTTTGGTCGAACATTCTATCACATCGAAAGCATCTTTTGAAATCTCTTCCAAAACTAAATAATTTTGGTATCAAAGGAAAGAAGAATTTTTATACTTTTATCGAGTTGTACCAAAATTTGCTTATTTTTGCGATTAGGAGCGTATTTACGGAGATAAATCAACTTTTAATAAAAGTTTTTTTTTCGGACATTCTGCCACATAGAAATAATGTTTTGAAATCTTTTCCAAAACTAAATAATTTTGATATCAATTGAAAGAGAAATCTTAATACTTTTATCGTGTTTTGCCAGAATTCGCTTATTTTGGCAACTTGTTTTGTCTTACTTAATGTGACCAAAAAATAGCAACCTATTCTATTCTATAAGAAGTAAAATGTACACAAGTATATCTTAAACGAATTACAATCTCCAATTTATAAATTATGTCTTGATCATTTTCGCCACAAGGATCGATCGTTGTCATGCTGTAAAATTGCTTTATCATATTTCACGTTGTAGTGCGGCCGTTTGTCTTTCAATGCTCGGTTAAAACACATTAATTGCGTTCGATATTGATCTCATATGATTGTTTTACTCGGTTTTAAAAAACTCATACTACGCTACGCCGAGCTGTCCTTGAAACCCAGAATATTCTATTTGGCCGTCGACGTGGAAGTATGACCGGGATATTCTCCTGATTTTCGGTAGTTCGGTAAACTGGAACTTCATCCAAACCCTCTTGCGCGTAATATACTTCATTTTGGCGGCCACAGTCGGTTGAGAAGAAGGGATACCGTTGCCACCATCAGAACGTTTAATAGGTGATTCTACCGATATTGCTTCCGCATAATAGAACTTTTTGTCTAGCATTGGCTGGACGTAAGTAAAAAGCACATTTTATTTTATTTTTTTTTTAATATTTAGTATTAAGATTTGAATACTTATTGTTAGTTCATTTTGAAGATTCAATAAATAAAAACGCTTAACAAAAAAAAAATTTTCGGTAGTTCACGTTATCTTAGTTTTTCGTTCCCAGTAACAATGCCATGCAGATATCTTTGCCATCTTTGCCTTGCAAGCTACTTGAGTAGTGTGTCTCACCATGTGCACACGTCTTTTGTTACTCCTGCCCTTATTTCCTATATATTTATGTTCATTATGAATTTCGTATAAAATCAAAGTGCACCGGAATAGGTAGCAATATGTACACACGTGTTTCTTTTTTTTTTTTTTTTTTTTGGTATTTTTTCACCATTGTCTGTGTTTCCTTTATATGTTCAATATAAATTTCTTTTTAATGCCTTTCATTAACTCGTAGTGTGGAAGGTATTGGACTAAATTTTGCTAATCTGAGCAGTGTCGAAGGTATATACACTGGCCACTGATCGGTTTCAACTAATTTAGTTCCAACATTTTATAAGCTGCAATAGGAGTGGTTTTAGTTTTTCGATAAAATTAAACCTCCACGAACACTTCTCCCTCTTTCTCCTCATCATAACTTATTTTCCTAGTTCTAGTACAATGCGCTGCATATGTAGGGGCCATAAGTACTGGTCTCAGGAAAAAAAAAATAAGAAATGCCGTTCAACATCTCTCGGCTGCAACTCGTTTGTCCACCAATTTTCTTGTGTCTGAATCAATTCCAAATTCAATGAATGACTTTCAGGTATTTTCAAATGCCTTATTATGTCTATCCCCCCCCCCCTTCCGGGGAAAAGGTTTTGCCTTGGCGTATTCCTAACTTAGGTGCTCTGTTTTTCGTGGAAAAGAGAGGAAGGGGTCCCTCGTTTGGTGCGGCAAACAAAACTCTAGGAAGCCACATGACTTATGTTGTGTTGGCTTCCGAAACCCTTAAACGGGGATCAGCATGGACCCCAGGTAGTTCTGCTTGCGATTCGACCCTGGCTGATCATGGTTGAGGTGCCTACCTTGGCTGAAACGTTCTGGCTGTGGTTGAAACCTAAAACGTAGGAAGGGAGTGTTAGTATCCTTGATAATTGTTATGTGTGTGACTTTTTTCGGGGACTAACAATCTCCCGAGGATCTGTTGCCTATACAACAGATACCTGTACTGTAAGGAGCCAGTGGTGATGGTTGACGTGTGAGTTGGTTTAAGGGCTGATGCTGCTAGTGAGTTTCGGCCTACCAACTCATTAAGCCTTATCCTCCATTGATTGCTGGGAAATTGCATACATGTCGGAAAGCCCGAACTCCTCAACAAGAAGTTGTTCATATGACCGCAATCATATGACAAGAATTGCTACCTGTGTGAGCCTAGTCAGCCACACGGGGGCGGTGGTGAATCGTGAAAAATTCACTCCGTGGAAGTGGTCCACCATCAGGTTAGACCGTCAAGGCAGGTACTGATGTAAATCATTTTCACAGTTATGTCCATCCCAATAACGCTGTCAATTCTTGTTGCGTTTGACACGAGTCTTGATCGAGTACTGCCTCCTTCCAAAACCTTCTCTCTTCCACCGTCATGCTAGTCTTCGACATCAAAATCACCGTTCTTGAAATCACGCGTTGAAACCACTTTTTCTCACTAATGTCGACCTCACTATGGGTTTTTAAGAGCATAATATGAGCCCCAGCTGCAGGTTTCTTCATATTAAAGAAATTTGGCTCGTAAGCTGGCATGTTTAAAAGAATATAATTTAATAATGCAAACACAAATCGACTAATATTTCTATGGCGTAATGTATTTAAGTAGCTAATCTACATATTTCGACTACCACTTACCGTTACAGCCATCTATTTTAAAACGGTGGAAGCAAAGTTTTACACCTAATAATTTAAATAAAAAGAATCAATATCATAATATTATTTTAACTATTAAAACATAAAATGAAAACTTGCCAAATGCAATTAAGCGGCCAGAATAAAAACGCTTGTTTGAAATACATGATTTGGAAAATTACCTACATTACTATCCCTTTAAGAGCAGTTCTTTGAACATACACACACACACTGAATGCAGAAAAATCAATAAAATTTTGCTTCATTGTTGTGCATCACATCTCTGCAAAATGATTATTTTTAAACAAACTCTTTCTCAAACGCTGAAATGTGCAGTTAAAACTACGTTTGGAAAATATAGGCAAACTAATCAATCACAACAGACTAGAAAAAAAAGAAACAAAAAGAAAAAACATGAACATAAACCCCTCGTATTGCACTTATTTTCATGCAATATTTCACTGAAAGCATTTAAAACTTCACTAATGTGGCATAATGAAGTGTGTTGCTTCACAAAGAGCAAACACATACACACTTGCCAGTGCATTTCCTACGAGCAGTATCAACATTAACTTACAAACAAAACACTATTATAAACATCAATTAGTAATTAGAAACTTAAGTCAATTATTCGTTTAATTACGAAAATCATTATAAATATTAACACCCGCCAACCGTAAATAATATTACAAATTTATACAATCTACTCTGTTAAGTTGCGGTGCTGCGGGTTGGTGCGAAATTGCAGCAAAATGGATTTAATACTCGTAGCTGATTAAAGTGCTTTAAATAATATTGTAGTTTTACGTAAAGAAAATTATGTGCTGTAGTTAATGCTGGTACACTGAAAAAATTTTGTTCAGAAATTCTCTTAATTTTGACATTACTTTTATGAATTTGTTCATTATTTTTCAACCAATGTAACTTTTCATAGAAATAATGAAACAAATTTCATTAGATTATTTTAATGAAAACCTTCATAAAAGTAATGAAACATTTTAATAAGAAACATGACTTATTTTCATTAAAAGTATTAAAGACAAATTATATGACTAGTGAAATAATTTCTCTAGAACAAAGAATCAATTTCATAACGTACATGAAAACTGTACATTAAATAAATGAAAAAGTAACATTTATTTAATGAAATAACTTCTTTGTACTAATGTAATATATTCATCAAAAATATGAAACTCCTTCATAAGGTCAATGAAGTTATTTCATTTATCTAATTTTATTATTCATTGAGCACGTGAAAAATGTACATTAAATCAATGAAATAGTTACATTTGTTTAATGAAATAATACCATAACACAGATTAATAAAATATGTTCACAAATAAACGTAATAAGATCAATGGAATTATTTCATTTATTCATTGATACTTCATTTCATTACACAAACAATACTATTCCTCGCTTTTGTATCTAATTATGATAAAAGAAAATGTTGAACAAGTATTCACCAAATAAAACAGATTTTATTAATTCAAATGACTTCAATACACTGGTATTTAACTTTTTTAAACTAATATTATGCTGATTTGAGTACATACACATATGTACATACATACCCAAGTTCGGTAGCCTGAAATTTATTTGTCATTGATCTAATGAATTCTATTTCATTGGAATTATGAAACTCATAAAACTTACATTTTAATAAAAAAAACTTGACATTTTCTAAACTGTAGCTTAAGATTAATAAATGCCCATTAATATATTTTACCAAAATTCAAAGAATTTAAAAAAAAAATAAATTTTGTTCTAGTCATAAATCCAATGATTTTTTTTAATGAAACCATTCTGGTGGAACTATTTCATAAAATATATGAAGTTTCATGCATATTGTGAAAAGTTTTCATTGGATTAATGAAAAATATTTAGTGAAACAGTTTCATTATATATATGACGCATAATTCTTTCAGTGTACTTAGTAATAAATCAAATAAAATTGAGAATTTATAGGAAGGTGCAAGAACCATACAAAAACTGAATATATTTTTCTATACAATCTGATAAACCGATTTAAGAATGGAGTCATTTGTAAAAGTAATATATAACAAATAGCAATTTTTTATATATGACAGAAACCACGCCCACTACTCTACTCCTCATTCATTTAACAATGTTACTTATTTTGAAAAAGAAAATAGCAGTCTGTGAAAAATTTGCCTCCTCTAACTATTTTTCTGTCAGATGACAGAATCAAGACTTTTGCTCCCTACACTCCAATTCAATTTTTAAATTTGATAACTAATAATGCCGATGAGTAGTGTAGCAGCTACGAAACAGCTAGTTTTCCCCCAGCTAATGGTATTCAATTATTTTTTCTGTTCTTCTTCGGTCTTATTGTTTCACAGCAATTATTGTTATAATTAAAAGTAATCCTTCTTCTTGACTGAAGTTGGACTCGAACTCACAACTGATTAGTTAATACCGTACACATGAAAATAATTTATAGTTGTGAAATCGTGCTTTCATGGTTTGTAATTGTGATAAAAGTTACAAATATTTTTGCCTGATTTTGTTGTATTATTGTAATTTTTTTAGTGCTGCCATCTTGTAGACGTTAATGCAACTTGAATGAAAACAAAAACTGGCGAGTCCAAGGCGAATTTATACAGGTGAATTCCAGCGGAAAGCGAATTCAGCACTATGTATTTTGTTATTGTAAAGTTTAAGGAGAATGTCATAATCTAAATTCGCCTAAGATTGTTCAGCAGGGAAAATTTTTTATATAAACGTAATATATAAACATTCATTTATTTTATTTATTTATTTAGATGAATTATAAGCCTTATAAGCCGAATTAATTCATAGGCAAAATACTATATGTACATACTCTGATATTATATAATAGTAATAAAAAATAAAAATAATGTTAAAACAAATCCCCATTTTTTTACACAAATAATGAAAAATAGTTTTGAAATCCTATATAGAGTTTAAAATAAATAAAACCTTCGAGCGCTATAGCGAATCTACTTTTATATATTTTGAATCATGGTCGTGAATTGAGAGAGAGTTTTATTAAAATTACCTGCCGAATATGGAAGCAGGCTGTTCCATATTCTAACCACTTTCACAACGAATGATCGAGTCATCTATAAACTCGAGTGCCGAGGACAAATTAAAACACTCGTTCTTGAAGAAGTACCAAACATAAGCGTTCGTAAATATATGAGGGCTTTCCACTTTTCATTATTTTATAAAATTGAATTATTAAGCGCTGATTAACAAAACTTTCGAAATCTGTACCTATAGTTTTAACAACAAACCCCGACATGTGGTCATGATACCTAAGATTGCAAATAAATCGTACAACTCTGTCAAAACAAAGCCTAAGTCTTGCAATATTTTGTTGTGATATACCAGAACAAATTTCAATTCCATATAAGAAAAGTGGGAGACTTAATGAAATGGCTACTCGCTTTTTAACTCTTAAAGGAAAGAAACAGAGCTGTATTGTACAGACGTTTTATTATGAATGATATACGCGATACAATATTGTTTATCTGATGGAAAAAGTCCAGTTTAGTATCAATGTATATCTCAAGAACTTTGTGATGCGAGACGTATTCAAGAACATATTTTCTAATGTAAATCACTGGTGAAAGTGTACTTTGGGAGAAAAACATTGCTCTCGATTTAGAAGCATTCAAACTCAAAAAATTTTTGTCTGCCCAATCAACTATAACCCGCAATTCGTCATTTATATTGCTAGCTAAATAACCCAAACCTAGACCCCTGTCATCTGCCAGTATTTGAATATCGTCTGCATATGTATAGCATTTGGTGTATTTTATATTATTATAAAGGTCATTCATGTAGATCATAAATAACATTGGTCCTAAGATAGACCCTTGGAGAACTACTCTTTCAACTTCCAACAAAGACGACTGCATGGACTTCAGCTGCACATATTTTATTGACATTAATGCTAGAAACACAACTGCGACGAACGACGAACTTTGCCCATCGCGACGAATTCCCCAGCAAATATTCGTCGTATCAATTCGTCATGTAAAGCACAATATCAACGCAAATTGTTTACATTTCGTGCAAAGAAAAAACAAATAAATATTAAAAGTAAACCTATATAAACCCCATCCGAAAGAGGGATTTTTGAACAAATTATCTCAGGTACTTTATATTTTGAGAACATCTTCATACATATTTTACTTCATGGATAAATATAAAGTATGATAAGTATTATATCACGAAAAATACTTTTTTTATGTAAGAAATCTGGTCACCTGATACTGCTTTGTTCGTCGTTCGCTGACGAAACAATTAGAAATGAATCTAATCAACCAACGCCACGATTGTGTGCATTTCCATATACACCAGTGTGTTTTATTTTTGGCGACGAATATACGCGACCAAATATTCGTCGTTCGTCGTAGTTGTATTCCCGTCTCTTCAACAGAATTGCAAGTACTTTCGATCGGAAGGAGATTTAGGCACTTTAACCTTTGGGACAGGTATAACCCACCCAATTTTTCAAAGTTTAGGAAACTTTGAATAGGTAATAATGGAGTTTATTAAATATCTGAAATGGGTTGAAATTAAAGGAAAAATAAGCTTCAGAAATTTTAGTGGTATTAAGTCTGGACCCACAGAATTAGATTTTATACTTTTCATAGCATCGAATACCTCAAACGGTTCCACATTTCTAAAGGTGAATTGGTTATTATTGGTATAAATATTTACGCCTCTGAGAGATGTATTTACAGGAGGAAGTACCGATAGACGATTAAATTCATTAACGACCATAAAACTGAGTGTTGTCTTTTACACCAATAATGCCCTCCGATCTTAATTTTTTCCAATAATTTGACTGCGAACATTCCTCAAAAACACCCACACTGAAAGACCTTCTCTTGCGCCTAATAGTGGCTTTTAACTTATTTCGATACTTGCAATAAATTTGACGATTATAAACAGAATTGTTGGAACAGAAAGCTTCCCAAGGCATATTTCTATTTATCATTGCAACTTTGATTTCGTTACAGTTCATCAACGCGTCTTTCTCCTTGGGAACATATTATTTGAGTGGGACATTTGAAGCAAAAGTTCCAAAAATAACTTCATTAAATATATTAAGTTGCTCGTCCACAAAAATATAAATCATTTAGCTATAAAGCACATTTATAATTGTTTGTAATTAAAATTACAGATTATATTACTTTTTCACAAAAAAAATTTCTTGAAATTGCACTAAATCATACAAGAAAGTCTTCAGATTAAAATGGTGCGAAAATGTTTGTAAACAAAAGAAAAAAAATTTTGACAGTTTAATTGGAAAAAACGCGAGAAGCAAAACATAATCAACTGAGCTGTCAAGTTCATCTAGTAATGAATTCGCCTTGGGCGAGTCAACAAGAAGAAATATTAGCAATCAAAATGTAAACAACTTTTTTGTCAGCTGTTGTCAAACGTAAATGCATTAGCAATATTAAGTATGTATGAACACTTCAAACATTTTTTAATGAACTGATAACTAAATTAATTGAAAAGTGTATGTTTCATACATATAAGTATTCAGCATATAAGTTTACTTCTTGCATATGAGAATTAATCAATTTTAATTTTTTTTTCAATTTCTGAGTAATTTTTGTGCAAATTTTTATAACACATTGTAAACATGTATTGAGTTTTTTCTAACGAAATTGTATCTAGCTGCCTTTAAGCTTCTATAAAGCCATTTAGCGCTGAGGCATAAAAATATTTCTAAGAAATTACAATAATAGGAAATAAATGCATTTATAGAATAGAAAAAAATAACAACAAAATATATTTATGTAAAATATATTACAATCACTATGAAAGAAAAATTGGAAAAATGATATCTAGAGCGATTGTACATGTGTTCAACGATATCTATTTACTTATAAACAAACTATTTTAATCTAATTTTCACTTACTCAATTATTCATTGATATATTGTTATTATTCTTTTTGCGTTATCATGCCATTCATTTTAATACAAAATGTCTTTTAACGTCTATTCTCCTATAATTATGCGATTGATACGGTATGAAAATCTAGCTAATTGTGATGTATACTGACAAGTGGGTAAACATATGTACACGTGTATGTTTTTGTAAACTGCGTAGCATTGTTTACTATCACACATTTTGTTATTCGCACGCATCCTTTTGTTTTTCACGTCTGTGTTTGTGTACAACTTGAATGTGTACATAAGTAATGAGCGTTATAAACAACAATAAACTGATAATTTCTAGGAAATATTTACTTATATCTAAGTTTATTAATGAGCTCTTTTAAGGAAAATACAGTAAACCCAACAAATATAGTTATCACTGAAGTTCTTAATTTTGGAATCTGCTAAATCTTTTGAGTATGAAATCAAGTCTACATCACAAATATGCTGTAACAAAATGCTGGTATACCAAAAAAAAATGTCGATTTGAACATCCTTTAGCATAATAATCACATGGCTTTGAGTTAATAATAATATTTTGGAGGATAAATATCTAATTTTACAAATCAGTATACGATAGGCGCCAAAGTGTGAACACACATTTCTTTTAATCGCTATAATATTGCCGAGTTTTATGCCTAAAATACATGTTTTTGTGTAAAAGTCTGATAACCTTCTTTCGTTTGATGAAAACGGCAGCTGGGGGTTATCCATTGCTGGTAGAAACTTGCAATCAGCATGCACTCAAGAAACTTGTGAATGACACAACAGACAAGAAGAGGTCTGTCCAGCTGAAAATGTTTGAATTGGCAGCACTACTCGACGAAGGTTAATGCCAAACGAAGGAAAAGCTTGTCTTATCATTGGGAGTCACAGAGTGATCTTTATCTCTATGTATCAAATCATAAGAATTGAACACGAGAGGTGTTGACAGGCGATTGTACATATCAAATGCGTGGTGTCATTAAATATTTTCATAACAAAGGGACAAGAAATTCATTATGATATGGTGAATGTGTTAGGCGAAAGTGCTCCTTCATATAAAACAGTAAAAAATTCGGTTGCTAAATTTAAACGTGGTCGTACAAGCATTGAAGATGAACCACGTAGTGGACGTCCAAATACAACAACAACAACAGAAATTGTAGCCAAAGTGCATGATATGACGAATAAAAGTGCATGATCGACGAATAAAAGTGCGTGAAATAGTTAATATCACGGGCATCTCAAATGCTCGAGTACATTTAATTTTGCATGAAGAACTACAGATGAAAAAGCTTTCTGCCAGATGGGTGCCGCATTTGTTAACAGTCGACCAAAAACGCATAAGAATGAAAATTTCTCAAGCTTTATACCAATAAAAAATTATAAACAGCTTGTTTTCTATGTTTCCCAGCTATCTATATGTCGACATTTCATAGGAACTACCCTAATCATCAGTAGACTTTGGAAATTTTTGAAAGATATTCTCAAACATTCAACTTTATATCCCAACAATCCAAATAAATTGCTGAGAATTAAAAAAAAAAAATGCTCTAATAATATCCGTCAAAACACAAAAAACAAGCTTTTCTATTAATAAACGTCTCTAACATTTCTTTACACCTTTCAAACAAATGAACAACCGTTGGTTGCTACGATTTGTTTTTTGAAAGTATCGAAAAGCAGAGAACAATATTCAAACAGTTAAGTTTTTTATTCGCTATTTCAAAAATTTCCGAAGTCTACTGATGATTAGGGTAGTTCCTATGAAATGTCGACATATAGATAGCTGGGAAACATAGAAAACAAGCTGTTTATAATTTTTTATTGGTATAAATGTTAGAAGCTTAAATAGCGAATAAAAAACTTAACTATTTCTCAAGCTTGTTTGGATCGTTTTAAGCGAAATAAAATGGATTTTAAGCATCGTTTTATAACTATTGACTATATACTCCAGAGGCGAAAGAACAATCCAAACAATGGACTGAAGCTCGAAGAAGTGCCCCAAAGAAGGCAAAAACAATTGAATCGGCTTGTAAGGTTATGGCAACGGGTTTCTGGAACTTCAAAGGTGTTTTACTGATTGACTATCTGCAAAAGGGTAAAACAATAAATTCAGAGTACTATTGCAACCTTTTGGATCAATGAAATGTAAAAATTCGAGAAAAACGTCGCAAAAAATAATTTTTGATCAAGACAACGCACCAGCGCACAAGAGTGGCTAAAATTAACGAATTAAAGTACGAGTTGCTTAATCACCCACCTTATTCTCCTGATTTAGCTCTCAGTGACTTTTACCTGTTCCCAAATCTAAAAACAATTCCTTGCTGGCAAGCGTTTTACCTCAAATGAAGATGCAATTACAGTTGTAAACCACTATTTTGAAGACCTTGAAGAAAACTATTTTAATCAAGGAATATAATTGCTAGAAAAGTTTTGGACTAAAAGTATTGAGGTTTCAGGAGATTATATTGAAAAATAAAAATATTTTAGAAAAACTAACTATTTTGTTTCATTGATAAGCTAAAATTTCCGAACCGCCCTCGTATAATACCGACCGACATCGGGGAAAAAAAATATTTTTGCCTTGTAATCACCATTCTCAAAAGGAAATCTTTCTTGGAAATTTTCATGCAAAAATCGGTTAGACTATATCTCAGGTATATATGGACCGATATTGGAAATTTTCATTTTCTCTCTTTGGTAACCTCCATATACTATCAGAACTTCTTTTAAGCAAAAATCTGTTTAAGTTCACTTACCCGACATTTTCATGAAAAAATCGGTTTAAACTATATCTCGGGTATAATGGATATTGGAACTTTTCCTTTTCTGTATTTAAGTAACCTCCTTTTATAAGAAGAACTGCTTTTAAGCAAAAACAAAAAAAATTTTATAGAAAAATCGGTTTACGAGTATATGGACCGATATCGGAATTTCTCATTTTCTGCATTTTAGTAACCTCCTTTTATTAGATGTCTACTTTTAGTACAGCCAGCATTAATGGACCCTGAATATCATGAACTATCATAGAAAATTTACAAAAATGTTTAATACAGTGCTAATAACAACTATAATATTCTTTGCTTGATTAAAAGATGTTCAACATCTGGACATTTTTGTCAAAAAGTCAAATCCATTTTTACAAGTAAGTTATGACTTTAAAATATGATTTTTATGGGACAAATAAATTTTGCTTTCGACTGTAGACGAAAGTCATTGCAATAAATTTGTGTAGTTAAGCAACCTTTTTCTAGCAAGAAAATTAAGGAAGTAAAGACCATTTGTTAAGTATTTAATGACGGTTGAAATGTTTTTGTGAATGACTTATTAAGCTCATTAAGATGCTTGAAATTGATAACAATTGACCAAGAATATTACAGAGATTATAAAACTTAAGAATACAAGAAAATTATATAAAATTAAAATGTGTAAGGAAGTAATAATCTTAAAATTTTTGAACATTTCTAAAAATATTTTACTTTTTGGCATCCTAAGAATGTTATTTAAATTATGTTTTTAAAGAAAATTATGAAAAATTTGTAAAAAAAAAATAATAAAAAAAGAAATTTGTAACAATGCATGTTAAAAAATAAACTTTTATTAACATGTACATAAGAGCACATATATTCTATTGTCATAACAAATAAAATAAATATTGGTTTTAAGCTCTTGAATGGTTAGTTTTGACCAGCCATCTATTTGTTTAGAAAAAAACCATATTTTATTTTATCACCAATATGGGTTCAAAAAAGGAACTGGAACAGAGGAAGCAGTGATAAATATAGTTGAGTACATTTGTAAAGGTCTTGATGAAGGTTACAATGGAGTGGCAGGTATATATTTTTTGATTTGACAAAAGCATTCGAACTGGTTGAACATGACATTCTATGTACGAAACTCCGTTGTTGTGAAAAAGATTTACATCAGCACCTGCCTTGCAGCCTTATCTGATGATGGACCAGTTCCATTCATTCAGTGAATTATTCACGATTCACCAGCGCCCGCATGTGGCTTACCAGGCCCACACAGGTAGCAATTCTTGCCATATGATTGCGGTCATATGAGCAACTTCTTGTTCAGGAGTTCGAGCCTTCTAATCCCTCCTGTATGCAATTTCCCAGCAATCAATGGAGGATAAGGCTTAATGAGTTGGTAGGCCGAAACTCACTAGCAGCATCAGCCCTTAAACCAACTCACCCGTCAACCATCACCACTGGTTCCTTACAGTACAGGTATCTGTTGTATAGGCAACAGATCCTCGGGAGATTGTTAGTCCCCGAAAAAAGTCTCACACCAAACAATTATCTAGGATACACTCCCTTCCTACGTTTTAGGTTTCAACCACAGCCAGAACGTTTCAGCCAAGGTAGGCACTTCAACCATGATCAGCCCGGGTCGAACCGCAAGCAGAACTTCCATGCTGATCCCCGTTCTGCCAATTTATACCCTTGATAAGAGTTTCGGAAGCCAACACAACATAAGTCATGCGGCTTCCTAGAGTTTTGTTTGCCGCACCAAACGATAACATTTTGAACATACACATCGAGCAAGACGCCGCAATTTTTTCCGAGTTTTAAGACTCAATAGACTTAGGCTTAATGCAAATAAATCAGAGAGTCGCAGACGTGAAAAGCCTATGAAGGTCAATGTTAGTGGCAATTTAATATGTAAATTGGAATATGTTAAGTACCTCGGCATAAATCTTAGTAGTAACCTTTTATGGGATGACCATATTAGTAAACTAAAAGCCAAAATTTCATCGGGAATTGGTAGACTTTACAAATTTAGAAATAAACTAAACGTAAGCACAAAAGTCTTGATTTACCAATCTATTGTTCATTCACACCTTGCTTATCTTCCACTGGTTTATGGACATAAAATGAGTACCAGCTTAAAAAGTTTACAGGCAGTACAGAATAAGGTGTTAAAACTTGTGTTTAATCTAAGGTTTTCTACAATAGATCTATATCGCAGCTATGGCAAAACGATATTTTTTATAATAATATAATTTTAATTCTATATAGATAATTTTTAATTCTATATCGATGCGTGTTTTTTAAATGCCAAAACCAACCACTTAACCAAAAGCAATACGGTAACTTCAATTTTCGTAGTACTCGTAGTTGCGTTTAGTAGTTCCGTTACACGTTCCACGGCATAAACTCGCACAAAATATGAAAACCCGGCTTCGAACCGGTTGTCGAAATGGTTACGAGTTTTTTGTAAACCCCCTATTTTCCCGGAAGAAACACGGCAACTTCAGTTTTCGCACTAAAACGAATGACCATAGCAAAAACGTGCGCCAAAAGTGAAACCTCATTCTCAACCAACTAGCAAAGCAGTTACAAGTTTTTTGGGAATTCCCAAAACCGGCTTTAGGAATAGCCAAAATCCCCTCACTTGCTCGGAAACAGTACGGCAACTTCAGTTTTCCTACTAAACCCAATCGTTGCTACTAGTTCAGATACGCGTTTTACCACAAAACAACGTACCGAATATGAAAAACCCCCACTTAACCGAAATCAGTATGGTAACTTCAATTTTTGTACTAAAACGAATGACAATTAGTAGTTCCGTTATATGTTTCATGGCATAAACTAGCACTAAATATGGCTTCGAACCGGTTGTCGAAGCAGTTACGAGTTTTTTTTAAATCCCCCATTTTCTGGAAGCAACACGGCAACTTCAGTTTTCGCACTAAAACGAACGACCGTTAGTAGTTGAGATACACACTTCATTGAAAAAACGTGCGCCGAGAGTGGAAACCGCATTTTGAACCGACTAGCGAAGCAGTTACAATATTTTGGAAATTCCCAAAATCGGGTTCGGGAATAGCCACAATCCCCTCACTTGCTCGGAGACAGTGCGGCAACTTCAGTTTTCGTACTAAAACAAATGACTGCTAGTAGCTCAGATACACGTTTTACCACAAAATCGCATACCGAATGTGAAAAACCGGTTTAGAACCAGTTAGCGCAGCGGTTCCGAGTTTTTGGGAGTTTTCAAAATCGGCTTCGGGATTAAGGATTTCAAACTAATTTTAGTTCTTATTGCTGGCAATTTATATTTATAGTGGCAGCACTGCATTTACTTTTTGCTGCTTATGAAAATAGAAATTAGTCTAAGTTGGCAGCAGCAGCAAATGCTGTTGTATTCTACTTTTGACAGATTGATATTTGCTGTCGGCTATGTGTTTAAAGCTTAAATCAACTAAAAATGATGTAGTTGCTTTTCTTGTATTCTTGGTATTCGTTTTGTTATTGTTTGTTGTTGTGACTTGCTTATTGCTCGCAAGCATGTGTCTGAATGTGTATATGCGAAAGAAATACATTTGAACGATTAAAAAGTTTATGTCGTTTGAAGAAACTGTAAAGATATATAAATAGCAGGCATGTCGGCAGCAAGTCAGAAAGTAAGCAAATCTAGTGTTTTAGTACACAGTGTACTAAAAGTGTTTTAGTACTAAGTGTAAATAAAGTTGTGAATTATTTAAGTACTGTATAACGAACAAGTGTGAGCGTCATTATTTCATTTACAATTGTAAAGTTTTTTTTAGAAGCAAAAACGTAACAGTACTAATATATCACCGCATTCGACATAGAGCAAGATACACGTTATCGAATGAATTGTATTGTGTTAATATAAAAGCGTTAACCAATTTTTTGTTTGAATTCGTAGTATTAGGAAACATATGGCTTTAAATCCATTCCATTTTGTTTAAATTACCATCTGATACGCAGCATTTGCAGTAATCTACACGTATCGTAACGTTATTCGACACGATAGTTAATTCAATATCGTATGCGGTGATTAGACCAATGTTTGAATTTACAATAAATGTAAAAATCGTATTAATATAATTAGGTGTTGCCATATTTAAATGAAAAATTGCGAGGGGAAAATGTGGGGAAATATTTTTTGATTGTAGGAGCAAAAGGTGATTTTTATGCACTATGGTAGGGATTTCACAAAAAAATCTGCTGGCAACGCTGACCTACCTACTCGTATGCAATAATCACTCATACGGTAAGGATGCCAAGTAGTGCAAACATACAAAGTGTAGCTAATATAAGCGTGTTAAAAATGTCGTTGCGTGCGGCAGTTCTATCATAACTCAAAGATATAGTGTGCGATTTTTTATATAACAGGACAAAAATCTTTGTAGTTTATGTCGTTTGAGCACGCAGTAGAATTTTTTCTCAATGTGCTGTTCATAAAACACAGACGAGCGCTGGTCTAAAAATTTTAAATGGAAATCACTCAAAAAATTTTGTAACTTTCATACAAATTTTCTAGACGAGTTGGTCACCTGTATTCTAGGAACAGCACGTAAGCCTTGGAAAATTTATTTAATATAATATTTCTTAATGATTTACCAGAAACAACAGAGAAACTTGCGAATGTCATTGCATTTCATTGTTGTTGGAACAAGTTTGCCTGCTTTGAACCTTTCGCTGTCATATTTACCTGCTATAAATTCACTTTGTATTAGAACTATTTAATTAATGGTTGGTTTTGTAAAGTAAAGGACTTATTTAAATTAAAAATACTGTTAAGTACTGTAATAGGTTTTGTGCGGTTTTCTGGTGAATACACACCAAGAAGTTTGTTTTTGCCACATTAAAGAAACTGTAGCAGTTTTTTATCATAGAGAAAAAAGCAAATCAGTAATAAAATACTTTTTTTTTTAAAGTTGTTCATAGTTAGTTTTAATAACCACTGCTCCCTCACAGCTTCAATTTCAATAAGTTTGTGTTTCCTTTCACTTTTTTTCTGTTTGTAACATTTTTCCATTAAGCTTAAAGTTCTATTTATAAGTTTGTTTGTGTTTGGCTTAATATGCGAGAGTGTGTCAGCAGAAAAATAAACCAGATTTTTTTTATGTCTATGTGTTTAACTGCACTTGTGACATTGTGCGAGTATTTACCACTACACATATGCAGCAGCTTTCATTGTTAACGACAATCGGCAGGAAAAAAAAAGACTGAAAAACAGAAAAATAATTGAAACGAAATAAAAAAAAAATCGAAAGCAACCTGCTAGAAATAGAACGACAACCGTATAGAAAACCGTAAAAACCTTAAAGTTAAACATGCCAGCAGTTAATTGTTTTAACACCTTTTGCTGCTGCTGATTTTGATGTTGCTGCTTATAGTGTTTGAGCGTGTGTTTGGGTGAGTTTGCACTTGTTTTTGATTTGGTTGTGTTTGTGTCTCTTCCAACTAGTTTAAACATTTATAGGAAAGTTCACATGCTTGTGTATTCATATGAATTTCAGTTCATTTCATATGAGCAAACGTATTTATGTGTGTATGTATATGCATGTATGTTATTAAGTGTAAAAGTGTGTGTTTCTGTATAGTAGTTGTATCCTTAAATTTTATATTTTGTGTTTGTTATAGTTTTCCTGATGATGTTGTGTATTTTCCTCTCCTGGCTTCCTTCCTTAACAGCAAGCCAACCATACAGCCACGAATGCTACACACAGCTGCAGTTTATGGTAGAGTAAAGTATTTTGTGTGGCTTTTATTTTTAAGAATATTTTAGTTGGAAATCAAAGAAAACGAAAAATTTAAAGGATAAGAAGGCAACAAAAAGAAATAAAATTCCAATATCGTCATGATTTTATCGATAGTTATTGTGCAGTTGTTTTAAATGTGATTTTAAACTTTTTTGTAGCAAGTTAAGTGGATACGAAATAAAAAGGAAACGAAAGTAAATTAACAAGAATTAAGCTTTCTTTTGATTTCTTTTCTTCATTTTTTTTTTTTTTTTTTTTGTCTTTAGTTGTACGAGTTTAAAGTTAAAGAGGAAATATTTATGTATTCCACTAACCCGTTTTTAATTTGAATTTAAATATTTCCAAAGGCATTTTAATTGTTTGCTCACAAAAAGAACAAGCAGTTGGAAATACTGTAAATGTCCAGTGATGACGGCTACAGTGACCCTCAAGTGTGATCTGAGCAGTTTTAATAGCTCTCATGTTCTCTTAGAATTAATTTGCGGCCACAGAATATATAAGGCATATAAGGCATGTGGGCTCTGTGAGCCATTTTTTTGGGCACGTTTCGGCGTGTGGAGTTATTATTCTTTTCCAACACTGTGATAAGGCTTGAAAAACTATCTATATCCCTATCTTCTAGTGTTTCCATTTATTGGCTAAGTCTTCAGCTATGTTGTTGCCATTATTGGACTCATGCCCACGTACCCATTTTAGGGTCAGGTTAGAATGTCTCAGGGTCAGGTCTAGAGACGTCCGGCATTCCTGAACTAGACTAAAATTAGTGTATATTCCAACCAGGGTGTTGAGAGCGGACGTAACCTGACTCGGTGATGTCATATCGAAGATTTTTTTGATATTTTTTCTGTTGGTGAAATTGTTGTATATTTGACCATGAATCTGACAGAGGATACTTCCCTGAAGGAAATATGGAGTTAAATATATCCCTGTCAACATTTTTGTCAACATTTATGGTGTCTTTCTGGTGACACTGTCAATAAATTTGTTCCTTGTCTTTTGTTTTCGATAGATAGAGAATATTTTTTGTTAATAATTCCAATTGTTTTTAAAATTCGAATAAAAAATAATAATAATAAAAAGTGATATAACAGAAAGTTCATCGCGCGCTTCTTCCATTTTATGGTCAGTTTAATCGACCTACTGAGGCTTCTATTCGGGCTATTGTAAAAAAATTTCGCACCAAATTTACATTGTTGGACATTAAACCACCAACACACTTACGTAGAGTGCGAACTGTAGAAAATATCGCAGCCGTATCGGCCAGTGTTGGTGATGACCGTGAATTATCGATTCGGCGCCGTTCGCAGCAATTGGGCCTCTGTTACTCTACTACGTGGAAAATTTTGCGGAAAGATTTGGGTGTGAAGCCTTATAAGATACAGCTGGTGCAAGAATTGAAGCCAAATGACCTACCACAACGCCAAATTTTTGGTGAATGGGCTCTTGAAAAGTTAGATGATGATCCACTTTTTTATCGAAGAATTGTGTTCAGCGACGAGGCTCATTTCTGGTTGAATGGATACGTGAACAAGCAAAACTGCCGTATTTGGAGTGAAGAGCAGCCAGAAGCATTGCAAGAGGTACCAATGCATCCACAAAAAACAACCGTTTGGTGCGGATTATGGGCTGGCGGCATCATTGGGCCGTATTTCTTCAAAGATGATGCGAATCACAACGTTACTGTGAATGGTGAGCGCTACCGTGCGATGATAACAAACTTTTTTTGTCCAAAATGGAAGAGCTTGACTTGCATGACATGTGGTTTCAACAAGACGGTGCCACATGCAATGGACCAATTGAGAGGCGAGTTCGGTGAACAGTTTATTTCACGCTTGGGGCCAGTCAATTGGCCGTCCAGATCGTGCGATTTAACGCCTCTAGACTATTTTTTGTCGGGCTATGTTAAGGCTAATGTCTATATCAACAAGCCCGCTTCGATTGACGCACTGGAAGCCAACATTGCCAACATTATTCGTGAGATACCGGCCGAAATGTTGGAAAGAGTATGCTAAAAGTGGACTAAAGGGATGGACCATTTCAGGCGCAGCCGCGGCCAACATTTGCATGAAATAATCTTCAAACATTAAATTATATCGACCCAACTATCGATCCAAATAAATATTTCATGCATTTTTCTGAATTTTATGTGTTTTTTTTTTTTTTTAATTTCCGATAGTTCTTATAAAATCACCCATTAAAAAGGTAAAGGTTGGTAAAAAGTGCTAAATTAGTTAAATATTTTTTAATTATAAGCAATCACTATGGACATTTTCTACACATGGTGACAGCGTCTATAAGGAATCAATACAGTTTTACTATGGACATTTCCCACAGTGTGGTAATATCGTCAATAGTAAGTCAGTACAATTTTACTATTGACATTTTCTCCATATGGCCCCATAAGAACTACCTAGTCAATACTGACACAGTATACTGGTAGATTTCGTAGGACAAGCCTGTGTTAAATGTCAATAGTAGTTGGCATTAGTAAGGGTACAATTTGTCATTAGTACTGGTGACATCGTCAATAGGTAATCACTATAGTGTTACTTTTGACATTTCCTGCAGGGTTACCTTAATGTTTATCGAGCTTTTCTTTTGTCTCTTTTTCTGGTTTCCCTTTCAAATATTAGTGTTTAATCACTGCACGAAATAAATTTTTTTTCTAATTTTCACTAAAGTTGCTTACTTAAAATTAAGCTTGTGCTAGCTACCATCTAGCGTTAGGTAGCTTTAATATCAATCTGCTTTGATAATATGTTATTCCATTGTTCTAGTATTAGACAAATTCAACCTTGGAGAGGTACATAATTAATCAGCGCCTTGAAATTGTTCAAGCGTTTTATAAAAATGGACGTTCATACCATAATGCATTTCACTATTTTTACAAATAATTCCCAATATGATAGAATATATAGTATTGTTGCAGCAGACTTTTTTCAATCTGCTTTTTTCGCAGTTGCGTTTTGGATTTTTAAATTTGTTATATTCCCAAGGATAGTTCGTTGTTCTTTGCTTGTGCGTGTTCATTTTTATATAAGAAAGATTTTTTGTAATGAATCTCTCATACCTTTTTTTTATCATGACAAGGTCTTCGTCAAGGCAGATTAAATTTTTAAGGTATCTAAAATCATTATTTCAATTTGCCCTGGGCGAATTATGTCTTCTGCTAAGACGAAAACTTCTTTATCGTTTAAGTTGAAAAAAATAATACTGTTTTTGAAAGAATTTTGCTACCATGTAACTCAGGAAACTAAATGACATTCATTGCTTGTTTTGCTGTTGTAAAAAACTAATTCGTTAATTGATTTTCTGCAACTGACGACCACCGCTTGTTTGGTTTTGTGGCTGAGTGGTTTCCTACAAGGCGTGCCACGACGTATGATTAATAATCAATTTGTTCGCTCTGTGTGATACACAATTTGAGACATGTCAAGTGGAACAAACCAACAACAGATAAGATAAAATACAAATAACAGATATTATTTAAATTAATAACAAATCTAAACCACACTGACAATGTGTGTATTGTATAAAGTAAAATTAATTAATCAAATTATATTTTTTTTTGTGTTGTCAAAAACGTGCAATCTTTTGGAAAGTTGTGATTGAAGAACATGTTCAAAATGAATACAAAACACCACCACTGTGAAAAAGAAATCAGATAAGAAATCAATTAATACATATTTATTTACCTGTATGTAGAAAGTAATGTATAATTATCTGACAACATTCTTAAGGCAACATACAAATGTTAAAAAAATTAATTAAGAATTAGACCTCCAGGTTTTTGTTCCTCCGAACTAGTCGTGGCGGGCATATGCCACAAAAGGAAGTCATAATTAAATTACAGTTTCAGAAGTTGATCTAACGATCTAAGCAAATTCCATATAAATTTATAAACTTCATCTTTTTTACACCACTTCAATTTTTTATACTTCTATAAAAACACACTTTGAATTATAGGAAGTTTATACAGGAAGTAGTGTTTGCGAGCATTTGATATAAACGAGCATTTGATGAAAACGAGTTTTGTCTGTAATGCTTTGTATGATACACTGGCTTTCACCATGAACGGATGAGTTTTGAACAATGAATGCTTATGGTCTCGTCAAAGCCAAATCCATTAATAAATTAGAGTGGCAATAAAACATTGTAACATACTGCACACATGTTCCGAGAACGCGCGTTCTGAAACCGCAATGTGTTTTGAAATACACCTAATCAATTTTTAGGTGTTCTGAGGAACGCGCGTTTTATTGGCGCTTAGGAGCTTTTTTCGAAAAAATACAACATGTGCTTTACATATATATATATATATATATATATATATATATATATATATATATATATATATATATATATATATATATATATATATATATATATATATATATATATATATATATATATATATATATATATATATATATATATATATATATATATATATATATATATATATATATATATATATATATATATATATATATATATATATATATATATATATATATATATTAGAGCGTCTCGCCATATAGGCAAGAAAAAAAAAGTTCGCCGTACACCACCGAATACGAAGTAATGTTGTAAGACATTTTCAAAAAAAAATTTTTTAATTTTTTTTGCCGAAAGTAGGGGTCGCCAAAATACATTTACAAAATACATACATCGGATCTCAAAGTGTGATATATCGATGTTTTTGTCTCAAAGAGACCAATGTTTTGCTTTAATAGTCAATGGTATTTTGTATCCCATTCTAGTATTTACCCACCAGATCTCATTTTCTACCACCCTAATGTACCACCCTAATAGCAGAAAATTAAAGCCCGCAAAAAATCATTAAACTTTTGTTAAAGAAGTTTTTCGATAGTTCCAACAGAAGTGTTAAAAAAATATAATTTATGTTTTTTGCCGAATGTAGGGGTTGACTTTTTAAACAATTATCATATATTCGGTATTCACAGTCGGATTTTTTAGTATTATATATCGATGTTTTTGCCTAGTATCTTCTTTTTTAAATAGTGATAACCTCTTTTCGAACTTACCATAATATCTGTACCAATACAATAAAAATTCAAAGATCTGTGTATATTAAAACAATTTTATTTAATCATATTTTGAAATGACCCAAGTTGGCTATATTTTTCACGGCTTTCGAGCTTGGAAAAAATGTGGCCTAGGCGTTGCTCATCGGTAACAGCCATGGCAGACTCATGTACTACATGAACAAAACGCTCGGTGTTTTGAGAATGGCACGGATATTCTGTGAAATTAATTAAGGTTAGTCAACAAAACTATCAAACAAAGTTGTTTTTCTTGTGCTACCTGGTATCTCGATTATTTCTTTTGAAAACTGTAATGCTTCCAGCTGGTCTTGCATATAGAACTGCAAGCACGACGGCTCAGTCAATTCAAATTTGGTCCAACTGATCATATGGTAATATGAGTCACTTTCGAAGTCTATGAAATTTTTAACTTCTGCACCGTACATTTGACGAAAGCCTACTGCTGCTTCATTTCGCGCAGACCAAATCTTGTTATAGCCGTCTGAACGTACTAGCGGATCTTGGTCCGTTATCATCGATAACAATACATTCTCGGGGTGGAAAAAGTACGCGTTATTTTCTATCGACGGACGAAGTATCTGTTGAACATCTTCTGGCAATTGACGAATCCAAGATATATATTTAAAAACGTGGCGACTTCCGTGAATTGCAAGTGGTTGGCTTTTCACAAGAAACCAAAATGGCGCGTAAACTTTCATAACAAACTCAGCCAGTTTTTTCAATATAACTGGGGGTTTAGCGCACGTTACATAAAACCGGAGAATTCTAGAGGCAGTTGTCAACCAGCGCGCTGTGCTAATAGCTCCGGCTTCTCGCTGGCTAATCTGTCATCGCATTCTCCGGTATCGACAGTTCGAACCATACGATACAAGTACGACTGATCGCCTCGAATACTCCATCCTTCTATGTTTGCTGGCATTTCTCCCATTTCCATTCCTTAAGAAATCCGTTAACGTCTAACCGAAAGATGGATTTCCGGGTATAAAATTTTGTACGAAAAATTTCAAATCAATTTAAAATCACATTTCCTAGGCTCGACAAAAAACATGAATTTTTTTCTTATAGATTTACCGGAATTATGGAAATATTTCATAAGAACAGCCTTAACTATTAGAACGGTTATATTGAGGTCAATGAATATTAAAGATGACCATTGGCCTCCTCGAGACAAAAACATCGATATATCGCACTGTGAGATCCGACAGTAAATACAGAAAATCTGACAAAAATACTCAAAAAGGTAACCCCTACATTCGGCAAAAAACATAAATTGTATTTTTTAACAGTTCTGTTGGAAATATCGAAAAACTTCTTTAACAAAAGTTTAATGATTTTTTGCGGGCTTTAATTTTCTGACAATAGGGTGGTAGAAACTGAGATCTGGTAGGTAAATACTAGAATGAGATATTTGAGGTTAATGACTATTAAATCAAAATATTGGCCTCCTCAAGACGAAAACATCGATATATCACACTTTGAGATAGGACTATAAATGTCGAAGATATAACGAAAAATGTGGTTTGGCGACCCCTACTTTCGGCAAAAAAAATTAAAAATTTTTTTTTCAAAACTGCCTTGCAACAATACTTTATATTCTATATATATATATATATATATATATATATATATATATATATATATATATATATATATATATATATATATATATATATATATATATATATATATATATATATATATATATATATATATATATATATATATATATATATATATATATATATATATATATATATATACATATATATACATATATATATATATACATATATATATATATATATGTGTGGTAGTAATATAAAACGAAAAAAAAAATGACAACAATCAGAAAATTTTTTCACTTCAGTTTTCTTAATGAAAATGTGTAAAATTTTTTAAACTTTTTATTGAAATAAAAAGAAAACATATTAAATTTTAATTGTGAATAATTTTATTGCCTAGATTTCTTGCGTTATACGTTTCTCAGAACACCTGTTTGGCGTTTTGAAATCGAAAACGCTAAATTTAAGCGATTTGCGTTTTTCAGAACATGTATGCATGTTTTACCTTGAGGGCAAATATTTTTTTGAGGAGCTACAGTAAATAATAATTTAATATCAGCAATTCCTTATAGTACCGAATTACCCTGCCCTAAAACGATTTCTGCAGAAGTTGCCAAGATGAGGAAGAGGAGGAGATGTTCATTCATCACTTCGGTACATGCCCGGCATTGGAGCATGACCGTCTAAAATACATAGGCGAGCGGAGCTTCAACAGCCTATCATGTCTGGCATTGATCAATCCACGAACACGCGGTTCCCATCTACCTTTCCATCCATCTTACACTACATCCCTCTAACTCCTATTCATCTCTTCACTATCCCACTTTTCAGGCAATCACAAAGGGAACGATTTTCTGACCCAAGTGAGCTGGAGAACCTAAGCTATTTCGGGATATCCAGCAGCCTGCCTACCTAACCTAACCTAGCTCCTACCTCTCTATGCCCCAGAAAGCAGAGCTAAGCCTGCTCTCCATTGGGGAAGAGCTTAGGAAGGAGGTACACAAAATTTGTTTAGCTACTTGTACACACGTAGGAAAAACAGTTAATCAAAAACTTTTAGGAAAAGTATAACACTCGCTGCAATAAGAGATATTTTCTGTTGAAGGAAAAACTTTGTTTTTGTCAATTAACTTTGCTAAATCAGCGAATTTCATTTATGTGTAACATCAAAAAAAACTTAATTCAGTTAACAAACACTTATGATGTTTTTTTCACATAATACAAAAACGCTTTAAGGATCATTAAACTTTTTTCTTAGAATCAGCAAATATTTTTATTGAAATTTCTTAAAATTTAGCTTTTTGGAATAAAAATTTGTATTTCTGAAGCAAACACACTGTTGTAGTGTTTGCTAGTCAATGAATAAATAGATTATGGATTACGTTTCTATTGTACAGATTAGTATAAAGTGAAGTGAACGAACTGGCAACAAAATCAGTTTCTTTTAATTTCTCTACGGAGATTTCCATGAAAGTGAGATAAAAAGCTGTCAATATGCGCAAGTTAATAAACAGTAATTCACTGCTTTTACATAATCGAAAGAAACATTTCTTCAACGTAATGTTGCTTTCATTATAGAGTTAATTAATGGTCTTTTATATTAAGAATATTTTCAATTGTATGTCCTTTTTATGTGCTGATGTTTTGCTTTCTGTGTTCCCTGGAGATAAATTTGGGTAGAGTTCAATTATTTTTATGCCTTCCTTGATTCTCATCTTTTAATTAGAAAGTAAAACGTCTTCATGCGCCACAACTAGAAATTTGGCATTTGTTTTTGTTAATAAACATTTATATAGCTGCGCAAATAAACTATTATTACTCATGTACTAGGCTCTGCTATAGCAACCTGTAAGAGTTTATTGAATGCCGTAAACCGTACTGATTAATATATTATGTTCCCCCCAATTAAAATAATCCTTCAGTTTGTTACTCTGAACTAAATATTTAAGACTAATTTTATTTTTTAAATAATTATTAAAGAAATAATTCGTCGTAAATACGGGACTTCAAAAAATCCCAAAAAAAAAAAAAAAAATCTGCAAGCGTTAAATCCGGCGATTTTGCGGGCCAGTGTAAATCACCAAAACTGCTTGCGCAGTGTATGCCATTGCTCTGTTCTGTCTGAACCACATGTCCTCCAGTCCTAATTCGTCCAATTGCGGCAGAAAAAACTCGATTAACATGGCCCTACAGTGAGCATCGGCGTCCTTAAAAAAAATTTATTCAATTACTGCTCCAGCGTGAACAGCGCACCATGCAGTCTCTTTGAGCAGGTTTAATGGCTCCTCGTGCATCATTTGTGGATTTTCAGTACCTTAGAAGCGATAGTTTTGCTTTTTTTTATTGGACCAGCACTCAGGGGATGACCCCTACATAGGCAGTGCATTGTACCAGAACTAGGAAAATAGGTTGTGAGGAGGTGGAAAGAGGGAGTAGTGTTTGTGGACATTTGACTTGAACTTTCCAACGTTATAACAAACACGAAACACGTCTGCAGGCAACTTGTTCCACAGACAAAGCGTACGGCTGAAAAACGAATTCTCTCTGTAATGCGTAGTACGATTCACCGGGCAATCAACCACAAATGGATGAGCTCAGGACAATGAACGCGTGTTACGTGAAAACGTGCGAGTTTCGGGAACAAGATCCCTAATTTCGTCGGAGCAAAATTCATTGTAGTAACGATAGAACAGAGTAACGCACCCCACACTGCGTCGATGCTCCAGCGAATCAATAGAATTGGATACCCTACTGTCACTGATGAGCTTCTTCGCCCTCTCCTCCATACGGTCGAGTAACCCCAAAATAGACTTTGAGGCACTGGCCCAAACATGAGAGTAGTATTCCATTTTCGGTCGGATGGTGGTATAAAAAGTAAGGAGATCGGATGGAGTGAAGTACATCTTACGCCGTTTCATAAAACTCGAGACACTTGAAGGCTTCTTTAGAAACATGAAAAATGTGATCATTCCAGCGAACATCTTCATTCCAAGAACATCAAGAGCATCCGATTCCTCAATATTTATACCATCCATAAGTACAGGTGAAGCAGCATTTGCGGTCGTTTGTTTGTGCGTTAATAAGCAACATTGGCTCTTACGAGCGTTAAAGGCGACCCTGTTTTTACGACCCCATTCGGAGATTAATAGAACATCACTATTCAGTGAATTGTTCATATTTTGCCTCTTGGCAGCGATCTCTAATAGGCTGGGCCTATAACTAACAGAGTACGAGTGACAAATGCTGCTGTCATCCGCGAAAGAGTGGATAGGGTGGGAAGTTTGATAGAGAAGGTCGTTGAGGAAAATAAGAAATAGGGTAGGAGAAAGAACGGAGCCTTGCGGTACCCCTGAATTAATCTTGAACTCGTTTGATGAGACCCCATCTAATTATAACAACTCGTATAGTGCGGTCCCTGAGAAAGCTCGATATAAACCGAGTGAAGTCATCACCGACACCAAAAGCCGTAAGCTTTGCCAGTAGTGCACCATGCCACACTCTGTCAAACGCTTTTGAAATATCTAGAGCCACCACCTTACTTGCTTGTTCACGTATCCGCTAACGTGGGAATGAGCCTCATCGCTTATTATGATTTTGTTCGTAAAAGCGTCTACTTCGTCCTCAAGATTGTGGCGGCGCTCATTTGGCTAATATCATCTTCTCGAATTGACCAATAAAATTCTAAAGGTTTAAATAAAGTTAATCAAAAAGCTGAACCGTAGTTTTTATTGTAAATTAGAGCCAAACGACATCGGATGACCTCTTTTGGCCCATCTTGTATTTATGCATCTACTTAAGTACATATCGCTTCTTTATAGCAACATAGTCATAACTAAAAAAAGCATGTATCGAGAAAAACGCATTTTAATTTTTTAGTTTCCATACAAGTCTTAAGCGGCCCATACATGTTTCAACTCAGTTGGCAACTGAGTCGGTTGTTGTCCAAATCAAAGCGTGTATGGCTTTGTCAGTTGATTAGTTTGGCAGTTGTCGAGTTGGTTGAACAAAAATTAAAATGTTTTGATTTTTTCAAGTTAACTAGCAAGTCTTTCAATTCGATTGTGTTGTGTGTGTTCGAGTCTCTTGATCAGGTCTTAAAATTTATATTTGCTGTGTTTTTGCAAAGAGAACATTATATATTTTTAAAATTGTCTATAATTTCATTGAATTTAATTGTTGAATGAAAATCTTTCAATTCAGTTTATAAAGTATGTGGGCAATAATCAATTCAGTTGAAAGACTCAATTGAATTGAAACGTGTATGGGCCGCTTTAGAATTTTTTTTTTAGAAAATATGTCTGAAAGTAAACAGCTTAAAAGTAATTTCAATAAATTTTTTACACAATCCAGAAGGTGGTGCTGTTAACAATTCTGCATTGTTAACTCGAAAAGCTTATTTTTGGACATATGACTATGTTGCGATATGTACTCATTAAAATTTACTTGCCGCAAGAAAAAGTCAGAGATTGAGCCAGCATTATTACCACAGATTCTAGATGTATCTTTAATTTGACATTCGTATTTAAGGTGGATTTTTTTTCTAAATTAAATTGTTTACTGCACCAATTTTGCCCCAAATATGGTATTAGTCCAAATGCCTGTCTGCTTCGTTTTAAACCATTTGATATTTTTTCATTTATAATTGCAATCGAAAACATAAAAAATAAATTACTAAAATTGTATTAAAGTTATCATTACTGGATATCATGTGGTTTTCCTTGTTGTGTGACAAAAATAAAAATGACATTTTTTTATAAACGAAAAAAAAAAAAACAATACTAATAACAACATCTATAAAAGACAATCTCAATACTGTCAACAACAAATAACTACCATAAGCTGGATCATTATGTCAACAAAAAATATATGTAAAAAAAAAAAAATAATAATAAAAACAAGAAGCCAAAAACAAACACAATTTGAAACAATCGAATGCCGGCAATAGAGAGTGTATTCCGCCAACATAATTGGAGCCGAGGTGATGCTGCTGGGTAGATTGTATTAACACACAAATAATTGAACATTTTCTTCTTTTTTTTTTTTTTTGTTGCTTTTTTTTTTGCTGTTAAGGCAATAATGTTGTTTTCCCCTGTTGGACCATGAAAACAGCACACTGCGAATTATTGAATGCAAAGTGGTTGTGGTGCGGAAAAGATATTTCAATCGTGAGGGGAGTAAATGGCTAAAAGCTAAGCGGATTAACAGTGTTATTTTAAGCTCACAAAACGTAAGTGGAATAAATTAATGAGTTTTTCTTCTGTTCGTTATTTGTATTTGGTTTGTAAAGTTTTTGATATTTTTTTTTTCCTTCTTTGCTGTATATTTTTATTATGTGCTTTTTTCACTTTTTAGTTTTTTTTTTTATATATTTGTTTGTTTAATTGTAAAGCTTTTTGTTGTGGCTTTATGTGTATGTTTTTTATTTTTTATATCTTTTTTTCTTACATCCTTTGTTTTTTATGTGTGTGCGAATAAGAGTAGATTTTGTTTTAAAAAGACCCAAGACCCAATTGGTAACATAACATAATTGGATCAATTTTACTTGAAAATTTATAAGATAAGATCTACGACGAACGTAACGTAATTTAAAGCTTTGATTTTACACTGTTGTAAGTAACTTAAATAAAAGCGCTAACATTGCGCCATGATCAGTGTTGCTCATTAAGCTTGTCGCTAAATTAGTCTGAAAGCACCGAAAATGTATTGACTAATCAGCGTTGTCAACTTTGAAATTTCAAAACTCACCGAAATGGAGAAAAAAGGGCGTTATTTCAAGACACACGCACCGAATTTTGAATTTTTCTTTAAATTTTCAAAAACTCATTTTGTATTATAAAATGTATAACATTTTTATATTAAAAACACGATAATGAAACAATCTTTTAAGCGCCTATTATGCAATCAAACTGGGTCTGGTACCAACGCTTGATTGCATCCCATCAAATTCGTTCAATAGCTAGAGTTCGTGTTTGTCAAACTTAGCCTCTAGTACGACTCCATTAGTTTTTTTAAGATAATGGTATCTTTACAACAATTATAAAGATCAAATTTATTATTATTTAAATATAATTATATACGCTGTCGAACGAAATCAGTTGTACTTTTACTGCCTATTATTATATTATACAGTCGTTACTGCAAAGAATGAACTAAGTCGAAAAACTTACGATTATCGGATCATTAAAAGTTAAAGAATCGCACTACAAACCACCAAACTCTATTAATAGCAATTCTATCAAACACAGTGTAAAATTTCATAAGTGTTTTCGTAAGCGAACAGTGAAAATTAGTTGGCTAGAATGGGTGTCATTAGAAAATTTTGTCAGAATTACAACAAATAAGAAACGTTTTCAAAAATCAACATTTAATGCAAACGTTTTGGAAATACTCTATAACTTAATAATTGAATAATTTATCAATTACCAAAACAGTAACGAATTCACACGTCTTCATAAATACGAACTTCACTATCTGTGTCTGCATCCAGTGTAATGTTTGACAAGCTTGGCTTGACCGTTTAATAGTAAAACACGCTGTAATTCGCTAATTTTATAAAGCGAAATGTTTCTGTTTTCTTTCGAGTATATGTGTAATATAGCAAGAATGTCTTACTTTCTACATATAATATAGTGTGTTTTCAACATTATAACCCAGTATTCTGATTGTGCTCTGCAAAATGAAACGTAAAAATAAAGGACACTAGAATACTTTTTTTTATATTAAAACAAAAAGTTGGGTTGAATTTAAAAAAAAGCGCACACCGCACCGACTAACGAATTTTTCGCACAAATAATTTTAAAAAGCACCAACGCAAAAAATGAGCAGTATTTGTTTTTAAGCGAACTTTACTGAGAGGCAATAAAGCTGTCCCTCGTAAGACAGAAAGTCAAAATTCGATTTTCCAAAGCGTTGACGTCACGCTATTTGTGTTGGTCTCATACATTTTGACAGATAAATTACGCTGGACGCGCTAATTTAGAGGGCTCAATTAGACGTGCTCTCTTAAATGATTTTACTTAAAAAATCAATTATAAAGACACGTTCGATAATGAATGCATGATGTTTTATAGCGTGCAACGCTCAATGTTTACTAGTCCGAAGCTATGCCGAATTAATGATTTTTAGTGTAACCAACAATTTACTACACTGTTCAAAGTATTTTGGACAACTTAAATTAATTTAGTTTCCTTTTAGCAATCACTTGAAATTACAATTTACGACGACGGATTGATATTGAAGCTACCTAGCACTAGATGGCGACACAAACACATTTTTTTATGCCCTTCACAAAAATATTAATTGTATATATAAGTTTGTGATTCAGTTAGTAATTTCTACAATTCTCATTTGCGACCCTAAAAAGGATATATATTTAGAATCAGAATTAATAGAAAAGTCGATTAAACGATGTCCATCTGTCAGTCGTTGAAATACCGTTTCTGAGAAACCCATTAGACATAGAGGCTTTTTTTCAGCATTCTTTTACCCCACAGATTCGTGGGTTTGCTATTGAAATTCAGTAAAATCGCTTCACATATAGCTGAGATGTAGCCGAAATTCCGAAAAATCCATTCTTTTTTGAAATTTTGTGTGAAATTTTTTTTTTGTTTTGCTGCAAACTTCACACAATTATTAAACATTGGGATTATAAGACAAAAATAATTTTCCCCGATATCCGTCCATATATACCCGGGATATAGCCTAAACCGGGTTTTTAACGGAAATGTCGCATAAGCAACTTTTTTTGCTTATTAGCAGTTCTGGTAATAAAATAAGGTTATATAAATATAGCAAATGAAAATTTCCGATATCGGTCCATATATACCCGAGATATAGCCTAAACCGGGTTTTTTAATTAAAATATCGCGTAAACGAACTTAAGCAACTTTTGTTTTAAAGCAGCTTTGGTTATAATAGGAGGTTTTTCATATACAAAAAATTTTAATTTCCGATATCGGTCCAAATATACCCGAGCTATATCCTAAATCGATTTTTCCATGAAAATGTCGTTTACGTGAACTTAATTTTTTTTTTTTTTTTTTTTGCTTAAAAGCAGTTCTGGTTTAAAAAGAGGTTACTAAAATTCAGAAAAATAAAATTTCCGATATCGGCCCATATATTTACATACATACGAGTATATCCGAGGTATAGTCTAAACCGGTTTTTTCTCTGAAAATGTTGCGTAAGCGAACTTAAAAAACTTTTTTGCTTAAAAGCAGTTCCGGTAATAACAGAAAATGAAAATTTACGATATCGGTTTATATACACCAGAGATACAGTCTGAAGCGGTTTTACCGTGAAACAAATTTTTTTTGGTTTAAAGCAGGACTGATTATAAAATATTGTTATTTAATTACAGAAAATGAATAATTTCAATATATGAAGGTCTATATGTACCCGAGATATAGCCTAAACAGATTTCTTCATGAGAAAATTTTGTTTTGTTTAAAAGCAATTCTGGTTTTTAAAATACAGGAAATGAAAAATTCCGATATAACCTAAACCGATTTTGCCATAAAAATTTCCATGAAAAAGATTACCTTTTTGGCATTTTGATTACAAGACAAAAATTTTTTTCTCCAATATCGCTCCATATATATCCGAGCATATTTAGTTCAAATTTGTAATATATACTATATATTTACGCGACTATCGGGAAGGGTATTTTAGATTCATCACAGCCGAATATACAACACTCTTACCCATGATATAAAAAATACAAGGTAGTTTCATTCTCTTTTTATTATTTGTAATAAGGATTTTTGAAGTTTATTTTTAGAGAGAAATATAAAAAGGCGTTGCCACACAGTTGAATAAGGGAATTCACTCATAGAATGGATTTTTTCTGAAATGTGTAGTGCATTGTTCATATTAGAAAAAGCTGGAAATAATAAGCATTCAAACGAATGCCCATTTTAAAGAAAATATTATTACATTTAAAAGAAAATACTTTTTAGATATTAAAAAGAAAGGGAAAGGTTTGATGCTTGTGGTTTAAAAATATATAAATATTTATTTCTACTAGAATGGCCGCGGATGCAGCGACAAAACTAATGCACGTAACCTTGAATATTCTTCATTACATACAATAAGAAAAACCTACGTCCAAAAGATGTCATTATTTGTTTAAATATCAAAGTAAGCATTTGTTTATATATCAAAGTCGTTTCCGTGCCTTCAAACTTATTCAGGACGTGACTTGTAACTTCTCTAACAAATCGCGCGATATAATTATTCAGTACAATTGCAACAAAAAAAAAATTGACATTCACCACAGCGTTATATTAAGAATTATAAGCCGTTTTCGTCCCCGAAAAATCAGTAAACGAGATGGCCAGGCAATAATGCGTTTGATAAAAAAGACCGATTCGTGCTGTCAAGAACCATCGCCACACAATTGTTATTAAATGTTACCCCCAGAAGGATTCAAAAGCAGGCTGCAGAAGGCGGACCAGAAGCATACCATACAAAAGTGTAAAAAAGATCTTTATATCACGGAAAAATAGACTGGCCAGGTTGGAATTTGCAAGGGAACACATTAATTTGACCACCACACAAAGGAATTCCATACTCTTCTCCGATGAGTCCAAATTTAATTTAAAAGATTCTGATAGATTAAGACTGGTTAGATGACCGAAAAGCCAATGTCTTAATCCACGTTATACTAAAGGCACATTGAAACATAGTGCCGGTAGCATTTTAGTCTGGAGATGTTCTTCAGGACATTTTTATATATTTTAAACTTATGTATGTATTTTATTTTAAAATTTTTTATTTATTTTTGTTTGAAGTCACAATTTTATTATTGAAAACAAGGGAATGTATAAACTAATACGGTAGCACAATTTTATGGAAAATGTCACAATCCTTATACTTGTCAGATGGTGATTGTTAAGGAAAATTGAGAGAATAAAACTACCTTGTATTTTTTATATCATGCTCTTACCTATTTATTTAATTTTTTTTATTTATATCGAATATATTTAAAAACATTTATATATAAAAAACAAAAATGACCACCAGTTTAAAAAAAATTTCAATTGAATTTAAAAAAAAAAATGTCAAATAATTGGGATCAATAGAAATGTAGAATAATAATTCTACAAGAATACCATCCACATCCAATCAAAATACTTCCTCGCACCGCTTAGATATCTGAGTGGCTACATTTTATTTTTAGCAAATAATGTGAACTTTCAGTATAATTCATTTCATTGTAAAAATCCCATTCACTCAAAAGGATTTTTCTTGGGAAAGTTAAAAATGTTCTAGTTTATGTCCTAGCACATGTTTATCTACTGCGCATAATGTTTAAGCTTTACGAATACTAAAATATGTACTTAAAACATTTATTATTTAACTTTTTTATTGATTGTAGTTAACAAAGTAAAGCCGAACGACTCTTGTGCATTTCCATCATTAAATCAACACAACAGACCATAATTTCCACCTGGGTTGTAATTGCTTCTACTCAAAGGTTTTGTTTTTCATATCGTTTTCAACATGTTTTTTTCTGTTTTCTTTAGTAGGATTTTATGCCACGTACTATCATTATAGTCACCATTCATTGAACCATTATGTTGCATGTATTAATTCTGTTTTTTTTTTTCCTTTAATCTTATAAAGCAAATATACATATGTATGGACATACAGGAGTATTTACTTACATACATAAGTAGTTGTACATTTATCCAAGTACTATTTGTGTGGCAATTTATTTTATTGTATTTGTTTTTTACTACAATGGTCATCTGTCCTTTTCCGGTTTCCGCTTTACTTACTTTTATTTGTATTTTGTAATTGTTATTATATTGAATTCATTGTAGAAGAAAAGAGCTTTTGTAATAATTTCGTAGTTGCTTGCTGTTTCTTTAATTTCTTTTTATATTGAACTTACACACATATATAGTGGATGTATATATTAATATATAAATTTTATTTAGAGAGCTAATATCTTTAAAAATTGGTTTGTATTTTCAAAAATTATTTGTCTTGCTGTAGTAGTTTTTAGTTCAATATTTTTTTCAGTGGATTTTGTTAAACTTATATAAGTATATTTATATTATGTAACTCTTGTTATTCTTGAACTGTTTATTAGTTGTTATGCAAAAATCGCCCGACTATTGCTTCGGCTTCAGTGAAACCTGGATATAACAAGCTTCTTTATAACGAAAAACGTACACGCAAAGAAAAGACACTTTGATATATGATTGCAACAATATTAGTATATATTCCAAGTTAAGAATCCTCCAAATGATTCTGATAAAAAAATAGTTTAAGGCGCAACCACAGCGCCTGAATTAATTTTTATTACCTTCAAATTTAACCTTTACTAAATAAAAACTTCAACACAATTTTATTTCAATTGACACAATTTTATTAATGCTCTTATTAATTTTCACAATTTGATTAATTAATAATTAAATACCGACGAGTTCGCGAGCGTAACCGAGACTGACTAAATTGTTGTCCAAAAAGTTCCCTCATCGATTGCCTGATCACGTTGCACCAACATGTGCCAATATGCAGACGCTAATTCAGCAAAATTGTTTTCTCACGACAGTGCAAGTTGTAATCAGACCGGATGCGCGTGTTGAAATTATTAAAATATTAATTTAAAATTATTAAAATATTAATTTGCTGATTAAGCCAAATTAATTTGGTTGGCAGCGTTAACGGTGTCGTTAACTCCTCCCTCCTTAAATATCTGCGTCCCGCAGATCACATTTTTGGGGTTGCAGGTAGGATCAACTGGCTGTGGAACTTTGACTGTTGGCAGGTTAATTCTTCTAGTTATCTTATGCCACAAGACTCCAACGCAAATTCCCATTGCGATAGCGACACTAATGTATGTTCCAAGCGACATATTTAGTTTTAAACCAAGATACTCAAGCTTGTCCATGTTGTGCAAACTTATGTTATGAACTTGATCGATGTCCACAAGTAGCTTTTCGTTAGCCACGCTCGTTAGGACAGGGGGAAGTGGCTGTAGCCTGGAAACAGCTGTGCTGGAGAAGGTTTCGTTATTGATTAAAACACTCTCGTTATATAATTGTATCAGGTAACTGCCATTGAGTGTTTTTGTCTGACTCTGCGTTTTCAGGATACCCTCGAAGTTCGTTATGAAAATAATATCAGTTGTTAACATTTCTGTTACTTGCTTGGTGGTCATTTTGTAGCGACAATTCGCATTCCCTCCTTTGAGAAGTCGTGGTATGCAGGAATCTTCGGCTAGTTGGACTAGGGACGTTTGTTGGCAGACAGTCACTTTGTTAATGTTTAGACACGGGGTTTTCACTCCAAACGTTTCATCTTGGCTTATGAGTATTTCGTTGAACGGTAGTTCGACTTGTCTACCCCTTCTTATTGTTGTCCTAGTGATGAGTCGGTGGTAAAAGTCTTTTTTCAGCTTTGGAATAGAAAGGACATACAGTAACAGTGACCCGTTTGTATATATGGATGGATTTCCGTATTCGATAGCTTCTATGGCGTTAGCGTATGGCAGTGTTTCCATTTCGGTAACAATATCTTCGACTTCAGCCCTGTTTAATAAGTTCGTGTTGACAATTCCTCTTTTGGCCAATTGGCAGGCCCTTACTATTTCGTTGATAGTATCTTTCAGGATGAGAACTTGATTCGTTGTGTCCTGCCCAATTCTCTCGGCTTCTTTTCCATTGCTAATCTCGTTCATTCTAGTAATAAGTTCATTGGTTTTTTGAACGATCTCTTTTGTGGTGTTCAAGAGTTGTGCGTTGATTTTGTATTGCTCGTTATTGTTGCTAATTATTGCGTTTTGACTTTTTAAAATGTAGTTCCAATCTGCGGCATCTGGATTGCCAGCGATCCATTTCCATGCGGAGCCTATCCAGTCGATTGACCTACGCGTTCTGCCCCGTATGGCTCCCAGCTCGATGAGTCTGTCTTGTATTTGTGTAAGGTGATAAACAATTATTTCTTTAGTCTTGCCAGGCGGCATGTAATTCTGGACCAGCGCCGTTACATTATTCGCAATTGCTGCATACTCATCTAGGTTGATGACGTGAACCAATTTAAAATTGCCATTAATCGTCCAAGCGTTGCCAGCTCTCACCGTAACGATAGGGACCTCATAGCGATATATTTGTTCGGCTCGTAGAGTGATAATGCTCATGTAAATCATAATAAAAATACTTAGTTTGAAAATCATTTTGTCTGAAAAATAATTAATTTCAAATGATATTAGTGGTCAATGAAATTCGGGCAAAGCCGTTTTTTTCTTCTTTTTTTATTTTCTTTTTTTTTGTTTTTTTCCTTTTTTTTGTATATATATTTTTATGCTTATTTCTGATAAAGAAGGATATTTTATCTTAAAAAAAAAAAATAAAAATTTTTCATTTTTCATTCTTATTTTAGTTCGTTATATTTCTTCGTCAGTCAGTTTATGGATCGCTTCTTGGTTCACTTGGAACCCCAAATGATGATCTTATACCTTGCCGCCATTGCATCTATATGCCTTGATGCAACTCGCCAGTGCAGGCATCAGTGCATCATCGGAAGATTGTCCAGGCCTGAGCTGACGTTCTCTATATTGTGTTATATGGAAATTATATTGGACTTGCATTCATGTATTCATAGAAATGCTTTTGTTTCATAATCTTTCGTATTACGTGCATTAATTATTGCATTAAATGGGAATTTATTTGATGCGTCAATTGCGCTTTTTCTCTTTTTTTTTTTTTTTTTTTTTTTTTTTTTTTTTTTTTCTTTTTTATGTTTCCTTGTATTCCTTTTAAATTTTTTATATTAATCTTTATATGCATATGTACTTATCAATATGGTAATGAGCGCTGCCTTTAGGGAGTCGAACCCCAGTGCCAAAGACACTCACCAAGTTGTTTAGGCAAGGCGCTTTATATTGGATACTATTTTGTTATCCATTATGTTGCTTTTGATACTTAGAGTTGAAATCTTTTGAAAAAAATAGAAGGTTTTTGTTATTTATTAGACTTGTTTCAAATTTTTTATGTGAGCCTTGTGAATCCTTCTACCACTTACCGTGCGTATTGTAACTCTGTTATCTTTATCCACGATCTCTTTTCTGAAGACTGGTTTATTTTTTGCTTTAACGTTTTTTATCCTAACAAAGATTGCATCACCTCTCTTAAATTTCTTTGGAGATGTTCGTTTCCTATTTATGCGCTTATTTCTTTCCCTGGCATTTTTCTTAATTAGTTCCCTAAGGTCCTTATTAATTTTAGAGCGAGCTTTAAGCAGTTTATCAAAATCGGATGTTTTTGCCCTGTTAAAGAATACATCACTAGGTCTCTTTCCCGTGACGGAATGTATAGTATTATTGTACCTATCGACTGCTACATATATTAACTCCTGAACACTTAATTCTTGCTTTTCTGCTCTTAGGCACCTGTAAATTTCTATAAGAGTTGAGTGAACACGCTCTACTTGTCCATTCACTTCGCTTCGTTGCGATGGTGTCAAGTAAATTTTTATCCCTAATCTTTCGATGAAATCCCTAATCAAAGGACTGAGGAAACTACTCTCGTTGTCAGTCACTAAAATCTTGGGTGCTGTAAAATAATGCAAAATTTTCACTAATTTTTCTCTAATATTTAGAACAGACCTATCGCTTATGTGGAACAGCTTAACGAACTTAGAGAACTTGTCGAGTACAGACAGAAATTTTTGATTTTGTATTTCCATTATGTCCATATGTAATATTTCACATGGCATGGTTGGAGTGGGGGTGTCTTGCAAATGAGGTTTTATCGGATTTCTGTCGTACTTGTTGCTATTGCATATTTCACAACGCTCAGCGAATTTCCTAATTTGGGCGTACATGCGTGGAAAATAGTACTCGTCTAAAATTTGTTTTCTGTTTTCCCTTGCATTTCTGTGTGCTCTGTGGTGCTCCTTCTGAATTATTTCGAATTGAAGATTCTCTGAGCTCACGTCCTTGACTTCTTTTTGAGCAATTCTTATTTTGTATCTTGAGAAATGCTGTAAATACAAATCCTGTAAAACTGCCAAATAAGATTCTGGGACTTTAATGCCGTTCACCATATTGGGATTCAGTGTTCTCTTTAGTACGTCTGTAAGTTTCTCGGCATCCCAATCAGGTGAAGAGACATAATGACGTAGGAAATGCGCATGTGGTGTTTCGTTAGACTGCAATTCGGGGCCTATTTTGATTATGATCTGGTTTCTGAAAACGTTGATTGGGACTTCCACATGAGGAATTAAATCAGAAGCATCTTGCATCGCACTGTGGATAGTAGAACCTGTTGATTCAGCGTCATCATCCCTAGTTTCTGATGCTATTCTTGTTGCTTGTGAATCCCCTTCGCTGGCCGTGTCTGTGGATACATCGCTGATATGGTTAACGCTAGTTTTCAATCTAGAGAGTGCATCTGCCACGACGTTTGATCTACCAGGTTTGTAGATCAACTCGTGGTTGTACTCCTCTATACGAGCTTTCCATCGCTTCAATTTGGCATTGAAGTTCCGATTACCTAGCGCGTAAGTAAGTGGCTGATGGTCAGTGTATATTTTTATCTTTTTTGCTCCGTATAGATAATTCCTTAGGTTGTCCAGCGCCCACACGATGGCTAGCATCTCTTTTTCATTAGTTGCGTAACCTTCTTCAGTTTTGTTTAGCGATCGGGATATGTAAGCGATTGGTTTGTCTTTACCAATCTCTCCTTGGGAGAGGACAGCGCCAATGGCATAGTTAGATGCGTCGGTCGTAAGGTTGAATGGTTTGTCGAAATCTGGGAAAGCAAGCACTTCCGCTGTAGTCAAGAGAGTCTTTAACTTTTTAAAGGCCAAAAGTGCATCGTCCTGTAAATTTATTGGAACCTTTTTTGACTGACTTGCCTTAACCTGGGCGTTTTCGCCTCTAGTCAAATTAGTTAACGGTTTAGCTACCTTTGCGTAGTCTCTTATAAAACGCCTATAATACGAGGTCATTCCTAAGAAGCCTTTGAGCTCCTTAAGATTATTAGGGGGGAGCAAGTTCTCAATTGCGGTCACTTTCTTGGGATCTGGTTTAATTCCATCTGCACACACAATGTACCCTAGAAATTCTACTTCTGTCTGCATGAAATTAGTTTTTTCGATATTGACTTTTAAATTTGCGTTTTCTAATTTTTGAAAAATTGTCTCCACATTGGTAAATAGTTCTTCCTCGCTACATCCGAACACAATTATGTCGTCAATGTAGACATAACACATTTTTCCTATATATTCCTTCAGGACGTCATCGATCATCCTTTGGAAAATTGCCGGTGCATTCCTAAGTCCAAATGGTAAGCGAAGAAATTCGAATTTCCCGTTCATAGTTGAGAATGCCGTCTTCGGAATGTCCGAGGCTTTCATAGGAATTTGGTGAAATCCTGAGGTTAAATCAATCGTGGTAAAGTATTTGGCATTACCCAAGCTTGCTAGGGTGGCGTTAATATCTGGGATAGGGTATGTATCGGGAATTGTAACAGCATTTAATCGTTTGTAATCAACTACTAATCTGTACTGTTTCTCGCCATTTGGTTTTGGTTTTTTAGAAACAATCCAAATGGGAGAGTTGTAAGGGCTTTTTGAAGGACGTATTATACCTTCGGATAGTAATTCAGCAATTTGTCTATCTACTTCTTTTCTCATTGCGGCTGGGTATGGATAGCTTTTTGAATATATAGGCTCCGATGTGGTTGTTTTTATTTCTGCGCGGACGTTCGTGGAGATGGCTTGATTGCTATCCAACGGTCCAAACAGTGATCCGAATCTAGTAATCATTTCGTTAATTTTTATCCTAGTTTGGTCTGGCATGGATTCACTCAGAACATAATTTAAACTATTTGACTTTTTTGTCCCCAGAGGTATTTTAATAGTGTCCTTGATCACTAGCAGATTCATTTTCCTATCAACTACAGCTCCGAGTACCTTAAGGGTATCGTCGCCTATAATCCCATCGAAAGTACTAAGGCCTGGTAACAAATAAAATGTTATTAAATCAAATATTCCATATTTTGCAAAAAATTTTCCGACTATCTTCCTAGTTACTTCAATTTTCCCTCCTGCGGTTTTGACACTGATTGGATTTAATAACGGTATGCTTCCGGCGGATAATTTTAGACTACAGAAATTCTTGTTCGAGCCGGTATCGATCAAAAATTCGAGTTTGGTGTTATTACCTGTAACATATTCTATGTAAGGTAGGGTGGATGCCCCTCCTTCATAAAATTTTGTTCCCTCGATGCCGAATCGAAATCGCCGAGTGTTACTTCTTCTTCAGGAATTAATTCCGCGTCTTCGACTGCTGTGTCTAGATGGAAGACACGAAGCTGTTTATCCTTCCTAAACATTTCGCTTCCCCTTCTTTTTTCCGCTCCATTAGGACGGTTCATGTAGTTTATTTTCCGAGTTTGAATGGAATGATCCATGTCCATCGGCTCTGGTTTAGTCTGTGGAAACCTTGGGTACGGAACTGGTTTGTTACTTGTATAGGATGGTCCATTGTTGTGGTAATTGTTCCTTGCATTATTTGAAAAATTAAAATGAGGTCTAGGAGGTCTCGGAGGTATTTTGACGACTGCGACTGGTGGATTAGTCGTACGTAGCTGCGACCTAGGGTGTAGTATGTTGTTCCTCATTGTAAGATTCTGGAGTTCTAGGCATGCAGAGTAGGCCTCTGGCAAGGTCCTTGGCCGTTGTATTATGACCATCCTGGACAATTCCGGGTTAAGGCCACGGATAAATATATCTAGTGCTCTATTCCTGTGGGTAGTCACCAATGCATTAATCGTTTCTTCGCTGTATGCCTCCGTTTTCAGCTTATTTATTATAAGGGATAGCTGGTGATTCACCGTTGAGTAGAATTCGTCTACTTTAGACGAACCCTGCGAGAGTTGATTTAGCTGATGTTCGAGGGTTTGTACATCCCTCTTGTCAGCATAATGGAGCGACAGAACTTTTTTCACCTCCTTCCAGTCGTTATCAAAAATGTTGTATGACACCAGGGCGGCATCAGCTTCGCCAACTATTTTCTGGCGTATACTCTGTAAAATGGACCTATAGATTGGTTTGTGCCTAACTATTTCGAAATCCTTAAGCACCATTTCTACCGCATGAACCCAGGATACGTAGTTCAATGGATTTCCATCGAATGTCCGAAGTTCTTTTACGCTATCTGGAAGCCTACATATTGAATTCAGCTCCTCTTCAGTCCTGGGTGCCTGCAGTATTGCAGCGGTTTCCCCTTGGTCAGCTCCTACATTGGCAACTCCCTGTTCTAACGAATCTAGTCTTTCCTTTAAGGCTCCTATATCCCTATTTTCCTCAATTGCCCTAAGTCTAGTTTCTATAATTTTCATCTCTTGTAGGAGACGATTTACGGCACCCGTTAGGGTGGTGAGCGTTCCCTGCATCTCCTCCATAATTATTATAATGGTTACAACAACGGATAAGGGTAAAAGGATATTTAGACTCACCTGGTCTTATTTCTTTTCGCTGTATACACCACACTTCTATTTTTTCCAAATTTTTAATACTCTGGCTCCTTTTTTGGCCGTTTACTTTTCCTTTTTTCTTTGGAACAAAAAAAAAAATTTTTGATATACAATTTTTTGGGGAGTATTTTCCTTTTTTTTATATTTAATTCCCTCTTTTTGCTTCTTTTTTTTTTTTTTGAAAACAATCTTTTGATAAAATTTTAATTCCCTTTTTTTTTATGAATTTTTCTTTATTGGAATTATATATTTTTTTAACTTTTATAAAATTTTTTCAATAACTTATTTATGCTCTTCAAAATTTTTCCTTAATTCTTTTTTCTCAATTTTCATTTAATTATTGGAATTAAATTTTTCTCTTTAAAATTTTTATAAAATTTTTTCAATAATTATTTTTATAGCTTGATATTTTAATTCACTTTTTTATTAGAAAATAAATTTTTTGGTAGCTTCAAAATATTTTAGTTCACTTTTTTATTAGGAATAAAATTTTTGCCTCGAAATATTTTAGTTCACTTTTGTTAGAAAAAATTTTGTTAATGATCTTTATATTTGACACATATTTTTTTTTTTTTTTTTTAAATAAAATAAAATAAAAAAAAAAAATTTTTGGTTTTGAGCCTCGGTTGCGCGACGCGACGCGACCCGATCAAATGGAGAATCCTTTTTCTTTTTCTCCTCGCGGAAGCTCCGTATGGTTCCTTTTTGGAAATCCGCTTTTATAATCGCGGATACCTACTGGGGTACGGTTGACTTCACTTTCGCTCGAGTAACCTTCTGTGATTTGTGTATTAATGATCACCAGGAATACTCGGTTGGCGAAGGAGGAGTGACTTTTTTATTTTTATTATAATTTTTTGTTTTATTGATCCTGGAGTGCTCCGTAGAGATCGCAGGAGTGTTATTAATTTATTTTGTTTCTGGAGTGCTCCGTAGAGATCGCAGAAATTCTCTTTCGTTAATTAGAGACCTTAACTCAGGTCCCTGCTCGGGCGCCAGTTAAGAATCCTCCAAATGATTCTGATAAAAAAATAGTTTAAGGCGCAACCACAGCGCCTGAATTAATTTTTATTACCTTCAAATTTAACCTTTACTAAATAAAAACTTCAACACAATTTTATTTCAATTGACACAATTTTATTAATGCTCTTATTAATTTTCACAATTTGATTAATTAATAATTAAATACCGACGAGTTCGCGAGCGTAACCGAGACTGACTAAATTGTTGTCCAAAAAGTTCCCTCATCGATTGCCTGATCACGTTGCACCAACATGTGCCAATATGCAGACGCTAATTCAGCAAAATTGTTTTCTCACGACAGTGCAAGTTGTAATCAGACCGGATGCGCGTGTTGAAATTATTAAAATATTAATTTAAAATTATTAAAATATTAATTTGCTGATTAAGCCAAATTAATTTGGTTGGCAGCGTTAACGGTGTCGTTAACTTCCATACCATTGTTTATTATTATTTGTTGACACCTAGGTCAACATATTATTTTATTACATTTATTACATTTTAATTTATTACATTTATTGACATAAATAATAATAAATAAATTTATTACATTTTGCTTGTCACTGTTGTAACCTACATTTAAGGTATTACTAAAAATCGCAACTCTTGCAGCTATTTAACATAATAATAATTAAGGCATTTATCGCTTGATTTCCGCATTAACCAAGAAAAATGTTAAATTGCAGAAAACACAATTGTTGTTGAATCAGTCCGTATTAAATTTCTTTTGTATTTACTTAATTAATTTGTATAAAACCAATTGAACAAATAAACTATTATGTCAGTAATAAAACCCATTTTAAGGCTAACATTGGGTTCTTCAGGTTAAAGTGCTTGAAGGACATTCGACAAATAAAATAGGTTTAATACAAGTTCATGTGCTTGTGTTGAAAACTATTGTCAAACTCAACATTGTTAAATACTCTATATTATCAAATTAATTATAGTTAGTTTCTCTATTAATATGTTATTATTTATATATCTGTAATTCTATTGTTAACATCTATAAATTTCAAGATATGTTTACATACAACAATAGCAATTTTGAAAATTTTTTTTTAAACAATAATAGCTTTTATCACACCCAATAGCAAAATATATGTTTTTATCATATATATAATACGCCAAATCATATGCAACAATAGTAAGTTTACATAATATATTAATATTGTCGTGATTAACAATATTTTCATTCTAATCGTTGACATATAATTTTGTTTCAATTTGATATTTTCCTTGGAAACAATAAGATGTTGTGTGTGTTTGTTTAAAAATTAAAAATATATATATATTTGTTCAGCTATATAAAAAAACATGAATTTGTAAAACAAATACATATTGAGAACATAGAAAGGTAAGTATTTTTTAATATTAAGATAAAAACATTCCTACATATGTATAGTGTATCCAACAACACATGTAACCATATTATTATGATTACATATGACTTTTGACATTTTGATTGAAATGCTTAACAAATATTATTTGTTTTATTGCAGCTAATGGATATATCAACATCAAAGAGGAAATTCTGCATTAATTCCGTTTAGATGCATTCCGATTATTATTACTTTTTTTTATTAATTGTATTTATTTTACACGTATTACCAATACAATACAATAAAGTTATTTATGATATAAGTATGGTTAGTTAATAAGATTAATATGGTTATATATGAGATCGGTATGAAAGGTTAGTATAATTGAGTATGTTACTTATTATTACAACACACCACTGTTAAACCAAAATATAGTATTGTTGCGTCGAATATATTTGTTACAATACTATAGTGCATCCACTCAATGGCCGTATAATTCAATAATATAATACAATAATGGTATGTTGCCCTTAAAATATTATTGTATCAACCATATATTTTTTTCTACGTGTAGGTTTTATTGAGTCCCTAGAGAAAACCTTCAAACAAAAGTTTAGCAAAAATAATTATTGATTGAAAACAACTATTTTTTTATCAACAACAAAATACGATATCCAAGGTTATTTTTTTGACATTTATGTATATGCATACAAATTATTTTTTCAAACAAAAATTTTATTTTTACTATTATTTTTACTACAATTTTTATTATAATTTTTTCTCTTCGAAAACTTTATTGTACGATAGCAATATTCTTGGACGTGGAGAAAGCCTTTGACTACGCAGGTCATAATAGCATTCTATTTAAGATGATACAAATTGGCTTTAGTTCCTATATTATTAAACTACTTAAGAGCTATTTTTCACACAAAAAAATCTGTAGTAGACTTTGCTAATACTACCAAACACTTGTATTTGTTGGTTTGTTATAGTTTTTTCTATTGCGCTGTCACCTTATAGAATCTTAAAGGCCCATTTAGCCGTAAATGTAGAAATGTAAATGTAGTCGGAACAGCTGATCGTTTTTGTTATACGAGAAAATGCTTATCTGACTGTAATAAAATGCTAACCTGTAGAAAATAGAATTTCATTACACGTTTACGTGGCAAATGTTGTCAGTGATGGTATATATTATTGTGAATGGCAGGATGGCACAAATCCAAGTTTTCGTACTATTTGTTTATTTGATAATTGAACTGTATAAGTAGTTAAATATGAACACACACACACAGAATATTATTTATTTATTATTTATTTTATTTATTAACAAATAATTACAAATTATATGTTAATATTTAAAGAGCAATGGCATCATAGGCCTTCAGCTCCTTCAATGTTTTATGAATATAAATTTGTTAGAATAGTTTCATAAGGCGTTAAAATTTTCTTAAATTTTATCATAAATGTTGGCTTTTTTTTAGGAATTGGGAAATTCGTAAAATATTTTCTTTGGTTGGAATGGATAGGAAGGATTTTGGATCAGTGTTCCCAAAGATTTGATTACGAGCTTCATTAAATTTTGGACATTCGTCAAGAAAATATAGCTGGTTGGCGGACAATCAATGTTGATTAGGGTTCCGTGAGATATTTTTGTGTGCCCAAGTCTAAGACGAGTGAATTTGACAAGGTCCAACCTGCTGACGTCAGGGGACTGAAAGTTGTTAAGTGATGTTTTATTACTATTAATTCTTTTATACCATGCTGAAGTTCTTTCGAAAGTTAGATTTCTATCATTGGTTAGATAATATGTGTAAATTAATTTGCTTATATCCTTGCAGTCTGCGTTTGTGTGAAAGTGGAGAGGGAATTTTGTTGCGGTTTTGGCGGCGTTGTCTGCGAATTCGTTACCAATAATGCCGCAATGACCCGGTAACCACAGCAACAAGATCTTCGGATATTTTTCTATGAGAATACTCCTGATTTGTGTTGCATAAATATTATCATTGTTGGTATTAAGGATGGATTTTACTGAAGACAGAGAATCTGTGCAAATGACGTATTTGCCTGCTTGCGATGAAATATACAGTATCGCTTGGTAAATAGCAATTAATTCAGCGGAATGTATCGAACTAAATGATGGTAATAAATACCTTTTTATAATTTGATTTTCTGTGGTAACGCTAAAAGATACTGAACTGTTTGTCTTGGACCCGTCTGTGAAGATAAACTTGTGTGTATTAAGTTTGTCTTTTGTTTCGTTGAAGATGGACTTGTATTGAAATGAATTGGTAGAGTCTCGTGGTATCTCGGTCATTGATGTGTTGCTTATATTATTATTGAAATTCCAGGGGGGATGTTTTGTTTTCGATGGAAGATTAAGTTTAAGCGGTATATTCAATGAGCGGCATTCTTGTATTGCTTGGTAAATAGCTGAAGGGATCTTAGGTGCTTTTTTTGATTTAATAAGTTTGTTAACTATTTGTTTAAGAGGGGAAGATGTGTCGTATAAGATATTTTTAAAGAGTTTGGCCGTAAGGATATTTCGTTGGGTTTCAAGTGGTAGAGTGTTAGATTCAAATAGAAGATTTTTTATAGGTGTAGTTGGAAATGCTCCCAGAGCACATCGAATAGCAGAGTTCATTATTGTTTCAATTTTCTTTAAGTTGGTTTTGGCTGAAAATCCATATACAGGTAATAGGTAATTAATTTTGGAAAATAAAATTGTTTTGGCGCTCAGTAAAATCTTAGCTTTCATTAACAGCTTTAATTTGGAAAAATTCCAAAACGGCACGTGCCTAGAGAAGTTAATTGGGACCTCCTGAACACGAAAACGCTGTAATGTTTTTTCCTAAGTACCGGTTTTTAGATAACGGTAATTTTGTGATTTTCGGTGTATGGTCCCACTCAAACCCTTGTGGAGTCCAACCATAAAGTCCGATCGAGATAAGTGGCATATCGTGGTATTTTTTGGAGGTAAACAAGTGTTATTAACTTAAAATTTTCATTTGTTTTTATGCTGAAATTTTAAATTATTCTTAATAACGTTAGTCTCTTTATGAAACTAATTTTTAACAGCTTTAAATTTCATCATTATAATTTTAGCCATAATTTTCTAGCATCCGAAAAATCAAGAAAATAAAATAAATATTAGTTGGTTTTTTACGCACCAACATGCGTTGTTTTAATTTTTCAATTATGCTTCCCTTTTTCGAAAACTAATTGGATTTATATTTCATTTTATATTGAAAATTTTAATTTCATTTTATAATATTTCACAGAATTTTTTAATCCCATTACAATGAGATTTTTTTTTTGCTGTGTTCAATATTCTGGCAATAATAAATTTGCGTTGCAAAAACCAAATGTCCATTTATCTCGTAATAGTTTATAATGAAATAAAACATACTCGTACATAGTTAAAATAATTTGAAAATTATGTTAACAAAATAAATTTGCTGTATATTAAATTTAGACACGCAAAACAAAAGTAAACATAGAGATTTTGGGGAAAAATTAGTTGGTTGGATAATATTTTGTCAAAAAAAATTTCGTTTGAAAAAGCTTGTTGATTTTTGAATATACTTAGAAAAAGAAAACAATTTAATTGTGTTGAAGAATTAATTAATTATGTATGCATTGCTAAGCCAAAAAATTACGCTGAGCATAAAAACTGTATACGACTACATTTCAGTCAAATCTAGTGAGTTATTATTTCTTCTGGAAGCAAAATTCTTAAAATCTTTTGTTTAAAGTTTGAACCTTATTCATATGTATAGGGTGTTTTTTAAGCCCGATAGAACTTGAAATTGTAAAAAATAACACAAAAAATTAAATTGTAATCAAAATTTTTTTTTATTCGAAAGATCAATACGTGACATTAACATTTGAAAATGATTTCGGGCATATGGGCACCGCGGCTGTTCTTGACGAAGCGCATTCTGGACGTCCAATTTTGGGCCACTTTTTCGAGCACTGCTGGCCGTATGTCACGAACAACACGAACAATGCTGGCCTCCAAGGCGTCAATTGTTGCTGGTTTATCAGCATAAACCAGTGACTTCACGTAGCCTCACAGGAAATAATCGAGAGGTGTCAAATCGCACGACCTTGGAGGCCAATTGACAGGTCCATTTCTCGAAATCAACTTATCGCCAAATTTTGATTTCAGTAAGTCGATGGTTGCATTCGCCGTATGGCACGTAGCGCCATCCTGTTGAAACCACATCTCCTCCGGATCAATGTCATCCATATTTTCAAACAAAAAATCATTGATCATGGTGCGGTAACGATCTCCATTGACCGTAACGCGAGCTCCGGCCTCATTTTTGAAGAAATAAGGTCCGATGATGCCACCAGCATGAAAACCGCACCAAACAGTGCATTTTTCTGGATGTAATGGAGTCTGTAGGGTCTCTTGTGGATTGGTCTCACTCCATATGCGGCAATTTTGCTTATTAACAAACCCGTTAAGCCAAAAATGCGCCTCATCGCTGAACACAATTTTGCGATAAAACAACGGGAAATCGAAGACTGATTTTCAAAGTAAATTTGGATAATTTCGTAGCGTTGTTCAAGCGTGAGTCTATTCATGATGATTTGTCAGAGTATACTGAAACAAATAAAAAAAATGTTTCATCAAAATTTAATTTTTTGTGTTACTTTTTACAATTTAAAGTTCTATCTAGCTTAAAAAAACTCCCTATATATGTTGGCATATCAAGACGTAAAAACTGACCAGAACAGTGTTTACAAATCGTGGAAATTTATTGAGAATATAAGCGCTGGCGGTTCGCCTAATCGCTCAACTGAACAGCTCATACAAAATATTATAAATCAGCAAACGTTTTTTGATGATTAGGTTATTCATTTTACCAGCTGATCAAAAAATAATCAGCAATGGAGAGAATGAATAATTTTGACACTGAATAATAATTTTTTCACTCAAAAATCTTCAGTGAATTTTGGTTTCTTTTACATATTTTAAGTTGAAAAAAATTAACAACAGGATTATGTATGAATATTAAAATTATCTGCTAAACAACTTGTGTGACACAGTTAGTTTGACAAATCAGCGCAATAAAATTCATTATTTCTTACACAATCACATTTTAATGAAAACTGAACTCTGTGTCTGTCGCTGAATTTTATTTTGAGTGTTCAATGATCAAGGGGTGCACACTGGCTTTGGTACATTTTCTATATTATTACTTCGTGCTCTTATTGTGCTTTGTAAATTGAGCAGAAAAATTTTGTAACTTGAATAAAATAGTATTCAACACGATATAACAAAATTTTTTTCTTACATTTCGGTGCCACCGAAATTTAAAAAACGCACCGGAAATTTTAAAAATCGCTGTACGCACCGTCTTAAAAATTTTACGCACAAAAAAGGCGCAAACTAAATGTAAAAGCAAAATTGATGATATACCAAGCCTTTTTTTTTCAATTCAATTATTTGTTGTATCTTCTAAAAGAACTAACAATAAGTATGCAAATCTTAAAACTAAAAATTCATTAATTAATGTAGAAAAAAAAATTTATTAATATTAAAAAACTTTATTTACTTAGGTCCAGCCAATGCTAGACGAAAAGTTGTTTCTTGCGTGTATTTTGTTGGTAAATCACCTTTCCAACGCTCTGATGGTTGCAAGGGTGTCCATCCTTCTCAGTCGAGTGTGGCCACCAAAGTTAAGGATGCTACGTGCGAAAGGATTCGGGTGAGACTCCAGTCTGTTAATGTACCTTATCGCGTGTTTTGAAAATTCATCTTTCACTAAGGGTACACCTAGATCCTTGTGAATTCGAGAGTTTTTAACATACCATTATAAAAAGAGATATTTTATTTATACCCTTTTTATTAATATTTATTTGTAGGCGTTTAATATTTTAATATTATACAAAGTAATTCAATTTATGTGATGTGTCATGGCCGGTGGTTGAGTTGAGACTGCTCTACTATTCGCTGCACACATGTATTTTAACCGTACTCTCTCACTTTTTCTCTTCTTCTCTTACAGTCGGCCATCCTGTAATTCAATCGACCCCGATTGGCATATATGTCTTCATTCTCACGTTCACTATCCTCATCGTCATCGCTTAAGTATTCCACCTCGATTTTTGGTAAACTGCACCATAATTTCATTTTGTCTGATGCATAGGTTGATTTGTAATGACGTTGCTTTCGGCTGGAACCTGGAAGATCTTCTACGATGTATCTGTCGTTGGCTAGCACTTTTGTGATGATGAACGGGCCTTTATAGCGTGGCTCCAATTTTCGCGATCCTCCAGTAGCTGCTGGTTCGTTTTCTACTAGTACTAAGCTTCCTTCTTTGTATTTCTTCGGATGTGCGTGTTGATGATCGTATCGTTGTTTTGCTTTACGTCGTTGTATATCTATCTTGTCGGCCGTGTTGTTTCGTACATTTTGGAGTTCGTCGTTGCTCAAAACTTCAGTGCTATGAAGAATTAAAACAAGTTTATTTTGCAGAATGTCTCTTGGTTCGAAACCAAAGAGTAATTGTTGTGGCGTTCGTCCTGTTGTACTGTTTTTCATGCTGTTAATCGCCCATTGAATTCGACGTAGTTGTTCGTCCCATCGTTTATCTTCCTTCGTAGATGGTAAGAGCATGTTTAAAATAGTGCGATTGGTTCGTTCTGCGTGACCATTTGCTCGTGGTGAACGGACGGCATATAAAATATGTTGAACATCGTTGTTACGGCAATAATTCTCAAATTCATGTGACGTAAATGATGACCCACGGTCAGTGACAATTCTTGTTGGCATACCCAAGTATTCGCTTACGTCATTCAAAACGTTAATGACGTGTTTCGTTGCTGTGTTCTTGACGGGTTTTATTATCGTAAATTTGGTAAATGCATCCACAATCACGAGGATGTGTTCGTTACGTTTGGACGATTTAGGAAACGGACCTAGGTGATCCATATGCACCGTATGGAAAGGTATTGCAATAACATTATCGTAATGATATGCACCTTCGCGTTTACCACCTGGAACCTTATTGAATGCGCAATCAACACAAGAGTTTATGTAGGATTTGACGGCATTTCGCATTCGCGGGAACCAAAAATGTTTTTGAATTCCATTTAACGTTTTTTCAGCTCCTAAGTGGCCTGCGTTGTCGTGTTGTTCTTGAATAATGCGCCACCGGAGAGCCTTAGGAACGACCCATAAATTATTTTCACCAATTTTTCGGAAAAATCTTTCGTTCTTTAAAATAAAGTTTTGACACGTTTCTTTATCACGGGATTTCAATTTTTCTATTGTTTGACGAGTTGCATCATCCTTAAGCTGCATCGTAAATAAGAAATCGTTTTCATTCACAGTCGTTTTGGCAACCCGTAATGTCGCTGGTTCTAGTATTCGTGATTCTTCGTATGGTGCTCGGCTTATTTTTCTTTGAAAAACATCGAAATATTCGAAATGTTGACCGTTATAGTTATAAACTAGCTGAATATTTTTATTTGTAAATACGTTGGTACCTATAATAACATCTGATGAAAACGTTTCATCATCAGCTACGTATAAGTCAGTTATGAGTTCAACGGTATCAATATTTAAATGGACGTTTATTTTTTCGTTTAGCACTGTTGTGCCGCCACATACACCGGTAATCCGTATGTTGCATTTTTCTCTATTTCCGTTGATTTTAGCTGCCTTTGATCTTTTAATAAGATTACATTCGCTACCTGTGTCTATTAATGCAAACATTACGACCCCGTTAATAGATATCTGCTTTTCTGAAGAATATTTTCGAACAGTGTTCGTAGTACGTAAATTCGGCTGTCCACAGTTCACTGGTTTACCCATTGGATGAACCCGTTGACAGTCTTTACATCTCGGTTTTCTCTGAGGCTTTGGGCACGCGCTGGAAATATGGCCAGCCCCGGAACAGTTGAAACAAATAATCGATTTTCGTTCAGGTTGTGGCTTTACATTATTATCGTTTGGCTGTTTCACGTTTTTATTACCGTAGTCGTTGCGCTTAAATGTTGGTGCTCCCCTTGCGTTGTAGGAACAATTTGCAATATTGGCGAAATACTCGTCTAATGTAGCCCTCATTTCCTTCATTGATTTGAAGCGTACCGTTGCGATGGCTAATTGTAGTTCGCGATGTCTCAGACCTTCACGTGTGTATTTAATAATGGCTGATTCGCTCAAATAATTTCTTTTGCCCAACGCGCTCATACGGAAACAATATTCGTTTATCGACTCACCTGGTTTTCGAGTTGCTGTTGACATTTTAAAATTAATATCGGCTTCGTCTGGCTCGATACCAAATTCTACTCTTAGGGCTGCGGCTAAATCGTTCCACCTAACATACAAGGCGGAAGATGCGTCTAACCATAACTTTGCAGGACCTTTTAATTTCGTGAAAACTGCTAGCATTAAACATTTCTCGTCAAAATTATACGCCTCAATCGATTTATCTACACGATCAATAAATTGATCAACACTAAAACTTTGGTCTTTCGTTGGATCGTATTCGGGTAGCGTATCGGCAATTTCCTTAACACTATATATATTATGCGGTCGCGATTCTCTATCGTTTAATGGCACCGGTTGATTTAATCGTTCATCAGTGTTATCACGCGCTTCATTTTGTCGTTGTGAATTATTATTTGTCTGTTGTTGAACTATTGACATAACATTTTCTATCATTCCACGCAACTCACTAATTTGAGAATGCAAATCCTCTTCTAACTCTGCTTCTTCGTCCTCAATTGTTTCAGAACCGACATCTGCTATTAAACGGCTAACTAGCTCTGTCTTAGTACCGACCGTTGGCAACTTTCTTTCGCGGAGAAGATCTTTCAACGTAACGACTTTGAGTGAAGATATTAACGGCATTTTCACTTTAAAATCACAATCTTTTTTTTCCAAAATATACATAAATTATTTAAGATTTAGTGCGACAAACACAAAATTTTTCTTTTTCCACGGTTTTCTTTTATTCGAAATTTATTATAGTTTAAATCTGATCGTTTTAACGTTTGTTCGTTTCTATGCACTACGTTTGTTGTTTTCTCTTTTCCGCTAAGAACTTTCCAGAACTTGTATTTGATCGTTATACGTTTATTCGTTTACGTTTATTCTTCTACTGAGAATTTAATACACTTATTCAAATCGTTCACGTTTTTCGTTTGTTTATAAACTTTTTTTGAAACTTACATCACTTTCGTTCATATTTATTTGCACAATTTACGTTTTATTCAATTCGTGTACGTTTTTCGTTTGTTTGTAAATTTCTTTGAAACTTACATCACTTTCGTTCATATTTATTTGCACAATTTACGTTTTATTCAATTCGTGTACGTTTTTCGTTTGTTTGTAAATTTCTTTGAAACTTACATCACTTTCGTTCATATTTATTTGCACAATTTACGTTTTATTCAATTCGTGTACGTTTTTCGTTTGTTTTGTAAATTTCTTTGAAACTTACATCACATTCGTTTATAATTATTTGCACATTTACGTTTGTACCTTTTACGTTTATTCGTTTCACTCTTATTCATTCGATTGTTTTACGTTTGTTTTCTTCATTTGTTGCGTTTTTATTCGTTTGTTTGATTTACGTTTTTCCGTTTAAAAATTCTTTAAAAACTCACATTCTCGTTTGTTCGGCTATTCGTCTTTATTTTGCTTGTCTGTATGTTTCACGTTTGTTCTCGTTCGTTTTTTGTACATTTGTTTGTGCGCTTTATGATTGGTTTCCAACTTAAAATTCAAACATTATTACATACACTCGATCGTTGTACATTTATTTGTTTTTGTTGGTTTATGTATTCTGCGTTTGTTTTTGGATAAACTTCTTAAACTTATACACATTGGATCTTGTTGCGTTTGTTTGTTTTTCGTTCGTTAATATATTATGCGTTCGTTTTTCAGTTTAAATTTTAAACTTTTACACATTGGATCATGTTGCTTTTGTTTGTTTTTATTTTTGATTTTACGTTTGTCTCCAAAATTGTAGACAATTGATTCAAACTCAAATACACTTAAGCGTTTTAAATTTATTTTATTTATTTTATTTTGTTCGTTTTATGCTTTACGTTTCTCTCAGCTTGTAGACACATTTGGTTCAAACTTAAATACACTCAATCTTTTTAAATTTATTCGCTTTTGTTCGTTTTTCTCTCAACTTAGATTTCAATTTATGTATATCAATACACTCGCTCGTTTTTTTTAAATTCCCGTTTTTTGCGTTTGTGGATTTTATGTCCGTCTCTCAACTCGTAGACGCTACTACACTTAAACTTATGTATATACGCATGTTCGTTTTACTTTAATTTCTTTTAATTCGTGTGTATGTTTTACGTTCGTTTTTTTACTTTTTTTTCTTTTACGTTTGTTTTTTCCTTTTCATATTCACAAAGAATTTACATTCCTGTATATATAAATTTATACGTCACTCGCGTCATTTTTCTATGATTTCAAAACGTTTCTTTTGATGGAATTCATCCCTCTTCTGACCTATAAAAAGAGATATTTTATTTATACCCTTTTTATTAATATTTATTTGTAGGCGTTTAATATTTTAATATTATACAAAGTAATTCAATTTATGTGATGTGTCATGGCCGGTGGTTGAGTTGAGACTGCTCTACTATTCGCTGCACACATGTATTTTAACCGTACTCTCTCACTTTTTCTCTTCTTCTCTTACACCATGGAGCTGCAGTAATTATACGGAGAATTTTATTCTGGCGCTTTTGAATTTTCTCAATGTTAGATGCAGAGGCGGTACCCCACAATTGAATTCCATAGCTCCATATTGGGGTTAGGATTGCGTTATACAACAAAAGTTTGCAATCTATCTTCAAGATAGAATTTCTGCCGATGAGCCAATTTAGTTGCACCGCTTTTAATTTCATTTGAGTGACTTTAGCGTCAATGTGAGACTTCCACGTGAGCCTACGGTCGGGATGAATACCAAGGTATTTGACTTCACTGTGCTGCGGAACAATGTAGTTGTTGATTTTAATAGCCGAACAAGTTTTTCTACGTAGTGTGAATAGTGTGGGTACATTTTTGTTCATTTACTTTGATCTTCCAAAGTTTCACACATTTTTCCAATATAAGAATATTTTTTTTGTAATTTTTTTTATGGTAATTTATAGTCTTCATGAACACTGATGAAGGTTGTGTCATCTGCAAAAGTTGAAGTGTGAATTTTGCAGCTCGTTGGCACGCCTGAAGCATAAATCAAATGTAAAGTTGGACCCAGTATGCTACCCTGGGGAACTCCAGCTTCGATTGACTGAGCCGAGCTTTTGAAATCACCTTCCTCAACGACGTATTTCCGGTCATATAAGTAGCTCTCTAACAGCTTGTGCGTATTTGCAGGCAAGTTTAATTTTATTTTATGAGTTAAGCCTTTGTGCCACACTTTGTCAAAAGCTTTGGAAACGTCAATGAATGAATGAAGCTGAGCAATATTTTGTTATCTTCGACCGCGTTTCTGGTAACATTCACCAGCCTGTGTGTCTGTTCTATGGTGATATGTTTAGCCCTAAAACCGATTTCATGGTTAGGAATACATCCTACTTCATTCAAGATTGGTGTCAACTTCGTCATTAGCAATTTCTCGAATAGTTTTGAAATTGTTGGCAATATCATAGTAATGACATACACCTTCCACTCAGTAGGAAAAAACTCGAGACGTTAAATATTTTTAATGCCTCAAAGAACTGCATATATATGTATAAGTGAATGTGTATGTGTATACATAACATACTGGTATTAGTAGAGGAAACTTTTATTGAAAAATATTCAAGAATAACAGAAAGTATCACATAGTCTGCTCAAACCGCCACTCGACAACATAAGAAATAGGGGACCAAACCCAAAAATTTCATTCTATGTTCTAAGTACGAGTAATTTTTTTGCTATTATCTTTTTGGCAACACTAGTTTTGACAGCTCACGCACGTTTTGTATCTTGTGTCACTGTCAAACATCTTCAGTTTGGTCTATAATTTAATCATGAATCGTCTTACAAACGAACAACGCTTGCAAATTATTGAATTTTATTACCAAAATGCGTGCTCTGTTAAGAAAGTTCATCGCGCGCTTCTTCCATTTTATGGTCAGTTTAATCGACCTACTGAGGCTTCTATTCGGGCTATTGTAAAAAAACTTCGCACCAAATTTACATTGTTGGACATTAAACCACCAACACGCTTACGTAGAGTGCGAACTGAAGAAAATATCGCAGCCGTATCGGCCAGTGTTGGTGATGACCGTGAATTATCGATTCGGTGCCGTTCGCAGCAATTGGGCCTCTGTTACTCCACTACGTGAAAAATTTTGCGGAAGGATTTGGGTGTGAAGCCTTATAAGATACAGCTGGTGCAAGAATTGAAGCCAAACGACCTACCACAACGCCAAATTTTTGGTGAATGGGCTCTTGAAAAGTTAGATGAAGATCCACTTTTTATCGAAGAATTGTGTTCAGCGACGAGGCTCATTTCTGGTTGAATGGATACGTGAACAAGCAAAACTGCCGTATTTGGAGTGAAGAGCAGCCAGAAGCATTGCAAGAGCTACCAATGCATCCACAAAAAATAACCGTTTGGTGCGGATTATGGGCTGGCGGCATCATTGGGCCGTATTTCTTCAAAGATGATGCGAATCACACGTTACTGTGAATGGTTAGCGCTACCGTGCGATGATAACAAACTTTTTTTTGCCCAAAATGGAAGAGCTTGACTTGCATGACATGTGGTTTCAACAAGACGGGGCCACATGCCACACAGCACGCGAAACAATGGATCAATTGAGAGGCGAGTTCGGTGAACAGTTTATTTCACGCTTGGGACCAGTCAATTGGCCGCCCAGATCGTGCGATTTAACGCCTCTAGACTATTTTTTGTGGGGCTATGTTAAGGCTAATGTCTATAGCGACTAGCCCGCTTCGATTGACGCACTGGAAGCCAACATTGCCAACATTATTCGTGAGATACCGGCCGAAATGTTGGAGAGAGTATGCCAAAATTGGACTAAGCGGATGGACCATTTGAGGCGCAGCCGCGGCCAACATTTGCATGAAATAATCTTCAAACATTATATTATATCGACCCAACTATCGATCCAAATAAATATTTCATGCATTTTTCTGAATTTTATGTGTTTTTTTTTTTTAAATTTCCGATAGTTCTTATAAAATCACCCGTTATAATCTGACAATTATTTTTTTTATAATTTAAATTTAATTATCTTGTGTTTTGTACAAAATAGTTTAGTTTTTTGCCAACGTTTCCTCAATAATGCCTAAAAGGCGCTGAGGTCAAATTTATAGAATTAGTTTAATTTTTGTAAAAATAAATATTTGAAAAAAAAAAAATTTTAAAATGCACCAAACACTACGACGCTGTTATAATACTTTACAAATGTAAAAAATAGTTACCACTTATAGAACATTTGCAACGGTCGGTCCAAACAGAATGTACGATGTTAATTGTGCGTCACAGTTCAACGTTTCGCTTACCTCCCTTAAAGGGGATGCTTTTCCTTTTTCACTCTAAAGAGTGAAAAAGGATTTTGAATAAAATTTTAGAAATAGTAATAATAATATTTCTACAAAATTTAAACTTATAAGTATAACTTCGAACTTCAAACCAATTGTATTATAGAGTAAATGACATTACGTGTTGCTACAATCAAAATTTTCGACACAAGCACGCACCAACAAACCTTTTATGCAAAAGTGTAAAAGCCAAAAAATGAAAATTTTTGTTTTTGGTTACAGCAACTTTTATAAATTTCAAATTTTATTACAGTTTTTCGATTTTTTTACATTTTTTTTTTGCATCGAACTTTGTTCGTTTAGTGTTTAAATGCTGCAAAACTGGCAACGACCAACAAAATAAAAATCTTTATGTGATAAAAGTTTGTGTGACACAAAAGCAAAAAAAAAAAAAAAAAAAAAAAGAAGAAAAAACGTAGAGGAAAACTAAAATAGAAAACAACCCGAAAAACCAAACAATTTAAAAGCTAAAACATTTATTTTTCCTAATGCAAGTACGGTTAGGTATGTGCTCGTATGTATGTGTGTATGTAAATTGGTGTAAGAGTATGTGGCTACAATGTAGTTGTTATGCTTTTTCATATTTTTTTCGTTTGTATAGTGTGGCTTTTTTTAAAGCCAACATGTTTTTGCCTTTTAACTTGATTTTTTTTTCAGCAAACTGGTTAGAGTTTATTCAGGCTTATATTCGCTATTGCTGCTTGTTGACTTTTAAGTTGCTGCTGGGGCAGTTATTGATGTTATTACTGCCAGTTTAATAGATGCAACCTTTAAGGAAGTAAAGAAAATGAGAAAGATTTTCAATTCTTTTTTTTTCCTTTTCTTTTGAGTAAGTCTTCGATTACTGTTTGTACACAGTGAATATATACTTTCACAGCAACTGAAATCTGCAGGAAGATGGTGTGAATTCTTAGAAAACGGAGCATGTTCTCTACACTCGGAGATATTGTTCGCTCTATCAAAAGCGGGGTTGAGCTTGATTTTAAACTACCCTGGCAGCGAAATGTCCAATCAAGGTCTGACAAGATGGCGCTCAACTTATTCTTGTGTAGAAGCTCCATTGGGAAGGCCTAAGAAGTAAACCATTGGAATTACTGTTGGATATTCAACCTTAAGCCTTCTTTAACGTATGGGGCACTCGTATGGTGGAAGTCCTTGGAAAAGGCCACCTACTGCAAGATCATAGAGAGAAGTACGTTAAAGCCGATGTGCGCATCTGGCACCTCGCCATCCGAAGCTCTTTTTACAATGCTGAACTGCTGCTGGCTGATCTTGTACTGAAAATAATAGCCATAAATGTAGCTATCAGGTTAAGAGCAAGAGGAGCGCAGAAGGAGTTGACATATGGTCATGCTTCAGTTATGGGAAGGGCGAATAACCTTCCGAAGTATAGTGATTACTGCACACTAATGCCCGGTAAGAGATTTGATGTAATTTTATCAGGCACAATCTCGGTCTGCATATATTGTCATATTGGCAGAAGGACCCAAATCGGACTCCATAGTTTTTGGATACCTCCTTGTATAAGTAAAGGATTAGTTTTAGGCCGCAAAAGCAGTGTAGCATAACGCAGGCGAAAATTGCAGCTATAATGAGGACATTTAGATGGTTATGGTGCTACAGAGAATATATACAGGTAGGATATCCGAATTTTTACTGATAGTAAAGCTGCGTTGAAGGCACTAACGGGCTCTATACCAATTACAGATTAATTCGTTAATATCTGATATTTCTGCACGAGATAGTTGTGAAACTGATTTACATTGGCACATATCATGATGGCCTGATCTGATGAGGAACCAACAGCATGATGTGAATTATTCACGATTCAGCAGCGCCTCCGTGTGTGGCTTGCTAGGCTCCACCAGATCACAACCTTTCGCTACAAGTTTTTAGCCCTATAGACAAACTTCTTGTTTAAGAGTTCAGGTCTTCTAATCTCTCCTGTATGCAATTTTTCAACAGCCAATAGAAGACAAAGCTCATTGAGCTGGTAGGCTGAAGCACATTAAAAGCATCGGCCCTTAACCAACTCACCCATCTAACCATCACTCCTGATTCCTTGCTAGTACAGGTATCTATTGCAAGGCAATAGCACCTCGGGGATTGTCAGCCCGCGAAAGCTGGTATGCACCATAGCTATCAGGGAAACTAACTGCCCTTTCTGTGATTTTAGTTTTAAACAACAGCCAGAACGTTTTAGCACCTCCATCATGATCAGCACGTTTTAGCACCTCCATCATGATCAGCACCGAAAAATCTGCAAGGCTGTATCTCCCGATGGTCTTACTAGTCCACGTTCTCTCAATTTTAACCCTTGTTACGGATTTCGGTAATCCAAAACAATATAAATCATGCGCCTGCCTAGAGTATTGTTTGCTTCAACATGGGAATTCCTGCCCCTCAATGTCCCAGAAAACAGAGTCTACGCCAAGGCAAAACCTGTTAACCAGAAGATCTGAACGAGATAGAAAGACATGTGTACCAAAAGCTTTTCTGGGTATGGGGGCATAGTGAAGTGCCCGAAAATATTATAGCGGATGAACCGGCAAAGGGTGGACTCCGGCTACAACTAAGGGATGTAGATGAGATCGTTGGTATCCAGCTCAAGAGCTGTAGCAAACAAGGACAGGGTCAACTTTTAGGGAACGCACAGGACAGTTGGTCTAGTGAGCTTACCTATTGAATATTAAGGCTCAGGTATGATAAAGGAGGACTTTTGTCCTTAAAAACCTGCCGCGAAGTAGGTTGCATTTGACAGTAGCGATTCTAATAACCCATACTGTCACATAGGGTCGCATGTGAAAAGATTAAATCTTCCATTTAAAGATTTCTGTAGAAGTTTTAGAGACGAGGAGGAAGTAGAGTGTGGTGATCACTTCTTCTGTCAGTGTCCAGCTCTTTCTTTGTATCTATGCTGCACATTTTGGCAGAAATATTGGAACGTAATGTAGATGGATTGGACACCTTCACCCGATTATAGATTAATTCACCCGGGTGCCTCGATGGCTGATTTGGTAGAGCACTCGACCAACAGTCTCGAGGTCGCAGGTTCGATTCCTGCCTCAGATCCTGGGTGTTACTGCAGACAAGCAAAAAAGCTTCGCAGTGTTTGTGTTTGTTTAAAAAAAAAACTGGAACCAAATTGGACCCAATTGGGCTGGCTTTTCCACGGCAGGCAGTCTGTGAAACCTTAGCTAACCTTGTACACAGTGAAAACAAATCTACAATTTTACACGTTGTTTATATTGTATCGTATTTTTCGGTGGCTTAAAATATGTAATATAAGCTTCCACATATATGCAATAATAACTAAATACTCACTTTGGAGTTATTACGTTTTTGGCTATAAGCCACACGAATTCAAAAATTTATTTATATTAAAATCAATGATATTAGTATCAATAACCAACACAACTGGACCAAAAGTACCGTAGTGGGCTGGTTTCATAAAACTGGCGGCCTGTACAACCTAATATCAATAATAACACCAATCTCCCAATCGTTTGAACCATAGTGCAATTATTAGGTGGCAGCATTAGAGTTGCTGTACTAGATACATAATATTTTTTTTATTTAAAAATTCCACTATAATGTCAAATAGAAGAAAATGAAGAAAAAAAGTGTATATAAAGAAAATTAATTGTGTGTTAATATTTTCATAAATAGTTTTTAACGCATTTTAAGTAATTAAATTATTCTTGAGTCGAGGGAAGTCGATAAGCAGTAGAATTTTTCTTTTTACATAGCAGACAGCAACACATTTTAAGGAATTAAAATATTTTTGAAATCGTTTTTTATTGTTTCTTTTGCACTTTTTCAAACTATTTAAAATATTATTTTTTCACTTCACTTTGTATAAACATAAACAGCTTTTACACAATTAAAATATTTTTGAAAACTTTTTTATTGTTTTTTTTTTTGCACTTTTTATTTCTTTCTTTGCACGATTATAATATTATTTTTTCACTTTGTGTAAACATAACAACTTTTAACACTATGGTCGTTTTAAATAAGAAATTTTCACCTGCGCTAGTGTTGCCACCTGGTTAATGCACCTTGGTTTGAACCATCTGAACTACGAGTATTTTTCTACCAGTTTTTCATTATCTTTTATATCACCTCTGCGTGCTTTTTTTTATTCCATTAAAGAAATATGTATTGAGATTTGTTACAAAAATATCCTGATTTTGTTCACTGATTTTTGAAAAATCAGACTGTCTTATGTAAAATATAATTTTGTGAAACTTAATTGATTATTGTTACGAATTAATTTCACATCTATCCCATTATGCAAATGTAAACGCACATCCACACAAACAACATAATGGTGAAAACGTAATACAACCAAAGTTTCCTCAAACAAATTATTACTTACTAAAATTGCAATATTTCTTTTGTTGTATTGATCATTTTTTGGATAGTATTAAATTTCTTTTCTTCTCAGTAACAAAAATTCAAGATGTGCTCTTTTCATACCAAGCCATCGATATGTAAATAACTAGTTTTCTTACAACTGAAATACCAGTTCTTTGGTACCAGACGTTAAGTCTCCGTTAAAGAGCATAGCTGTACTAACAACAAGACTAAGTAACTCCATGCAGTATATGAAATCCTAAAATGTCCTGATTAGTTGTAATATATATTAATTTTAATAAGCTCTGCTTCCAGGCTTTCCTTAATCCAGCCATATATGCATGTATATCTTTTTACTCATATTTGAAAATAAACGTTTTTCAGTTGATGTTTTCTCTTTGTGTATCGTTAAGCCTTTTGATTTCTTACTTATGTAAGTGTTTTGCCTTCAATTTAAAAAAAACACGCCGCACTATTAATAACACGTTTACTAAGGGCATGTTAAAAAAATTGCGCAATAAAATATATTGAGTACACAATATATTGGAAATTTATACTATACATAAATTTCGAATACCAACTCTTCTTTTTATTCTTAGCAATAAATATTTGACTGAATGAAATTTTTTAGCAGTCATTTGTTTAACAATTCAAACGTTCTCTTTCAAAAACAAAAAAAAACATCTGTGTGGCTTATAATATAAATGATACTATTCGTACAAATATTTCTGAAAACTTTATTTATTTTGTAAGAGTAATCACACTTTTTGTATGAACTGCCCAGATCTCACTTAAGAAATGACTGCTTATGAAGCAGTCATCACTGGACATTGCTCATTTAAAAACCATGCCAGGAGACTAGGCTTATCCTATAAAGGCTTCTGCAGAAGTTGCAAAGACGAGGAGACGATCCTCCATCTTCTCGGTATGAAGCAGTCATCACTGGACATTGCTCATTTGAAAACCATGCCAGGAGACTAGTCTTATCCTATAAAGACTTCTGCAGAAGTTGCAAAGACGAGGAGACGATCCTCCATCTTCTCGGTATGAAGCAGTCATCACTGGACATTGCTCATTTGAAAACCATGCCAAGAGACTAGTCTTATCCTATAAAGACTTCTGCAGAAGTTGCAAAGACGAGGAGACGATGCTCCATTTTCTCGGTACATGCCCAGCGTTAGAGCAACATAGTCTAAGATACTTAGGCGAGCAAAGCTTCAACAGCCTATCATGTCTGGCCTCCGTCTGGCTAATGCAGCAGCATGTAACGCTAGACTAAGACGTTCCCGCCTTTCCTCTCCTTTCCATGCCTACTCATCCATCTACTCCACTAAACTTATATTCCTCTAACTTCTATTCATCACTCCACTACCCCACTTTTCAGGCAATCACAAAGGGAACGACTTCTGGACCCAAGTGAACTGAAAAACCTAGGCTATTTGGAGGTATCTAGCTGCCTGCCTACCTAACTTAACCCTTGGTCTGATCAAAGATCAAATTTCGTGAGTTACATATGTTCGATTTTAGCATTTTTGTTAGTACATATGTCTGTTATATGTGTTGGCAATATCAGCCATTTCGGATTGCCAGTTTGTTTTCGACAGATAAAAAGGTTAGTCGTGTTTTGGTGACCTCTTCGATTTTTTACTAAATTTACTAAATGTTGAGCTACAACAACGCCGCTTGGACTTCGCTCAGGAGCTGTTGAACATTGTTCATTGACATTGTAACCAAAGCCCAATCGCCCCAATGGAAGCGTCCAGAAGAGCCAAGACCAAAAAAAAACACGTACTGCGTGAAGAAATTCGTCAGAAACGCACAGAATTGTGACGGCATAATCAAGGATTTTGCACCATGGTAACGCACCAACTCACACATCGAAGCTTGTGCGTGAGTTTTTGGCCAAAAACAAAACCGTTATCATGCGTCAACCACCGTATTCGCCGGACTTCGCTCCCGCTGACTTTTTCCTCTTCCCAAAACTGAAGACACCGACGAAACGAAAGCGTTTTGCTAGGATTAAGGAGATAAAAGAAAAATCGAAACAAGAGCTGTTGGCGCTACCAAAAAACGCGTTTCAGAAGTGTTTCGAGGATAGGAAGAAAACGTTGCCATAAATGTATTATAACTGTGGGGGATTACTTTGAAGGGGACAAGAGAGTTATTTTTTTTAACTTTTTTATTTTATTTATTGAATCTACATAAGAAATGTAATGGCAATAAGTATTCAATTCTTAATACTAAAAAAAAAAATTTTGATTAAAGTCCTGCCAGTGCTGGACAAAAATTTATTTTTATGCGAATATTATTTCAGAATTCAGTCATCTGTTTAGAGCTCGAATGGTAGCCAAAGTATCCCTCCTTTGCAGACGGGTATGACCACCTAAGTTAAGAATATTAACTGCAAGAGGATTTGGGTGGAATTCAAGTTTGTTAATATATCTTGTCGCGTACTTCACAAGAGAGTTATTGATGAATAAGTAAATAATTTTTGAAAAAATTTTAAATAACGGTTATTTTTTGATCAGCCTTCGTATTAATGTTAATTTCATCGTGAAGAAAAAGAAACCTTAAAAGATAAAAAATAAGAAGATTAAAAATGGATTTTTTTTAAGGTACGTGATGTTTATGGGAGATAAACGAGTGATATGTCTAGAAAATTTGTATCAAATACACTCAAAATATTAAGTACATTTCATACAAATTTTCTAAACATTTCACTCAATCTCATCCCATAAACACCACATTACATTACAAATTATCGCCACTAAATACGACTTTTCTGGCACTTTTTTATTTATTTATTTATTCTTTTTATTTTTTGGCTTAAGTAACTTATGGTATTTCTTGTGTCCTTTTTTCATATAAGAATTAAAAGAATTAATAATTTTAGTCGCATTAGCTGATTCATTCATTAATATTGACCTTATTTAAAAAGTAGCAATAACTGTAGACAAAAACATTCAGCAACTAACAGACAATTACAGGATGGGCCTGAAATTACCATAGGGCTTAAAAGTTTAGTAACTTTTTCGTTTATTAATTTTTTATTATTTTTTTTCTGAGATAATTGACTAAAAAGACTTTTTTTCACACTAAGTAGGAAAAATCAGGTCTCGTAAATGACCACCGTTTTCAGATTCGCACTGATGGGCTCGCTTTAGAGCATTCACCGTATTATCTTTCAACTCAATTATGCACAAATCTGTAATTCAATGTTTTTTGGTTTTTCAGAAAATGAAAAACTTAAAAATGCATTAGAACAAAATCATTTATACTAAAAAAATGTGTCTTAATACTTTTTGTTAAAAATAATTTCATTCCAAAAATGATTTTAGTTTTTCGTTTTTTGACAAATCAAAAATCGTATTGAACTCCGTTTCTAAATTAAATTTTGTGACGTAGCTGAGATGAGGGCAGGAAAAATTTGTGCTCGCGAATTAAATTTTATTTAATTCGCTCGGTTTTTAAATTTGTATTCCCGAATTTAAAAAAAAAAAAATTCGCAGAAAGAGTTTAATTTTGAATTCGCGAACTTTTTCATGGATTTCGCGAACGAAAAAAATAAAAAATAAACAGATTAAATTCGTTTGCGAGCAGAATGAAAAAACTCCCCAATTTATAATAAAATTGTGCTCGCGAATTGAAAAATAAAGTTCGCGAATTTAAAAGTAAAATTCGTCAGCACAACTTTACAAACAAGAAAGATAAAGAATAATAAATTCTTTAAAACATTTACCCAGTGTTTAGACATACGAGTAAGAGTTCGAAAAACTCAATACACTCACATTTTTTTACTACCACATTCACATTTTTCGCAATCGCAGGTCTTTAGCTGCGAGTAAATTTGCATGCGAGTGATTTTTTGGCACTTCCATGCAATCAAATGTCAAACAAACAAACAGTGTTACCGTGTAAAAAATTTTAAACAACTCAACTGGATCATTATAAAATTAAAACCTAAGTTTTAGCTAGTTTGTATGTTAATTTATTAAAACTAATACTATAGATAGAAATGTATAAATTATAAAGCGTTAATATCAATAATATAATGATAATACAAATTAATGCCAACTATTTTCTAAAAATATTCTCAAGTGAAGAACACGGCAACTCCAGTTTATAAAGACTGCCAAAGAAACAAAATGAATAAAGGAAACAAATTGTTTGAAGTTCACATGCTGACGACAAATTTAAAATGAACTCTCTCTCGCTCGAGTAGACAGAAATGAAAATTGCAAGAGAATCGAGTTTTTCGAAGAAATTGCAGGGTTAACTGAGCATGATGAGAGTTGTTTTTGTTTTGAAGGTTGCCAAAATGATAATTTTAACACATTTTTGATGATTTTTGAATCAAAATGTGATTTGATAATTTTTTCTCAATTGATGATTTTTAATTTATATGAACTATGATTTTTATTTCATCAAAAATTAATATTTTGCTGAAAAGCCATTAGACTTATTGCGATGAAGTTTCTTAAATTTTTTATTTCTTCGGGAGTAATTCGCGAATTTAATTATTTAATTCTCTCATTTTTTTTTTGTTTTTTTTTTTTTTTTTTTTTTTTTTTGTTAAGCATTTTTATTTATTGAATCTTCAAAATGAACTAACAATAAGTATTCAAGTCTTAATACTAACTATAAAAATTAAAGAATCAATAAAAAAATAAAATGTGCTTTTTACTTACATCCAGCCAATGCTACACAAAAAGTTCTATTATGCAGGAGCAATATCGGTAGAATCACCTATTGAACGTTCTGATGGTGGCAACGGTATCCCTTCTTCTCAACCGACTGTGACCGCCAAAATTAAGTATATTACGCACAAGAGGGTTTAGATGAAGTTCCAGTTTACTGACATACCTTGTCGCGTACTTAGAAAACTCCTCTTTTACCAGCGGAACACTCAGATCTTTATGAGTTCATGAATTTTTTACATACCGTGGAGCTGCAGTAATCGTTCGAAGAATTTTGTTTTGTCGCCTTTGGATTTTTTCAATGTTTGTTAAACATTGAAAAATTCGCTCATGAATTCTATTTTTAAATGCGCTCACGAATTTTATGGATAAAATTCGCGAACTAAAAAGAATAATTCTTTGAAATATAAAAAATTAGATTCGTTCGCCAACGAATTTAATTCGAGCAATATTCCTACCCTGGCTGAAATTTTAAATTTCAGTCTTTTATCAATTCAATCATCTTTTTTTTTTCATCTTCCAAAATCAAAATAAGTTTTGTTGTAGAATTATTTTTTTGACTCTAACTTAAGATTTTACATTATTTTAAACTTTGTATAATCTGGAATCTATTTCGTTTAAAATTAAGTTCCCATATGAAGCTTTAGGTCATGTGTTTGAATAATTTTTACTTTAAGGTTTACAAAAAGATTTTTTTTTTGTTCTCTCCAAAACACTAAAGGAACAATAGAAAACATAAAAGAAAAGGAACAATAGACTAGTTGGAAAATGAAATTTACAAGTACAAATATTATAAGGAATAAATTGTTTTTGATATCCTTTGGCTACAAATAAAATATGTAAACAAAGTCGCAAAAAAAAAAACGTTTAGGTATGGTGGTACTATCAAGACAACAAGAAAAGACTTAAGTTAGAAAAATATAAGGGCAGCAAAAAAATATGATACAGAACTTGAAATGATGCATTAATCTGCAACTGATTTAGCAATAAATATCTAAATCGGTTGTAACGCACATACACACATGCTTGTGGAACAATAAAGCATTAAACACATAGACGACAGCAGACAGCAAGCAGCAATCTGTCAAAAATAAAATACATGTGTATAAATGCACACGATTATTTTAACGACATCACAGCAGCACGACTTCACAACAGCATTTGCTGCTGCTGCCAACTTGAACTAATTTCTATTTTCGTAAGCAGCAAAAAAAAGTAAATTCAGTGTTGCCACTATAAACATAAATTGTCAGCAATAAAATTAAAATTTATTTGAAATATTTAATAGAAATAAACATCATATAAATAAAATAAACAAATAAATTGTTTAGTTTTTACAGTTTTACATGATATTTTTACGTTTTCAGTCGGTAATTTTAATTTTATTCATGTAAAATATATATGTGGCACCTCTGAAATTTGCATTGTTTAAATACACATAGTGCTGCTGCTGTCTATAAAATAATTATGTTGCTGATGAGACGGCAGCATTTGAAGCTAACTTCATTTGTAGTCGTGAAGTTGTGAAGTTGTGAAGTCTGCTGTCGTCTAAGTGTTTAGAGCTTAAGAACGCAAAAGCAACAATGAAGCTTTAGGTCATGTGTTTGAATATCATCAGCACATCAACGAGGAGATGAAACGCGATTATTTTTTTTTTTAATTTATAATAAACATAGTATAGTAAAATATATTAAAAGCTGTCTTTTTCTTATAATTAATTATCATATGTATGTATTTGTGCTAATTATAACAAATATATGGTTCAATTACAATAAAGCTATTCATAATAACGAAAGATTTTTTTGCTATTATCTTTTTGGCAACACTAGTTTTGACAGCTCACGCACGTTTTGTATCTTGTGTCACTGTCAAACATCTTCAGTTTGGTCTATAATTTAATCATGAATCGTCTTACAAACGAACAACGCTTGCAAATTATTGAATTTTATTACCAAAATGCGTGCTCTGTTAAGAAAGTTCATCGCGCGCTTCTTCCATTTTATGGTCAGTTTAATCGACCTACTGAGGCTTCTATTCGGGCTATTGTAAAAAAATTTCGCACCAAATTTACATTGTTGGACATTAAACCACCAACACGCTTACGTAGAGTGCGAACTGAAGAAACTATCGCAGCCGTATCGACCAGTGTTGGTGATGACCGTGAATTATTGATTCGGCTCCGTTCGCAGCAATTGGGCCTCTGTTACTCCACTACGTGGAAAATTTTGCGGAAGGATTTGGGTGTGAAGCCTTATAAGATACAGCTGGTGCAAGAATTGAAGCCAAACGACCTACCACAACGCCAAATTTTTGGTGAATGGGCTCTTGAAAAGTTAGATGAAGATCCACATTTTATCGAAGAATTGTGTTCAGCGACGAGGCTCATTTCTGGTTGAATGGATACGTGAACAAGCAAAACTGCCGTATTTGGAGTGAAGAGCAGCCAGAAGCATTGCAAGAGCTACCAATGCATCCACAAAAAACAAGCGTTTGGTGCGGATTATGGGCTGGCGGCATCATTGGGCCGTATTTCTTCAAAGATGATGCGAATCACAACGTTACTGTGAATGGTGAGCGCTACCGTGCGATGATAACAAACTTTTTTTTTCCCAAAATGGAAGACGGTGCCACATGCCACACAGCACGCGAAACAATGGACCAATTGAGAGGCGAGTTCGGTGAACAGTTTATTTCACGCTTGGGACCAGTCAATTGGCCGCCCAGATCGTGCGATTTAACGCTTCTAGACTATTTTTTGTGGGGCTATGTTAAGGCTAATGTCTATAGCGACAAGCCCGCTTCGATTGACGCACTGGAAGCCAACATTGCCAACATTATTCGTGAGATACCGGCCGAAATGTTGGAAAGAGTATGCCAAAATTGGACTAAGCGGATGGACCATTTGAGTCGCAGCCGCGGCTAACATTTGCATGAAATAATCTTCAAACATTAAATTATATCGACCCAACTATTGATCCAAATAAATATTTCATGCATTTTTCTGAATTTTATGTATTTTTTTTTTAAATTTCCGATAGTTCTTATAAAATCACCCATTATTAGTATGGTTATTTCATGAAAGTAACATACGTAACAAATGAGAAAAGCATGAGTGATTAGTATAACAATATGGTTGAGTATGACAATTATTTGATAATGTTAATCAATAATGTGGTTACTTATTATTATAATAATGTTAAATAATTTTTTTTACATTACTATGATGCGTCCTTTCAATGATGTTTTAAATGCAACAATGTAGTATTATCAAGTACAACCATATAATTCAACAATAGTATGTTGTCCTTAGCATATTGTCGTATCAACCATATATTATTTTCTACTTGTGTATAATTAATAACTATTGTTTCATAAACTCATTAAGTTCATGCGAATTATGAGAATATAACAGAAGTTGGAAGACCTCTTTGGGGAGAATTTATATCCAAAATCACTAAACTGAATAAATTTATTGCAAATATTAAACTAAATAAAGTTCTAAGCCATTAAGATCAAGATGCATTTTTTTCACAGCATAATTTCTATTGATTAAAAGATTAAATACCTTTACATATCACTTTATATTAACGGTAATATTACAAGCCAATATAATTTAATATGATAGTAAGAATATCTAAATTGTCGATTGAAATACACCCACTTTGTTACTTGAGAAAAAAAAATCACTGGTTCTATTACTACCTTGGATTTTTCCTTGCAGCTTTTTTTTTCTTTTTTCTACTTTTTATAAAATTGAGATTGGTTATTTTCCTTATTTGAAAATGGGTTGTATGTGTTTTTCGTGCACAGCTGCTAAAAGGGAAAATGTATGATTTTTGCCCTCATTTATGCAAAATAAAAATGGATTTAGTAAAATGGATTTACAAAGCCAGAACAGTGGAAAAAAAAACGTTTTTATATTTAAAGTTTATTTTACATGCTGTTTTTTTTTATGTAAATTGTAAAATTTTCATATGTATTGTACAAACTTAATGTATACAAAAATTAGGAACACCATTGTTGAGATACTAAAATCAATTTTCTATATAATAAAATAAAAGGGTTCCTTTTTTCTGTCTACTAGTATTACGACAGGATAAATGGATGTCCTCAAGATGTTTATCTGAATTTTTACAATTGATTTTTTTTATCGAAATTTGCGATTTCTCTGCTTAAGGGATTGTAGTTTCAAATAAATTTTTCTATTCGCCGAAGGAAATGCAAGATAGATATTTAATTTGGACAAATGAAAATAGATTTATTTCAAATTTAAACAGCCAGCCGTATGCAAAACAATAAAAACAAATAACAACAGCTTGATAAACAGATTTTCTTAAAGTTGTATGCGAAAGGTTTTTATGTCAAAAAGCGAAATACCTTTTAGTTATACTTTAAGCTGAATAATAGCCCAATTATGAATATTCTCACAAAATTTATTTCTCTTGGAATTTATTCCTCACGGAATTTATTTCCCACATAAAGTACTTTTTTCAATTCAAATTAAAGATAAAAGCACAATTTTTAAGCGTGAGAATTGAAGAGTTGATCTCCCTTTACGAATGGAGAGAAGAAAAAATTAAAAACTCATACTTAGTTTTTGTTCATAATTGGAGGAAAGGAAAAAGTGATAAAATTTCTATAGAATTTTTATTTCTAATAGGGCTGATTATACAGGTTTTTTTTTTAATTAAATTTATGATTAAAAAAGTTTAGAAAATTAGCTTGTTCGTTGTTAGAACATGCAAATTTTTTTTTTCATTCATTTATGTATTGAATTTTCACAAAGTGGACTTACAATAAGTATTCAAATCTTAATACTAAATAAATAAAATTAATGAAGTCCAGCCAATGCTAGACAAAAATGTTTTATTTTGCACGGTCAATATCGGTAAAATCACCTATTTAACGTTCTGATGGTGACAAGGGTATCCCTCCTTCTCAACCGAGAGTGGTCTTCAAAATTAAGTATATTGCGTGCAAGGCGATATAGATGAAGTTCCAATTTACTGATATACCTTGTTGCGTACTTTGAAAATTCGTCTTTTACAAGAGGAACACAGAGATCCTTATGAATTCGTGAGTTTTTTACGTACCATGGAGCTGCGGTAATTGTTCGAAGAATTTTGTTTTGTCGCCTTTGAATTTTTTCAATCTTTGAAGTGGAGGCGGTGTCCCATAGTTGAATTCCATAGCACCATATCGGCTTTAGAATTGCGTTGTATAATAAAAGTTTGCAATCCAGCTTCAATGTCGAATTTTTGCCCATAAGCCAATTTAGTTGCGCTGCTTTTAACTTTAACTAAGTAACTTTCGCATCTATGTGAGACTTCCACGTTAACCTACGGTCGAGATGAATACCAAGTTACGTGACTTCAGTTTGCAGCGGAATAGGTGAATTGTTAATTTGGATAGCTGAACATGTTTGTTTACGCAGCGTGAATGTAACCTGAGTACACTTTTATTCATTAACTTTAATTTTCCAAAGTTTTAACCATTTCTCTAATATTGAAATATATTCCTGCAAATTTCGCGAAGCTACTTGATGGTTTTCATGTACGCTGCAGAATGCTGTATCGTCTGCAAAAGTTGAAGTGTGGATTCCGGGTGGATTCCGGCATGTCAGAGGCGTAAATCAAATATAAAGTAGGCCCCAGTATGCTGCCTTGGGGAACTCCTGCCTCGATTGGATGAGTTGGGCTTATAAAGTCGCCTTCTCTGATAACAAACTTCCGCCCACAGAAGTAGCTTTCCAGAAGCTTGTGTGTATTTCTTCTTCTCCTCAAAGGTCTGTCTTATGACATTGACTAGTCTGTGCGTTTGTTCTATGGTGCTGTGTTTAGCCCGAAAGCCACATGAAACATGCAAAATAAAATGGATTATTTTAAATAAACCCAGAGAAGGATTTTGAGATAAAAGAGATAAGTCGGAATACCTTCACATAACACTAATGAAATAAAAACACATGTAGTTTCTTTTACTACATTTTTAGTAATCCAAGTTCATATTCAATTTAAGTACATAAAGGTTTATATAAAAACGGTTTATTATTAAAAACAATCGAGAATATCACAATTAAAAAGAGTATGATAATTAAGTGAGAATATTATCATTAGTGTGAGCATAAGAGTTGAGGGACACAAGTAAAAGTGTTTGAGTGGTAAATTAAGGTGACCATACAAAAGAAGGAAGACATATTTACAGTATGTATGGATGTTTTTATGAGCTTGCGTGCATACCATATAAAATTAAACCTAATTCGGCTTGGTAATCTACAAGAAATTTCAAACAATTTTATTACGTTAAACTTAAGCTAAATAAATACAACCTGATAGGTGTGATGATGAAAAATGAATGAATATTTACAAGAAAAAGTGCAAGAAATAGACAACGTGAAAGCATAAAGGCCGAGATTGGGGTTCCGCAAAATCGTTCACGATTAGTAAACTACAAAGCACGAAATAATTCAAAAACTGTAGAATCTCAATCTCTCCACTGCTATTTGCATGACGTAAAGCTCTTTTAAGCTTCAGGCTCGAGCTTAGAAGACATACAAGAAAAACTGTTATTATTAAATACGAGTAATTGAAAATTCCTCAAGCTATGCTAGAGTACCTCTAGATACACTAGCATAGCTCGGCTATGATAGACTTGTTACACGCAGAAAAGTTCACACAGAGAAAAAAAAATTTTTCGTGTGCAATAAGGAAATTCGTTAAATCAATTAATAAATTGTTTAAATGCGGACCTGTAAAGGAATTCGTGGATTCAAACAAAAGTTTAGTAAAAATAATTATTGATCGAAAACAACTATTTTTTTAAACAACAACAAAATACGATATCCAAGGTTATTTTTTTTATATTTATGTATATGCATACAAATTATTTTTTCAGACAAAAATTTTGTTGATTTTAATTTTACTATAATTTTTTTTTCTGTGCATGCTTCACTTAACTTATAAGCCTAAAAGCAACAAACTGAGAAATATCAAAGAATTTGATACCATATCTTGGTAAAGGAGAAGCAGGTGATGAATAAAAAATCTCACTTTCACCACGTGGAGAAAACACAAGTCTTTTGCTTATATTTCACCACTAATACCCCCTGACCACAATATGCCTTGAACAGTGATATATTTAAATCTTGCTCATATTTGTAAACACCCTTTACAAGCCTTCTTTAAGCAAGTTTTTGTGATTAATCGTTTATTATTTTGGCTTACGGTTTTAAGTCTCATCAAATTAATGTAAATAAAAACTTTCTACAGTGCAACGTAAGAATGACAAACAAAATAACCACGTTTGGGTTTTGAGTAAAATAGAAAACGAAATGATACACATTTTCATAATTCATTGAAGCAAAAACATACATAAATATGTTTTGCCTGTTAAATATTTTAACAAACTGTGTTCACGCTATTTTGATTCCTTAGAAGTTACTTTTCTCGTATTAATTTGTAAACGTTTGCTTAACAAAAAAAAAAAAAAAAGAAAAGAAATAAAATGAACTACAGTTGCTTTAGCTACAACTCAAATAAGAAAAAAAAAAAAAAGAACCAAGTCAAGAGCACTTGCAAACTTTTTCCCAAGAACTACAAATAACATGTAACACATGCAAAGTCGATGAAGCAGCAATTAACCAACCTGAAAACTCTCACTCAATAATACTTACTTAAACCTATTTGCCTTAACTTTATACTGCTGCAACGCCAACGGGTTCAGACGAACCGTTTCTATTTACCCAAATGAACAACCAACTGGCAACACAACAAACATGACCACACTTTTCAAAGGTACTTTTTATACACGTATTTACATATATATTTTTTTTATTTATTTATTTTTCAACAGTTTTGAAGCGATAAAAAAAAGTAAATACAAAACGAAAGAAGCCAAAAAGTTTGGAATTAAACATAAGATGAGGTAGACACTTGAGGTTTTAAGTCAAAGATTTTTGTATTTAATTTTTAGCACTCTACAAGAGAAGGAGAAAACAAAAACGAAATTAAATAGTAAAATAAATAAACTCTTAAACTTAAGTAAGTACGAGTAAATCTTTATTCTTATTTTTGCACAACAAAAATAAATAAAAAATAAATATACACATACATACTCGCTTATAAACAAAATCTAAGAGAAAAAAATAGTTTTATGCATTTAAACCAATCGGCAATAAAGTGTTAGTAAGTATTAAAACTAATGTAAGCCATTTTACAGGCAGATGCCCAGACACACACACACACGCACACGAATACTTGCAAACCTTTCCAAATGATCAAAATATATGCCCGTGTAGATGTATGTGTACAAATCTATGTTTGAGTGTTTGTGCATGAGAATATTTTAGTGGTTAAGTAAGTGTTACGTGCTCGAAAAAGAGTACACAGAGAGAACAGAATCATATAATATTAGGTTTCATACTATTTAAATTGTGCGACTGGAATTAAATAAAGTTGATTGATAAACTAACACACCAATATTCTACTAAGTGGCATTAGTATTATAATCAATTTTGATTTGACATTACTATGTCCAAAACAATTTGGACAACTATATATTTTTCATTTTTTTAACTTTTACTATTTTTATTTTTATCATCTTCTGTTTTTATAATCGTTACTGAATTATTTAAATTATTCTTGAAATTACTTACATTATGAATTACTTAAAAAATCGGTGAAATGAACTATGTGCAAACCGTTTTAATTTTAGTACAATATTTACATTTATCTTTTTCCCTACTTTGTTCTCTTGTAATGTTAATGAAGTTAACAAATACAAAATTATATGTTTAAACTCGGCTTTGAAAAGCCCGAACTTCATTTTTGAACGGTAATAAAATCACTTTTATGTTATTATAGCTTACTTTATCTACAGAATCAAACAGCTCATGTTGCTTAACTAAATAAATCTGTTTTTAAATATAGCCTAAATATCACGCCTTTTTATTGAAAAAAAGCACAAATTTATACCCATAAATTTGTTCAACTAAAATACATCATCAATATAGTTATATTGTTATAATTTTTTCCTTTAAACACTCATTGCGAATTCTTCAATTGCAAAAGAAATAATGACACAGCTTTATTTACACTTAATACCACTGTGCATTAACACGCTAGACTTACCTACTTTTCTGTCTTGTGAATATCTTTCAGCACGTTTAAAATTAAACTCTGCTTTTGTTATACTTCTTTATTACTTTCTATTAAGATCATGAAATTTCTAGTGATTCGCTAATGATCATTTCAGACTCAAAGGTACAAACATATACTGTTAAGCACACTCACACAAAACACATGCTTGCGAAAGAATGTGTTTACATTTGGCAATACAGGGAATTTAAACCTAGTGTGGCAGCCCTTTGCGGTGCGAACTCAAGGAATGATCATTTCGTACTCAAAGGTACATATATATAGTGTTAAGCACATTCCACCAAAACACATGCTTGCGAAAGAATGTGTTCACATTTGGCAACACAGGGAATTTAAAGCTAGTGTGGCAGCCCTTTGCGGTGCGAACTCAACGAATAAAGAAAAAAGTTCGTTGAGTTGTACTTTACATATTGTCCTTTAACAGATATGTTAGATAGAGAACCAGTAGTTATAACTGTAAACAGGGGCTAGATTCCGCAACCATGATTATCTTTTTTTTACCTGTGGTTTTTCTAATCTTTATGATATCAGATAATTTTTAAAAAATTAATTCCATTAGGGGTATTCAATTAAGGTCACACTGTAAGTAAATTATTTGAAATAAAATTATGTGTGTAATTCTTTGCAAATATAAAACAATTAAGCTATATTAATTGAGCCTGATTTCTATCAAATTTTTTCTCTTTGTGTATATATTACAAAATTGTAGTCGTGGCAATCTTAATAGTCGTACCCAAAGTATTTCCACTAAACGTAGTTAAAAGTCTATCCTTAAGTGGCGTGTATCCATTTTTTGGATTGTTTTGTACAGACTCTGGCATTTACAAGTATAAGTTGTTTAGAGTATTTGCTTTCTGCAAATGCTTTTTTTTATATAACAATTTGTTTTTTTTTCGTTAAAGCTTTGCCGTGGGTCTTTTTTGCAGTAAAAGGTTAGAGAGCCTTGAAAAGGAGTGCAAAAAGCAGGATAAAGTAGCTGTAAGCTATAAAATAAGAACAGTTCTGGGGGAAAAAAATATTTTGTATAAAATATAAACATAAAAATAATGCATTTTATAAGTATAACAACTTAAAGTGCACAAGTCAAGTGCATGCAAACAATCAAGCAAACAAGCGCACACAATGACTAGGACGCAGAGCACGAAGAAGAAAAAAAAAATAGAAGCAAAGCTACAAAACTAGGAGTTATATTTTGTTGAAGAAGTTGCGAAAAAAAATTCAATATTATTTTATTTTGATGTCGTATATTTATCTCCCAACAAATTTTTTAACATACTTAATAATTTTTTTGAAAATGTTTATAGTTTTAGGATGAGTGCGAAGCTTATAAATGGAAGTCTAAAATACAAACTTTTGCTATCAAGCTCGGATAGTGTCACATGCATTTCTCGAATTTTGTGCAGTATGTGTGTGATTTAGCGTTATGCAAACTAACGTAACCTTAGGATAAATGAAATTAATGTTTATTTAATGCTACTTAATACTCTACTCGCACTATAGTGTATATGGGTTCTTAAAACCGACTGAAATAGTCGAAGGTGATTGGTATCAAACGCAGTTAATGCATTTGAGTCGAGCATTGAGACAGGTGGCCGCAATACAACGATAGACATGATAAAGTGATTTTACAGCCTGACAATGCTCGACTCCATGTTGCGAAAGTGGTCAAGACATACTTGGAAATGTGGAAATGGGAAGTGTTACTCTACTCACCATTTTTTCCAGGCGTTACATCCTCGGATTATCACTTGTTTCGGTCAATAGCACACGGCCTGGGTGACCAGTACTTCCGTTTTTATGAAGAAGTAAAACTTTGACTCGATTCGTGGATTGCTTCAAAAAAGACCAGCATGGCAATCATATGCTGTCCGCAAGGTGGTATAAAGTAGTGACCCGCAATGGATAATACTTTAAATCATAAACGTATAACGTAAAGTCTCGTATTTTGAGAAAAAAATCTGCGGCAGCATAGTTGTAGACATATTTTGTAGTTGTAGATATATGTTTTTCACTAAATATTTTTGCTACAAAATCTTTGTAAAAAACGGATTTTCGTTTGGTTTTTTTTTTAGTTTTTCTAGACTTTCATAGATGTTCTATTAATTTGTTTTATGTAGTTTATGGTAAATTTTAAGGGCTGATATTGAATGTAAACCAAGCATCAAGTTTTCTGATGCATTTCATTTGAAATTTCTTAATTTCAGACTAACTCAATTTGAACCATGGACAGATACATAATCAATAAGCAACCCAATAAACTTATTCAGGCTTATTATAAAATTTTCGCAGAAAATCATCTTAAGTGGTGAAGTTAGAGGATTCTGTCAAAAAGCAGAATTGCCGCATTTGGGCGAATGATAATCCAAGAGTGACTGTCGAAAAACGAATGCACATGCACCCACAACGAGTGACTGTTTGATGTGATTTATGTGGTCGCGACATCATCGCCTCGTAGTTTTTCCAAAATGAGGCCGGTCAGGCAGTTACTGTGAATGTTGTTGTGAGATTATAAAGAACTTTTTATGGCCCGAAGGAAATCATCAGCACATCGCGGTCATGATTCTACGTCGGCGGCCGAACCGGATACTCTCAGTTCAAAAATCGTGCTTAGTATTTGGTGAGACCAGCTCAGCGTAGTGTATTATGGGTCCTTAAAACAGACTGAAACACTCACAGGTGATCATTATCGAACGCAGTTAAGGCATTTGAGCCGAGCATCTACAATGGTAGACATGATAAAATGATTTTACAGCCTGACAATGCTCGATTCCATGTTGCGAAAGTCAAGAATTACTTGGAAATGGGAGGTGCTACTCTACTCATATGCTGTCCGAAAGGTGGTATAAAGTAGTCACCCGCAATGGATAATACTTTAAATTATAAACGTAGATTTTCCAAAATGAGGCCGGTCAGGCAGTTACTGTGAATGTTGTTGTTTGATTATAAAGAACTTTTTATGGCCCGAATTGGAAGATATGGATGTGGACGATGTGTGATTTCAACAGGACGAAACCAGTCACTTGTCACACAGCTAACGAAACAACTGCTCTTTTGCGCGACAAATTTAATGGCCGTGTTATTTGACGAGGTGGCGATGTCAGTTGGCCGCCAAGATCATTTGATTTGACACCGTTGGACTTCTTTCTTCGGGGTTATTTGAAAGAAAATGTGAACATCAATAAGCCAGCAATAATTCAAAAGCTGAAGGATGAGATAAGTCGACACATTAATGGCATAAAACTTTAATTATGTCTCAGCGTCATCAAAAATTTAATCCACCGGACGGAGATGTACCGCCGAAGTCGCGGCGGCCATTTGGCCAATATGCTATGCATACATAATTTAACCATATCATTATTATATTATAATAAATTCATATTAAAGAGAAATAACAATTAACAATTCTTAAATAAGAAATATAATAATCAAATCTTTAGCTGGGGGACAACTAGCTGTTTCGTAGTCGCTACACTACTCATCAGCACCCACTGGGATTTGAACTCGGGTCATGACGTATCATGATCTGCTGCTTTAACCACTCAGCCACCGAGCATTTAATTATTTTTTATCTATATTCATCTCATATTATATCACATATGCATGTTGTTAATTGCCCACATTGTTTGTATAGCGTTTGCTGTCTTCGTGGTTTTTCAAAATTATAAAGTTCAGCAAAAATTCAATAGATTAATTCTTAAATAATTTTATTCAAATTAACTCGGTTCTTAAAATTTAACCACACTTTAATTACATGCTTAAGAGTAGCAAAAAAATAATAAAAAATAAAAATAATGAAAATTAAAACTTTTTTCCTTTAACAGCTTGTTTTACTACATTTTTGTTTGAAACCACCAAGTCTTTATTAAAAAGATGTTAGTTTATACATTTTTTTTTTTACTTCAGTCAATTCCGTTGTTGACTATGAAAAAAAAATTATTCTTCCAGAAAGACCAATTGTTTGCTGGGTTATACTAATAAAACAATAGAATAAAACTTTTCACTAAAAGTTTTCCTAGCATAGAGAATATAATGCATTAACAAATGCTTTATTCTAAAGTTTTAAAGATATAATTTTTAATACAAACGGGGACTTCTTCGTTTTATTATTTTTTTTTTCGAAGGAAATAAAACTCAGCATGTAGTAGTTTATCTAGGATCAATTTTTTTTCTATTTCCTATGCCAACATAAGAATAAATTGATTTGTTTCTTTTTATCGAAAGATATGTTTTGTAATATGTTGGAGTTTCTTTATTAAATAAAAATTATATTTTATATTGTTGGCAGTAGTTGGAAATTTACTAAAAAGTAAGACTTTTGTCCAACACAACGGGACCAAAAGGACCCAAGTGGGCTGGTTTCATGATACTGGCGGCCTGTACAACCTAAGACTTTTGTCGACTTCTCTTACTACATAAACCTCTGCTGATGAACGCTTGACAGTAAATTTATATTATTGTTTTCTGTATTGGAAGTTATGTCCGAGCCTAACTGTTACTAACAATTTGTATGTTTTTATATTAAAAGATATAAAAAGTAATAGAAAGTGGTGAATATGCATATATAGCCACTAGGGAAATTAAAATGTTGACTGGGTTATACAATAGGTTTCATAGTATTTAAGAGTATGTTCTGTTACTAATATTAATTGCGCTTTTGGCCAAAAAAGATTTATGTTTTTGTTTCAAGTTTTCCTTTTATCTTGGCGAAGAGCTTTCTGGCACAAATAAAGAACCAAAAAATAATGAAATAAAAAAGAGAAATATTTGTAATATAGTCGTAAATAAATTGAAGATTATTAAATCAAGTTGAACATTCACTTAACATAAGCTTAAAATTTTAAATCAAAGCTAAATTATTTTTGATTACTTTTTTGAAAAAAATATATTCTTCGCTATAATAAAAAAAAGGAAACCAAAAATAGACTTGAAAATCTATATTTAAACATGCATACATATGTATGGGTATACACACAAAGAAAACGCAGTTTGATATGGTCACAGCAACACATATATATGTTATAACATTGCGTATTATTGTTCAGAACAGTTTGTTATGAATTTAACTATAGTATACTCTGCCATAAATAAGTTACTGTTTGTATTTCTCTAATTCTATTAATACTGTCTATTAATTTCAAAATATGGTTGTATATAAATATAATATTTACGAATTTTTTTACATTTAAATACGACAATAGATTTTGTCACACATAAGATAAAAATATTTGATTTTAACATATGTATGGCACATTAATTCACGTCAACAAATGTTAGTTTACAGAATAAATTTGCTATTGTAACCATTTATGGTTACAATACATACATATTATACACGAATTTTTATGTTTTTCTTTGGATGTTAAAAAATATATTGCGTGTTCTTCAATTTAAAAGAATAGTTGTCTTTAGTTGTTTAAAGACAAATGAATAAGCATATACATAATTGTGTAACAATACAAATGTTTGTGATAATCAGAAGGTAAGCTTATATACATATTAAGATGCAAATATACAAACATACATATGTATCTTGCATACAACAATACTTTGATGCAGGCAACTGTATTAGGGTTATATCCAACCATACTATTATTATATCCAGAAGAATTTTTTTGTTTAACCATATTATTGTTGTCGACAATTATACTATGTGACATCCAACCATACTAATATGGTTATATATGACTTTTCTATTTGCAATCTAAGAATAAAAAAGTTTTAATAAAAAAATTTTTTTTTTTTTTGCAGCTAACATATACTACAACTTCGAAGAGGAATTATGTGCGTTCATCCCATTGAGATACAAACTGAATATTTTTGTTTTTTTGTAATATACATATGGCAGCTATTTCTTATTATATTGTAATTTCTTATTGTATGTATGTATACAGGTTTATTATGTAACATAGTCATAAATAAATAAAATATATTATTTATCCGGTAATGTTATTTTATTTATTTAGTAGAGATATTTGTGACAAAAATATGGTTGTGTAAAAATAAAGATATTTATGACATTAATATGATTTACAATGATAGAAATATGGTTACTTTTGACAAAAGTAAGGATGTTTAGTTATATAATATGATTGGGTATGACACCTATATGGTAACTTTAACTACAACTAAGTTTACTCACTTTTATAACAATGTTAAACTAGAATATAGTATAGTTATATACTATATATATATATATTTTTTCTACGTGTGGTAACCAAAAATTATATCGAATAATGAACCATATAATCCAACAATAATATGTTGCTCTTAGAATATTATCGTGTCAACCATATATTTTATTCTACGTGTGGTAAACGACAATTATATCGAATAATGAAATTGACCATATATCAGATCAACTATATTATGATTGTACTAAGCCATGCTATAAAAATGTTTTTGTTAACTATACTATTGTTATATAAACTACGCTATATTATATGCTTATATGTTATCATCAGTACATGTGGCTTTTAAAATTGCAGTCGCATGCTTAAAAAAATATTTTTGTTTTGTTGCAGTTAATAGATATTTCAACATCAAAAAGGAAATCTGTGCTTTAATCCCATTGAGATGCAACTCAATTTTTTTCATATTATTTTACATTGTGTTAGTAATGATGCCAATGCAATAAAGCTTTTCATTGCATTAATATCGTTGTTTGATGAAAGCAAAAAAAGTATGGTTGGTGAGCCAATAACATATAGGATGGCACAAAATTAATTACACACGGTTGTCAGATGTTACAATATTGTAAGATCTGGCAACATGCTGACAATGTAGTGCAATGAAAAATTGTCCCGCAGAAGTAAATTGTGTGTTCAGACGATCATAAGAAAATTTTACAATTTCATTGTCAGACTATGGTCTGACAAATAATTCATCTGACAACAAAAATTGTCAGTTCACATGGTTGTCAGATTGTTAGATGAAAAAAATTGCCAGACATGTTGTAAGGCATTGCTGCCACTTATGTATATCAACAACCATCTGTTTGTCAGTGTTGCCCATCAAACTTTTTTCTGACAAAGATGCCATTTTCAGGTGCATTAATTTTATACATCTGACAATTAAAACTGAGCTTACAATACCAGCCAGTTATCTGGCAATGCCGAAGAAGAGTATTCTCACGATTGTCAGATGCCTGACAACATTGTCGTCTTACAATTGATTGACAATGGTTTTTCTGACAACGTTGTAAGTTAAAAATTGGCAGTTCACACGATTGTTATACATTTTCAGACAATTTTACTGGTAATATTGTAAGATCTGACAACCGTGTGTACGTAGGTTTACGCTATCGTAAGATGCAATAGCTTTTGAAAAAGTGCGTTTTATGTCAATCATATGTGTTGAACGATCAAAAGCAAATTATTATTGCCCTTGAAGCATTCTTGTATCAATCATATATTATGTCTATGTATTGTAGTCTTTTACAAGAGTTTTCTCTTTAGTTTTTCGTTTTCTAAGAACAACTACAAAGCAAATAAATTAAATTTTGCTTTCAAATGAAATTCAACTCTGTAATATGACTGTACATAAGTTTACATTGCAAGAAATTTTATAATATTTCTAGCACATAATCCTTACTGCAATATAGTAATTAAAATGTAATTTCAAACTTTTATTAGATTTCTCAGAAGGAATATTTATTTGTTAATTAATTCAAAGTTGTGGAAGTAAGTTGAAATACTTTAAAACTCTTTTATTGCTTATGTGACTAAACCAACACTTTAACCGTCATTTGTTTGCATTTCACGACATTGTTTTATTTCCGCTTCCCTCAGCAATTTATTAAGCTGTTTGCTATGTGCTTGTATTGCAATCGTTGGCAGTGCAAAATGTTGAAAAATGTATTTTAGAAAAATACAATGACAACATGACAACGTCACTATTTCCACGGAGAATTAGCAAGGATTTAACCTTTTTGTTGTGGTGATTTCATTTTTATTTTTCTTCTTTTTTTTCTGCTTTTCTAAGCATTTGCTAAGCTAAAACCATTAGGGAATCAAGTTAGTAAATTTAACCACTTTAAATGGTCATTTAATTGCAATTGCTTTGCCAGTGTATAATAAACTCTTAAACAGCGAAACAAAGAAAACTTATTGTTGTTGTCATTATCGTATGAAATGGCTGGAGTAATTACATATAAAACTAGTGCAAAAGCGTCAATTGCTTTCTTTGGAACATTTCCGCAATTCATATTAATAAAATGAAAATGACACTGTGCAGCCAGTAATCAAAATGAAAAATTATTGAGCAGTAAAAAGTGTAGAGAAATAAGAAAAAGGAAGGTGAAAAACAAACAAATTAATAACAAGTTTATGTTACGCACGCAAGTTTAATATAACAATTGCCTTTTTAAGGTGTGTTTTTTTTTTTAAATAAATAAAGTCTAACGACCGTATTCATTAAAAAAGTTAAACAGCCGTTCAAACCATTTTTAGGAAAAATTCGATAAATCTCTATTCATAAACGAATTTTATGTTAAAATGTTCTTTTTAGCAGTTTTTTAAGTTAACCATTTTTAAAACTGATTGCACCCAATTTTAAGACAATTTTAAGGTGATATTTGTGTTTTTTAGTTATTTTTTACTTATATGTTGCGAAAATTTTTATTGCATATTTATCAGTAATTCCATGATATTGATAACAATAGATGTGTGTTTTTAATAGAAAATATAACCCCAGCTTTGAATAGCTGGCAACAGAAAACTTTCAGGGAAAGAAGTAATCTATTATACCCTTCACAAAAATGTAAAGGGTATATATAAGTTTGTGATTCCGTTTGTAATTTCTACAGTTTTTTTTTGCGACCCTATAAAGTATATATATTCTGAATCAGAATTAATGGAAAAGTCGATTAAGCGATGTCCGTCTGTCCGTCTGTCCGCTGTTGAAATACCGTTTCTGAGAAAACCATTAGACTTAGAAACTTTTTTCTTTCACCACTCTTTTACCCCATCGATTCATGGGTTTGCTATTGAAATTCAGTAATATCGGTCCACGTATAGCTGAGATATATTCAAAATTCCGAAAAAAGCCATTTTTTTTGCAGTTTTGTATGAAAATTTTTGAAAACAAAAGTTGTTCGTTTTGCTTCAAACTTCACACACTTATTAAACATGGTGACTAAAAGGCAAAAAATTTTTTTTTCAGATATCGGTCCATATATACCCGAGATATAGTCCAAATCGGATTTTTAATGAAAATGTCGCATAGGCGAAGATAAATAACTTTTTTTGCTCAAAAGCAGTTCTGGTAATAAAATTAGGTTACATAAATATGGAAAATGAAAATTTCCGATATCGGTCCATATATACCCGAGATATAGCCCAATCCGGGTTTCTCATGAAAATGTCGCGTAAGCGAACTTAAACAACTTTTTTGTGCTCAAAAGCAGTTCTGGTAATAAAATAGGGTCATATAAATATGAAAAATGAAAATTTTCGATATCGGTCCATATATACCCGAGATATAGCCTAGACCGGGGTTTTCATGAAAATGCCGCGTAAGCGAACTTAAACAATTTTTTTGTGCTCGAAAGTAGTTCTGGTAATGAAATTAGGTTACATAAATATGGAAAATGAAAATTTTCGATATCGGTCCATATATACCCGAGATATAGCCTAGAACGGGATTTTCATGAAAATGCCGCGTCAGCGAAATTAAACAACTTTTTTTGCTTAAACGCGGTTCTGGTAACAAAATAAGGTTAGATAAATATGAAAAATGAAAATTTCCAATATCGGTTCATATATACCGCAGATATAGCCTGGAACGGGGTTTTCATGAAATTGCCGCGTAAGCGAACTTAAACAACTTTTTTTGCTTAAAAGTAGTTCTGGTAATAAAATAAGGTTGTATAAGTATGGAAAATGAAAATTTTCGATATCGGTCCATATATACCCGAGATATAACCCAAACCGGGTTTTTCATGAAAATGTCGCGTAAGCGAACTTTAACAACTTTTTTTTGATTAAAAACAGTTCTGGTAATAAGATCAGTTTATATAAATATGGAAGATAAAAATTTCCGATATCGGTCCATATATACACGAGATATAGCCTAAACCGGGGTTTTCATGAAAATGCCGCGTAAGCGAACTTAAACAATTTTTTCGCCTTAAAGCAGTTCTGGTAATTAAATAAGGTTATATAAATATGAAAAATGAAAATTTCCGATATCGGTCCATATATACCTGAGATATAGCCCAAACCGGGTTTTGCATAAAACTGTCGCGTAAGCGAACTTAAACAACTTGTTTCACCTTAAAGCAGTTCTGGTAATGAAATAAGGTTATATAGGTATGAAAAATGAAAATTTCCGATATCGGTCCATATATACCCGAGATATAGCGCAAACCGGGTTTTTCATGAATATGTCGCGTAAGCGAACTTAAACAACTTTTTTTTGCTTAAAACAGTTCTGGTAATAAGATGAGGTTATATAAATATGGAAAATGAAAATTTCCGATATCGGACCATATATACCAGAGATATAGCCTAAACCGTGGTTTTCATGAAAATGCCGCGTAAGCGAACTTAAACAACTTTTTTCACCTTAAAGCAGTTCTGGTAATAAAATAAGGTTATATAAATATGGAAAATTAAAATTTCCGATATCGGTTCATATATACCCGATATATAGCTTAACAGGTTTTTTGATGAAAATGCCGAGTAAACAACTTTTTTGTGCTCAAAAGCAGTTCTGGTAATGAAATAAGGTTATATAAATATTGAAAAAGAAAATATCCGATATCGGTCCATATATACTCGAGATATAGCCTGAACCGATTTTTCCAAAAACATTTTTTTTTTTCTGAAAAGCAGTTCTTGTTATAAAAGAAGGTTACGAAAATAGAGAATATTAAAATTTCTGATGTCGGTCCATATATACCCGAGATATAGCCTAAATCGGGTTTTTCATGAAAACAATTTGTTGTGCTCAAAAGCAGTTCTGGTAATGATATAAGGTTATATAAATATGGAAAATTAAAATTTTCGATATCGGTCCATATATACCCGAGATATAGCCTAAACCGATTTTTCCATTAAAAAAATTTTTTTTTTTTTGCTGAAAAGCAATTCTCGTTATAAAAGAAGTTTACTAAAATACAGAAAATAGAAAATTCCGATATCGGTTCATATATAACCGAGCATATTCAGGTCACATTTTTAATATACTATACATATTCGTGACTATCGTGAAGGGTATTTCAGATTCGGCCCAGCCGAATATACTACACTCTTACTTGTTTTATTCTGGATTCCAGATAAGCAATTACGCTTTACATTTTTTCCAGTCTTCTTATTTTAGCTATTACTAACATTTTATTTATACTAATAAAAAATTATAAATAGCTTTTTTTCTATGTTTCCCAGCTGTGTATATGTCGACATTTCATAGGAACTACCCTAATCATCAGTAGACTTTGGAAATTTTTGAAAGATAGTCTCAAACATTCAACTTTATATCCCAACAATCTAAATAAATTGCTGAGAATTTAAAAAGAAAAATGCTCTAATAATACATGTCAAAACGCAAAAAACAAGCTTTTTCATTTATATACGTCTCTAACATTTCTTGAAAAAGCTTGTTTTTTGTGTTTTGACAGGTATTATTAGAGCATTTTTCTTTTTAAATTCTCAGCAATTTATTTAGATTGTTGGGATATAAAGTTGAATGTTTGAGAATGTCTTTCAAAAATTTCCAAAGTCTACTGATGATTAGGATAGTTCCTATGAAATGTTGACATAAGGATAGCTGGAAAACATAGAAAACAAGCTATTTATAATTTTTTATTGGTATAAATGTTAGAGGCTAGAATAGCGAATAAAAACTTAATTGTTTGAACATTTTATTTATTTAAAATAATATACGTTAATAAAATGCCATGTATATCAGTGATGTGTAAAAAAACGATATAATAAAAAAGCTCGTTCTTCATATTTTTTCCTACGCGTAAGCAAAAGGAATCAAAGTAAAACTTTTCTGACTCAGTATTTTTTGCTATTTAATTGAAAGACAAAATGGAGTTAACATTTATTTATTTGTTTTAAAGCAGATTTTCATAAAAAACACCATTTCTTTACATGACTACTGGGAACAAAAAACCGTTTTTATCGCAGCACTATGATTCAGATGCGAAATGCATATGATGGAGTTGCCAATCACAAATAGAAAATTTCAATAAAATGGTTTTTAGCTAAAATGCTGTTCATGAACACGTTTTTATAAAATGTGTTTTTTTTTTTTTTTTGCTGAAAATTCTGTTTTAACTAAAAAGTTGTTAAAATGCTGATTAGTATTTTTTATGAATACGGCTGTAAAAATCTTAAAAACATGTTTCGAAATCGAACTAAACAGTAAGTAATAATTTTTAGAAGGGTGACCACAAAGCAAAGTTTGATGTGAAATGCTGACGTAATTTTCTTTCATATGAAATATGCCATTAGGATAAAATTAAGATGCATAAAATAAAATAATATAGTTCAAATTGCAACTTTCTATGGTAACGCAGATCCAAGCGATTCGACTTTAAATGACTCTACTGCAGAGACCCCCCTGGATGTTCTCGGTTGTGTGTTTTTTTATCTTGGACCAGTACTCAGGCGATAGCCCCTACATATGAAGGGCATTGTACCAGAACTAGAAAAATAGGTTATGAGGAGAGGTAAAGAGTGAGTAGTGCTTTTGAACATTTGACTTGCACTTTCCAACGTTATAGCAGACGAGAATCATGTCTGTAGGCAACTTATTCCATAGAGCGTACGGCTGAAATACGAATTCTCTCTATCGCTTTCATAAAAAGTCCATAAGTCTATGTGCAGTGGAGTCAAAATACACAATATTAGTGCCCAATTAACGTCACCATTGCAAGAGACAAGCATAACTTCAAATCGTTCATTCAGAATAAGTTTTTTTATATTTTTAGGACAAATTTTTAGAGAGAATAACTTTCTATACGAAAAGTTGGTATAAACAAAACTCGTTCTGTAAAACAACTGAACTTTTTAAATTTTAAGGGCCATATCCAAAAAAAAAAAAATCTTACTTGAGTTTTAACGCATACGCTAGTTACCAAACACATTAGCAGTACCATACATGTGTTAAAAATTTTTATGCAAAAACAGTACGTTAACTTTTACATATAGTAAGGAATTTAATTGTTTTGTTATGGCAACGCCGTGATGTTCAGTTGTAATTTTTTGAATAGTGGTGCAAGAAAACTAATATTCGAAAACCGAAAAACAAATTTAAAAAATAAAAAATTATTATTATTACATAAAATATTATATTTTTGACAAACAGTTCGTGAATTTATTTTTTATATAAATGAAGAATACATAATATGTAGTATATTAATTAAAATGAGAAAAATTAATAGGATTACTTATACTAGAAAATTTTTTATTATTCGAATACCGTTTTTCGTTGTATTCGTTTGATTGAATGTGCGGCGCTAATATATTTCTTGTTTTTATTATTTTTTCAAAATTAATATTTTCAGTTTATATGCAATGAAATATGTCAATTTCTTTATTTAACAAGAATAAAACATTAATTGCATTAACAATTTTCGCTAAGTTTTGCTTTTTACAAGAAATTAAAATAAAGAACTCAAATGTCATTTTAACGTACAGGTAAAGTACATCCAATTCAACTTTAAACGAAAGGTAAGCTAACAATTGTTTTTGCATACAACGTTAAGAAATTTTTCTTAACAATTGCTTACCAAGCTTTGTTAAGTTTTTTTGGATACGGCCGTAAAACTCTAAGGTGGTGAAATGTAATTGTATTTAAATGAATTTATGTTGCTGCCGTGTTCAAAATAATTCAGTAGTTGTGGCATTTTCTGACGTGAAGGCATGAAGTCTGCTGTTGTGTATGTGTTTAATACTTAAGAGTCAGATTTCTTTTCTATAGTAGCTAACTATATGTAAAAGAAACCGTGATAAAATTTTATGTGAATTCTTTTTCATAAGTATTTTTTATTCCAACAATTTAATTCTATTCATTTTATTAGATGCTTATATTAATACCAATCAATTGACAGGTATTATTAAAACATTTTTTTTTAATTCTCAATAAATTAAGATGTAATGATTTCCAAGCTTGAGGTCTTTTTTTATAATTTTTTTTTTTAATTTCAATTCAAAAATTTATAAATCGTTAGCTTATGTGCCTGGAATGTCTGTAAGGTTACAGAATTCTAGTATAAAAGAAGATATAAAATGGCACACAAGATTTAGAAAAGAGTTGGAAGACTTTTTAGTAAAACAAAAGATAGAATTAGTAAGTTAGATAAGTCGAATTTAGTGTACAAAATACCTTGTAGCGGTAATGATAGTGAACAATGTGACAAGGTATATATAGGAACAACGAAGAATAAATTGAAGACTAGATTAGCAGGACATAAGTGTGATCAGAAATATAGAAATAATAATTTGTCTCAGAAGACTGCTTTGTCTATTCATTGTCAGGATTTAAATCATAACCCGGATTTTCATAGTGTTTCCATATTGAATACAGAAAATAAAATAATATAGAAAGCGTTATATGTTTGAGATGCTGCAGATAATTGATGTGGCAAATAGAATTATTTTTAAAAAAGACACGGAAAATTTAGCTCAGAATTATAGGCAACTAATTTATAAAAATAAATTAATAAACTAGCATATTCGGAAATCTATTATTATGTTAATAACATTTTTCGTTTTAAATGTTTTTAGAGTATTTAAATTTTTTGTGACACTTTAAGGCCGGTACGCAGTTTTTACAAAAATTCACGTTTGGAAATATACATTTATTTCTACATGGAAAAATGATTGTATAGATTGGTGTAGGAAAGTTATATGTATGTATGAAAATACTTACCTCATGCTATGTTCACCGTCCAAATATACGGCAAACAATTCTTCCTCCATTTTATTAACAAATTGTCAAAAATTCCGTAGGCAAATAAATGCATGAACATTAATTTTTGTTTCAGTTAACGAAAAAAAGTCTCCACTTTTACTTTTAACATACCTGTAATAATAAAAAATATTAAAAATTCACTTTACTTTTCTTTACGAACTCTTTACCGGTATAAGGAAATTTACATAAGGAATTTACCAACCTGAAATTCCGTAACTTTTTTTACACACAGTTCTTATAGGAACCTGAATTTCAGTAAGAACTGCGTAATGGCCTTTATGTAGAATGTATTTATGTATGTATGTTAAAATTATTTTCATCTCCTAATATTATTAGATCTTCTTTTATGTTAAATTATTAAAATTTTTTCAGCTTAAGATCTTTTGTTGTTTTTTTTTTTTTTTTTTTTTGTAAAAAAAAAGTAACGTATTTTTTATTTGTTTCGATATTTCCCTAAATATCCGTGAAAATAGTGAGGTTTATGTGTGAAGAAGTCGAAATATTGAATTTAATAATCACATTTTTTAACAAAAATTTTATGAAAAAAATATCTCAAGCTTGGATATCATTACATCTCAGTTTAAGAAAAAGGTCAAAAAATTAAAATAAAGCAGTTCTCAATAAACTATTTCGATTTTTGGGATATAAAGTTGAATGTTTGAAAACTTCTTTCAAAAATTTCTAAAGAAATGTCGTAGACAGCTGGGAAATATATAAAACAAGCTGTTTATAATTTACTTTTGATTAGGTTGAAATATGTTTGTTTTTTAGTTGTATTATAAATCAACTTAGTCATGGAGCCTGCTAATTTTTTTTTTTTTTTTTTCATCATCATATTTATTAGACTGCTTATTAGCTATAAAGAAATTTTTATCTTTTCATGCCAAAAATTTACCTAACATGTAATTTTCTAAAGCTTAATGAAGTTAATAAATTGGTGTCACGCCAAATTTTTATCACATTAATGAACCTTTCATAAACGGAATGAAACTTTTCAGGGTATTAATGATATAATGGAGAACAAAATGATTTCATTCCCGTAACGAAGCGTTTTTCTTTCAGTGTAAAATCAGTTATTGCGTACAAACTTTTTCTCGTCACAAACCATTAAAGGAGTTTTAGTTAATAATTATTTATTACATTATCAATATTTAAACTTAAAGCTCAAAAATGATGTGCTCTTAAACATTTTGACTTTGTCCTTTGACAAATTCTTTGCAGAGTTTTCAGTTGAATAATATTATTTTTTCCCGAAGAATGTATTTTTAATTGTTAACTGTTTGCTGCATTTTGCGTGTTAAAGAAACGAAACACAATTGCATCTCCCTAAAAGGAAAATGAAAACTTTTTGAACCCAACATAAAACTGAAGTTTTTAAATACTCATATTTATTGTACTTTTATCTTTAATTAGTCGTACTGTTATTGTATTTAGGGAAAACTTCTTTTTTTTCTTTTGTAATTCTCCACTTTCAGCTTGTATTTCCTTCCCTCTTGTGTTTAAGCTCAAATGCAATTACTTAAAATTCTCTTCCTATTTTTATATATTTTACGTTTTTCATTTAGTTTTCCGTCATCTGCTTTGCAGTTCTACTCGAAATCTTTTCACAAATGACGCTGTTGTGATAATTATCAACTTGACGACAAAATTAGTTCAGACGTAAATGCAAGTAGATGAAGCAGTTCTGCTGCTAAACAGAATACAATTGTTTGATAAAAGCAAATTGTACGAATAGACGAGTAGACGAGTATTCACTGGCACCAGAAATAACGTTTAAATTGTATGATTGTTTGCTGGTTGGCTGTGAGAACGACGGGGGAAGTTATTGAGTTTGCGAGGAGCAGAAATACAATAAAGCAAATGAATGACAGGCAAATTTGCTGATTTTTTTTTTTACATTTTTTGTAAATTTTACTTGCCAAGATGTTTATACTTGTTTGGTTTTCCTTCATTTTGCCAAGTTGATTGTTTGGGAAATTCATTGCATTTGCAAATGGAAGAGATCCTGCTTTGTTTTTCTACTTATGCCTTTTTTTGTTTAATGTTTGTTATTGTTGTTGTTTTTCGCCTCCTCCTTGTGTCGCTTGTTTCCCTTTTTTTGGTAACATAAAATATTTTTTTTTTTTTTGTAAATTTGTAGCTATGTGTACGAGTGTCTCGGTGATGGAGCTGCCTGCCAGTGTAGGGGTAAATGGGACTGTGTCTGTTGCACTGATGAGTGTGGGAAAGTAGGCATACGAGTTTTGTTAACGTTAATCATTTAGTTTCTTGTTATTGTTTTCGTTTTGTTTCCGTTTGCGTGTGGCTTTTTCAAATAAAGTATAAGGATGCTTAATAGTTAATTAGTAAGCACTTAAATTGAGATTAATTATGTTTTTTTTTTTTTGTTTGAATTGGTATTTGCTTTTCCCCCTCTTGCTTTAACTGTGAGGTGATTGAGCGTGTGGTTTGAATAAGTGACAGGGAAGAGGGAACTGAATACTTTAAAATTAAAAAATATCACATGCAATATATCGTGAATAAATTGCAAGAGAGTTAAATTTTCAGAAATTGTTATAATGAAACGGTAAAACAGCATTTGAAGGAGTAAAGCATAATTAAATGACAAGTTTTCTTCATGGTAACAAGTTGCTTTCACATAGATAATCGAGTGTTGGGAAAGTATATAATTGCGTGCGTATTAAATATTGTTCAAATAATTGAGTTTTTATTCGCTATTTTAGCTTCTAACATTGATACCAATAAAAAATTATAAACAGCTTGTTTTCTATGTTTCCCAGCTATCTATATGTCGACATTTCATAGGAGCAACCCTAATCATCAGTAGACTTTGGAAATTTTTGAAAGACATTCTCAAACATTCAACTTTATATCCTGATGATTAGGGTCGCTCCTATGAAATGTCGTAATATAGATAGCTGGGAAACATAGAAAACAAGCTGTTTATAATTTTTTTATTGGTATTAAAAAAATAAAGCGAAATCGGTAACAAATAAATTATATTTTTAATACATTAGGACGATTTGAAAGTCTTTCATAGTGTTTATCATACGAGAGAGGAGTAATGTTGAAGCTACCAGCGCTAGATGGGAGCTGAAATGTAAGATATTTTTTGTCTATTTTTTTAATTGCAATCTGTCGAATGTCAGCTATTAAAATTTCACCCAAATCCATCGATTAGTTAATTTGTTGTAGTCGTTTGAAGTAAGCAACTTTTTTGTATCTTAATGATGAACCACAATTATGGCGATTTTCTTCATACAATTTGTCATAAAATAATGCAAGAGAATGCGGTCGTCAAATAGAATCTATGTTATTTAGTCAGCGATTTTTCTTAAGCCGAAGATCCATACCACCTGTTATATGCGTTAACGCGTTCTAAGCATCGTTCAAAAAAGTAGCATCAGCGCAATTGTATGGGACAAGTTGCACATCACAAAGCATTGAACGCATAGACGCGTACGACGCAAAAATTAGGTTTACTTTCTACTTTTGCACGCATCATAAGCGATATAAAAACTGTCAGTTGCTTTTGATGGCCGCGATCACAATTCATTTTATTTTATTTTTTAAATTATCGCCAAGAATATTTGTGTCGTGGAATGTTACTTAACGTTTTTGTGTTAAAAAAAAAATGTTTTTATTTAAAAAATACTTCAAACACAACAGAAAACTTATCGCATGAAAAGCTTTGCATGTAACTTGAGTTCCGAAAAGTGTAGAAGGCGTAGAAAGTTTGAAACGCGCATACAACGCGTGGTATGGATATTCAGCTTTATGCTCTCACTTTGCTGTAGAAAAGCTTTCAACAATATTACCACACTTTTAATAAATTTCCTACATGTTATAGCCAAAACCAAAGCTTCAAAAGCTTTAACGCGAAGAAAAATAAAAAAAATTTTTTTTACCTAACAAAAAGAACACTAATTGACTGTTTGTGAACTTGCAGCCGTCGCCTCAATTACGTGCCTCTTTTCCCTGAGTTGTCGTTTTTGCTTGAAGTTGCGGACGTATTCTGTTTCAACATTTAACAAATGGAATAAAGGGAATTTCGTGCAGTGCTTACACACTATTTTTTGCAAGAGAAAACGGCAAAAGAGGAAAAGAAAATATCTATAAGCATTATGATGAGTCTGCTCCGTCAGATTACATGGTAAAATATTGCATTGCTGAATTTAAACGCGGCCGAACAAGCACTGCAACAATATCATCAACAGGAAGGCCAAAAGAGGTGATTACTGAAGAAAATATCAATTACGAATCAAATTACGTGAAGTTGTTGAAATGGTAAACAAATCATATGAATGTGTGTGCATCATTTTGCATCAACATTTGCATCTGGAAAAACTTTCGGCAAGACGGTTGCTGCGTTTGCTCAGTGTCAAACAAAAACAAGTTCGACAGACCACTTTTCAGCGGTGTTTGTCCATGATAAAGCGTAAAGCTTTTTGATCTTTGGCGTCGATTAAATGTTGATGAAACACACTTGGAACCAAAAATCAATCGCAACAATGAGTGGAAGCTGGTGGAAGAAGAAGGCGAAAACAGTGCAATCTCATTTTTTGGCTCAATGAGTTCATCAATAAGCAAAATATGCATTATTGGTCTGATGAAAATCCACAATTTCACAACAAATAACTGCTTGGTGCGGTTTGCGTGTCGGCAGCATCGTTGGACCATATAACGATCGTCACGTTACTGTAAATGACGAAGTCGATTTCCATTCATAAATGTTTTGATTGTATTTCAAGTCGATCATAAAGTTTTGGAAACATACATATCGCCCCATTATTGCAAAAAAGCTCGTTTCGAGAAAACCGCATTTAGAATTTTTACTATCCATACAAGTCTTAGCAAATTGTTTGAAGAAATATCTCCTAAAGGAAACAGTTTAAAAGCAATTTGAATAAATTTTTGGCACAATATTAATGGTAGTACTGTTAACAATTCTGCATTGTTAACTCGAAAAGCTCAGTTTTTGAGATATGACTATGTTGCAATAAAGGAGCGATATATCTGAAATGGCTTGCATTTATAAAAAACCCCCCCGATAGTTCAAGGCTGCGCACAAAAGGCACACAGCTCAGTACTATGCAGCAGTAATTTTAGAACAATATTTAAAACAAAGCAAATAAGGTATAGAACTTTTAGAAACATTGTTTTAAAACACTTTCGCTTCAGTGCTTGACAATACTTGAATTATTCTTATTTTATTATTATTGGATGGGATATGGCCCTCATCGGCCATTTGCACTGCGACCAATGGTGATCTATTGTGCGTCCCTTGCCCCATTATGGGTTGAGTATGTCAAGAAAACGGACAAGCTCCATCATAGGGAGTAATATTAAGTCACATTCGCTTAACATATAAGCTTGTAGTAGCCTATATAATTATGTTTCATAGCAAAACAGCAGAATGAAGCAAATAAACGATGAATCATAGTGAGTGCACGAACTCATTGGCACTACCACATTGGCTTTTGAGCATACTGCGTCCTAAGCAATTTTTATAAACGAAACTGAAGTAAAAAACTACTGCAGTCATTCTAGTTTTAGTTTAATTTTATCATTACGCAGATGATCAGAAGAGGCAGAGGAAACCGCAAAGCTTTTTTGTACGTTAATGTTTTTCGAAAAAAAAAATTTGTTATATCGAAGTTTCACTGTATGTGTGTAATACATATATACTTAAGTATCAACGGTACAAGACACTGGCACTCCCATTTTTCTATTTGAATTTTGGAAATATGGAATAATAACAGCAATTTAAGCTGTAACACCCGCAAAAAATCACATCGATTTTACGGGAAAAGGAAAATATTTTTAAAATTGATACATTTTATTTATACCATGAAAAATATATTTTTTATGTTGATACACTTTATTTATACTACTAAAAATATATTAACTACACAAATAAAAAAAAACTATTTTATTTGAGCTCTTTTGGTTTCAAAATACTCAAATTGACCCTCAAAATATCATAAAAAAAAATTATAAATTGTTCAAGCTTGTTGCTAAAAAGTTTCAGCACATAAATGGAATCCATTAAAGTTTAAATAAACTTTATAACTGTTTTACACAATTACACATTTAACCCCTATAAAAAAAAATATACATAAAATAAAATAGTTTGCAAAAAGAAAAGTTTTTAGAGTGGACAATATTTGAATGCAATCAAAATGCATTTGTTCTAAATAATGAAATTGTACACTGCAACTTTAACCTTAAGGCATAACACAGACAAACCAGCAACGAACCAAATATCCATCCAACAAACAGTTGTAGCAAAAAAACAAAAAAAAAAAAAAAGGAAGGAAAAAAATTTAAATAGTAATGACTTGCGTTCAGTAGCTAAAGGACGCTGCACTCAAACTGGCTACAGCTATGGACACAATTTGAACTGCTACAAATTTCATGACAATTTGTATGGTATTTAAAATTAAATCAAAAGTTATTTCTGTCTATTTTATTTTTGTTTTTCAATTTTGATCCTCCTTCTTTGAAACTGATTTTCTATCAACTGTAGTCCGGAATAAACAATGCAACAATTTTATAGCAAATTTGATTAACAAATAAAAAATAAGTTGAAGAAATAAATATAAAATTTAGATAGTTTAGACAGTAAAAAATAAAACACAAAAACAAAAAAGCCTTTGCAAATTGATAGATATTCAATGGAGAAATAAAAAAAAAGGAAAACAAAAAAGAATCGAAATAAAATCGTTTTGCATATTAAAATTAAATGCCTTTAAATGCTGCAATAAATGCACTGAAACGTAATGAATTTGGATGCTTTGAGAGACGTCATGATGAAATAGTATTGTTTTCAAACTTAAAGGCCGCTTAAGGAGACTAAAGCCTTTTTACGGAGCTGTAAATTAAAATCAGTTTTTATCAAATAAAGTCATATATCAAAGTTTTAAAGTATTAAAACATATTTCATTTTAAAGCCATTTTAGGTTATTTAACACGCTTATATTAGCTTCACTTGTATGTTTGTTTTTTTTTTGTAACTCTGGCAACCCTCTTTAAATACAGTGTGTACTTTGGAGGAATTTGATATTCCGCTATAGAAAAGAGTCATATAGTTCGAAAATTTAAATTGCCGTATAGCTTTCTTTAAAAGGTATATTCCGAAAAGTTCGAAACCGGTTCTCTAACCGGTTTAGAACCGGTTTTTCATATTCGGTGTCTCTATTGCAGTGCTGCGTGCATTTGAACCTTTAATAGTCGATTCTGATCAGGTTATACTTACCTTAAACCTTTTATTTAAACTTTTAAACCTTTTTATTAAAAAAAAAACACTAAAACCTTCAAATAGGTTTTTGCAAATTTTTACCTCCAAATAAATAAAACATTTTTTAATACAAATAATCTAATAACTAAGAATATAAAACAAATTCGTCTTGATCTCTTTAATTTAAACTAATTATAAGAAAATGTAGTATCATGAAAATAAAATTAATTTGAATATTTTAACCGATTTTTTGCATTTTTGTCAGTTTTTTTTTACATTTTGCCCACTTTGTGCGCTTTTTATGCCAACTTGTAGTAGCTGATTAGTAGAATTTACATGCAGGATGGTTGTTAACATATATATACAGGGTGTTTGCTAGCAGATTTATATTTTCTAAATCAAATAAAAAAGTTCTTGATACGACATGACTCGAGTTCAAATCCGAGTGCTGATAAGTAGTGAGTGTGGCGACTAGGAAACAGCTAGTTGTCCCCCAGCTAAAGATTTGAGTATTAGTTTTCTGGTCTTCTTCAATCAAAAATTATTGATCACAGCTAATTTGTAGTGTAAAAAATCCTTCTTAAGAAAAACTTAAGAATGGAACAACTTGAACTAAAACCCGATGTACAAAAAACCAAAATATAAGTTAAAAAATTATAAAAATTTCAACGAAAATTCAATAAATTAATAATTATATAAAAAAATTATAAATTATAAAGTTCAACAAAAATTCAATAAATTAACAAAAAATATAATAATTGACACAAAGTTTTATTATCTAGTGTCTACAAATGTGATTAAATCTGACATAATACATACTTATATGGAAAAAAAAAGTCGGCATTATGAAGGAACGAATTTTTTTATGTTCATATTAATATCTAACAAGGATTATACCTATTTTTGAATATCTTATAATAACATAATTCATAAATCATTTAAAGCCGAAAAGAAAACATTTTTTTACGACCAATAATAACTTATGTTAATTTTATTTATGTGCACACTATGTACAAAAGTAATCACTTATTATATTGCTATGAATTTTTATTACATCTAACCCAGTGTGCAGCTGTTGATCTGCTTGTTGTAGATGTACAAAACTTCCACACAAGCAACATAAAATTAAAAATATAATACACAAACCAACAAACATACATGATTTAAAGTACTCAAAATTCCCAGTGAATCAACTACAAATGATGTTGTTGTTACTCTTGGTATTTCGTTTTATTATTGTTTGTTGTTGCCACTTCCTTATTGTTCGCAAGCCTGAGTGTGAATGTGTATATGCGTAAGAAAAACATTTGTTCATTTGAGTCTCGAATTATGATTGACTGGCAAGATCGTGGCGATTGTAGAAGATGAAGGAGGCAGTTCGCTGCAGTTTATTTTTAAGCTTTGTACAAGACAGTAATAAGTCAAAGTAAGCAAGTCTTTTTATGGTGCACAGTGGTATCAAGTGTTAATAAATTTGTGAATTATTTAAGTACTTTACAAGTGAGTGAGTCATTATTTCATTTGCAATTGAAGAATCTGCAAAAACGTTTTTAGACACAAAAACGTATTTAATGAATAAAAACAAATTATTTTCCCTTTAAAAATGTTTCTTAAAACATATTTTGCAATACTAATAATCGGTAAAATTGCAATTACTAGTTTTTGTAAACAAACACAGTCTTTTTTGACAGTTCTTATTATAAGACTGTTGCTATGAGATTTCTCATAAGAACGTTCTAATAAAAATTATTATAAAACTGCAATAACATTGATTTTAAACTTGTGCGTAAGGCAATTCTCCCTGCTATTGAATTTGACGTTATCGTTTCAGATGTAATTGCGCGTTTGGATACTAAGTTAAGAACATTCAACGATAGAATGGAAACGCGGATGTTATTATAAGGGGCCTTATAT